>RJWH01002887.1:0-193763 GCA_004363575.1 Solenodon paradoxus
ATGGAGGAAGCAGAGGAGGAGGAGCTGGAAAAAAGGGAGGAGGGGGAAGAGGAGGAGGAGAAGATGGAGAAAAAGGAGGAGATGGAGGAGGAGGGAGAGAAGAAGGAGAAGTGCTCTCACCACCACGTGGGAATGTGGCCCCAGTCATGCTGAGCATGGTCACCTCTGCAGGACTTCTCTGGATAGAACTAGAGGGGCTGATGCTGAGTGAGATAAATCAAACAGAGAAAGACAAATATCACAGGATCTCATTCAAATGCGGCACCTAAATAAGCAAAGAAAACGAACTAAATAAAACAAAAATCAACTTTTACATTGTAAGACTAGATTAGTGGTTACCAGAAGTGAAGAGAGAAGCGAAGGGTCAATCGCAGGGTGAAAGCTGGAGCTAGACTTTTAGTGGAGCGTGTCATGTCCGTATACAATGACACATGCCCAGATAACTAAACCGACACAATGTTATAACTGATGTTACCGCACTGAGAAACTTAATGATAACAAAACAAAGATGTAAAGTGAACAGTTGAAGACTTGAAGACCATCAACGGGCATTGCCACCCGGCGTCGCAGAGTCTCCGAGAAGAGGAGGTGGGGGCAGAAACGCAGTGCTGAGTCTGTTTTCTCGGGCCTCTCTTGACCACCGTGCAAACAGCGCAGACCGGTGTGCCTGGTGGCCTAGCAGAGGCCGCCTGACAGCCCACATGCATGCCAAGGACCCAGGTTCAAGACCAGGCTGGAGGGACCAACGAAGAAGAACAAGTAAATAAGACAAACAGATGCTTCTTCCTCCTCTCCCTTCCTGCCTAGCCGCCTTCATGCCCGCGGCACCTGTCCTTTAAAAAAGAGAAACGCATAAACACGCAGACCGGACTGGCAGCATGCCACGGAGACCTGAAGAGAAGGGAACACCCAGGCACAAAACTTCGGCTGTCACATGGAGGTGAGACCATCTCTGGTGCGTGTGTGGGTTGAAATCTATTTTCTCTGGTTCCGTGGATGATTACAGTGCCCAAACTTTTCCAAAAAGCGTCAGTCGATGGTACCGTCTGCAAGAGGCTTGGCTGCAAGTTTACTGAAGTTAAATCTATTTTGAAAAGAAAAAAATGAGGTCTTTCAGCGTCTGGCATGTCCGTCAGCTGGGCAGCCTTGGGACTCGGAGACTCTGGCAGGACGGCTGCCCCAAAAGAAATAGCTGCGCGTCGGCATGCTGATATTTCAGAAGCGAAGGACACTCCAAAAGCAAATTATTCCTTACGAAACACTGGGCGCAGCTCGGGGTTGGCCGAGTTTCAGCTTTACTAGGAAATCCAGCCCAGCAGTGGAGATTAACACTCTATCCACGTCCCAAATGGCAAGTTATTTTCAGAAAAAAACAGACTTGACTAGGAACTGGATGTCACATTCCCATCCCAGGGTTTCTTTAAAGTCAATATGGGTCTACAACGATGGCAGGAAGACCTGTGGTTTAAAATCCTGAGCGTCGCAGTCTCATCTTCTCATGGTGACATCTCCTGGCTGAGCCCAAGCTTCCTGAGAGAACAGCAGGGTGGGGTCGCAGTCCCCCGGCACCTGCGCCTGGATGCACACTTTCAGAGGTTCATCTCTAACTCTGTACTTGATATTCTTTGCTGAGAAAAACATTTCAGGAAAGTGGAAAATAATAGTCAAATTTTATATTGCGAACAAAGCGGGGAGGCGGGGAAATTAATATGTCCCCCTCATTTTCCTCCAGGAATGAGGGGGTTTCTCACCTGCCGGCAGTGATGTGCTGATCCGTCAATTCTCTGGGAAGAAAAGCAAAACCCCAATCAAGGCACTTGCCAATTTCCCGGTGTAAATATTCCCAACAGGGCGTCTTCCACGCGTCAACAGCTCCACAGCCAGACCCCCGAGTCCCTGGGTGTCTAACATCGGTTCTCAGAGGGGCGATGCCAGCTCCAGCTTGTCACCGTCTTGCAGACACAGTTCTTATTTTCCACGACATGATAGCTGCATAACTTCGCCAGGGACTCGTAAAAGTCCAGCAGGGAAGACAGACAATTTGAAAGGCTTCTGCCATGAAGACCTTTACAATTTAATAAGAGAACGTGTCAGCAACTTTTAAAGACACACGCGCACCACTGCACAGGGGTCTTTCATGCTGCATCCCTGGGGTCACTTCACAGGACTTCACAGCACAAGAGCGGTACACAGAGTCGCCAGGAGGCGGCAGGATTGAAGCTCTGTGGCTTGGACAAGGCGGAGGGGCCGCCAGTGTGTTTTGTTTCCAAGAAGGTGGTTACTTAGAAGCAAAATTAGGAGTGACATTTTGTTCCAAAGATGAAAACTGGGTCTTTTAGGTCTGAGACATGAGGGAGCAGATTTCTGTGCAACCTAAGGAAAAGTTTTCTGAACAAAATTCAACACACCAGTCCTGAGCACAGCAAAGAGACCATGGCCGTCCCCCTTATCCACTCACTTCCACGTGTACGTGACTCCGTGCGTGTTCTCGTCTGGTTCTCACAGGACCTGGGGGCTGACTTCATCAGGACGCCTCTGCAGGGAAGGAGGCCAAGGCCCTGGAGGTCGGGCACTTTCTCTGAGGCCCCCAGGACAGAGCACCAGGGATTCAAACCACATCTCCTAATTCACGTGTTTGACTTAGAAGCTACCAGGCTGCAAGGTGAAGGCTGGTGGAAGAGACGGAGGCAGGGGCTGCCGCAGCCCAGACGGGCGCCTTCTAGCACAGAGGAGAAGGTTTGAGCTGGACACAGGACACCATTTAGGGGTTCTAAGCAAGGACACAGTGTGAGTAAGAGCGTCGTCCTGGAGGTGGCCGTGACTCACCAGCTCAGAGAACCAGAGGGGACAGTAAGAGGAGCAGCAGCAGGTGTTCCCAGAGCTAGTGAGCCCCCGGGCGCAATTCTACAGCACACGAAAGCTAGTGAGCCACGAGGAGGACCCAGGACAATGTCAGCCACTCCAGGGGACATGTCATGCAAGCATCCAACAGATCAAGCCACAAGCCACCAAAAATGAAAACACTGTTCATGCCAAGAATGCTCTGCAAGGAACGGTGATTCTTCCCAGAGGGTCGGCAAGGGGTCTTGGAGATTCAAGAAGGTCCCACAACAAGGTGGGTGTCCTCTCCCGACACTGGTCTGTTCACGGCCCCCACCTGTGTCCCAGGGATTGTAAGACCACAACCTCAGATCCACTGATGTTGGCGTCCCTCTCGAGGGTAACCATCACTTAGTTATCTAAACTGAGTTTCACAAGCGGCCAGTAGATCCCACATCAAAATTTCAGGCTGTATTTTTAACTCACAGGTCAGGAGGCAGGGCAGATCACAGATCATTAATAAATAGATAGATGGGTGAGTGGATGAAGAGACAGATAAGTGGATGGGTGGATGGATGGATACATACATAGATAGATGGATGGGTGAGTGGATGAATAGATAGATAAGTGGATGGGTGGATGGATGGATGGCAGATGGGTGGGTGGGTGGGTGTATGAACAGATGCATGGATGGATGGATGGATGGGTGACTAGAAAGATGATAGACAGATAGCAGATAGATATAGTTAGATGATACATGGTAGATAGATAGATGATAGAATCCACTTCTATTGTTCAGCTGAGGACTAAAGGCTATGCAGGGAATATAGGGTACTCAGGACCCCCATAAAATAGAGGGCTCAGAAAGAAACTACTGTGCATGTCCACGCCTTCAAGC
Organism: Solenodon paradoxus; assembly: GCA_004363575.1. NCBI lineage: Eukaryota > Metazoa > Chordata > Mammalia > Eulipotyphla > Solenodontidae > Solenodon > Solenodon paradoxus. Next base: position 3,719 of record RJWH01002887.1, read on the forward strand.
CGCAGCCTCCAGTTGGGCCTGCCTTGGGAGGAGGACTTGGCAGCAGCCAGCTTGGTGACTCTGGGCAGCTCTGAGGCCTGGGTGGAGGGAGCGCCAGCAAATGCCACCCTCTCCAGGGAAATCAGCTGGAGGCTGGCATCCTCCAGAAGAGAAGTGTCTGGAAGGAAGTGAGAGGGGCCTGCAGACTGGGAGATGAGGCTGACCACCCCGTGCACGCTTGAAGCTTCCTTCTAAAACTCACCAGCAGAACCCCACATTGGGTCTCATCTGTTGCACCACCTCCAGGGAGACAACACCACCTGCTCACTGTCCCAGAGTAATCAAGACTGAGACGAGAGCGCAATCTGACAGAGAGAAAACCATCAGAACCAGTTTTCCAGGAAAAGCAGAAGTGAAACAGCTGCAACCAAAGTTTACAGGAAACATGAGTAACGCCCTCAGTGAGGCAAGGGTGTGGAAACATGGGCTGAAACCAACAGAAAAGAGGCGCCATTTGATGTGTTGGAGGGAAAGCGGGGTTGCTGAAATAGAGAACATGTAATGATACAAACGTTTAGTCGTGAAATAATTTTAAGTCTAGAAGATGCTATGCACAGCACAGGGACTATAATCAATCATGCATTAAAATGTTTCCATTGCCAAGAAAAGATAGCAATTAGACTTATTATGATGATCATTTAGCAATGTATGCAAATACCAAATCATTATGTCACATAACTGGAAATAAGAGAAACAAAATTAAAAATGTTTTTAAATTTAAAGAACATGGGTTGGGCTAAATAGCAGGGCAAACTCAGCTAAAGAGTGAATTGGGGTCTGAGATCGGAAGGGTAAGGCATGGATGACGAGCAGAAGAAACACGTTAGCAGCACCCTGAAAAGAATAGAGACAGAGGGGAATACAGGAGAGAAGATGAAGAAGACTAAAATGATCCCAAATATATACACACACACATAAACATACATGTGTATGTATATGTATATATGTATGTATGTATGCATATGTCTTCAGAATGACAAGATTCAGATAGTACTGAAAAAGACAGATTATAAACCATGTAAATAGTAGTAACAGCTAGAGAGTAGCAAAAAGATAAAAATTAAGACCAATAAAATACTTAGAAATAAATATAACCAAGGAAGTGAAAATTCTCTGTTCTGGAAACCACTAGACACTGAGGAAAGAAATCAAAGAAAACATGGAGAAATGGAAAGGTATTCCATGTTCATGGATTAGAAAAATGAGTTGTTAAAATGTCAATGCAATCAGAGCTATCTATAGATTCCATAAAATCACTATTAAGATTCCAATGGCATTTTTTACAGAAATAGAAAAAAAAACTCATAAATTTGTATGGAATTTATGTGCCACAAAAGATCCCAAATAGCCAAAGAAATCCTAGGAAACAACTTCCTGATTTCAAGCTACACTCTAAAACTCTAGTATTTAAAACAATATGACATAAACATAGACAAATCAACAGGACAAAAGAGAGAATCCAGAAATAAGCCCAAACAGCTAGTTAGCTAGTATTTGACAAGGGAACCAAGAAGATTCAGTGGAGAAAAGACAATTCTTTTTCAATAAATGAGATGGAGAAGATAGACATTGACATGTAAAACTTGACCCCTATCTTTCGCCATTTACAAAAACGAACTCAAATAGATGACACTCCTAGAAGAAAACATTAAATAAACCTCCTTGATATGCATCTTGGTCATGATTGTTTTAATCTGCCACCTCAAACACAGCAACAAAATCAAAAACAAATACATGGAACTAGATCAAACTGAAAAATTTCTGCAGAGCAAAAAAAAATCAACAGAGTAAACAGAAAATGGGGGGGGAAAATTGCAAACTGTATAACTGATAAGGAGTGTCTATCCAACATACATAAAGAAGTCATACAATATAAAGGTGAAAGAAAAAAATAACTGGACAAAAGACCTGCACAGACATGTTTTCAGAGAAGATCTATGAGTGGCCAACAGGTCCTACAAAGATGTTCAAGACCATTAGGATAACATGATCAGAAGCACAATGAGCTATCACTTCACACCTGCTGGAAGAGCTGTTCTCAAAAAGACAAATGCTGACGTGAGTGTGCACTGTTGGTGGGAATGTAAGTTGATTCAGTCACTATGGGAAACAGCTGAAGGATTTTAGCAAAATTAAGTATAGAACCCCCAAGTAATCCAGCGATTCCATGTCTGGGAATAAATTCAAAGAAAGCTAAAACACTAACTCAAAAAGTTACCTGTCTCCCAGGCAGCATTGCGAGTCCCTCGATGAACAAAGACATCTGTGCAGACATACATATATATGACTACGGGTCATAGAAAAAGGAAACCCTCTCATCTGTGACAACATGGACAGGTCCTGAAGACATGGTGCTCAATGCAACAAGTCAGGCAGAGAAAGACAAATACTGTATGATGTCAGTTACACGTGGAGAATAAAGAGGAAAATAATTGTTCAAACCCATCGAGAAAGAGATCAGCCTTGTGGTTATCAGCTGGAGGACGGGGGAGGGAGGATGAGAGAAACGTGAGCAAAAGGTACAAACTTCCACTTAATCAGATAAGTCAGTTCTCGGGATGGCATTTCCACCGCCATGACTATAGCGGACTCAGGTGAGAAAGTGACTCAAGAGCGGATCTAAGCCTTCTCCTCTCAGGGGAAACTTTTCTCTGCACTGTGTGGAAATGAGGTGGTGGGAGTTCATTGCACCCCTATGGCCATCATTTCACAACCAGGGAAGTCAGACCCTCACGCTGTCCATCCTAAAGTCGAAAAGAGAGCTCAGAAGGTGACTTTTCAAATCTCCTGAAAGCCGAGGAGAGGGCCCGCTGTATTCGTCTCCTTGGACTTGAGCAGCAGAGTTAACAACTCCAGGACATGCGACAGAAACGTGCTCTCTCTCACCTGCACAAGTCCAAGATCCAGGAAAGTGCTGGGGGAGGAGAGCACGCTGAGCTCTGCGCAGACCACACACTGGACTCGAGGAGGAAACCTGCACGGCTGCCAGAGGCTTCGACGCTGCCCGTGACTGAAGGCGTGTCATGTCTGCGCGCTGCCTCAGGAAGCTGGCCCAGTTTATGACCCTCACCTTTCTAGAATCCCAAGCCCGAGACCCAGGAAGGTGCTTCCACGGGAGCAGAACCATCCTGAGTTGTCACAAGGTCCCCAAGTCTCTTCCTCTCCGCTGAGCGAACCTTCACCTTCAGGCTGGCTTCAGCAGCCCCCGCGTGCCCGTCCCTGCCCCCCAAGACCCTCCCTCTGGCGACAGATCCCGCAGAGCCAGGTGAACACTGGTCTGTGACCCAGGCTGAGGGCAGAAGGCTCATCAAAGCTGGCTCCGTGCCCCACAGGGATGTGACGTGATGGTTCTGGGGTCCCTCCCGAGCTGGCAACAACAGCACAGTGGATTTCCGTGGAAGGCTCTCGGGGCCCCAGGCGGCCCAGCAGAAGAAAGAGCGGACACGTGGCTCCTACCTTTGACCATGCCGCTGTGTCCCGTCACCCACATTCACTCAGGAGCGGCGGAAAGCAGCAGTTACAGCGCGGCCCAGGGCCACACCACCCCAGTTTGAAGAGGTCTCAGAGGCTGGGGGTGGTCAGTTACTCAAGGTTCAGGCTTTTGACTGGAGGAGCTCAGAGCCACGCCCCTCCAGCGCCCCGCCACAGCCTCGCCCCCAGCAGATGCACCAGCTGCTTGCATGGGCTGGGAGTTTGGGGGACACCCCGAGGCCTCACAAGCAACACGGCACTCAGAAGCTGCCCCTTGACAGGCTGTCCGTCTTGTTACCACAATGACACGAAGCTGGAGAATGGCTGGGGTGCAGCGCCCGCCGCCCCCAGAGTGGTCCGCATGTGGACGCATTGGGACCTCCATCTTCAAAGACTCTGGTATTGGACTTTCAGAAAATGATACCAACTCTGTTCTGGCAAATAGAGCACACATGGGCATTTCTTAGTGAACCAGGCAGCCATCTGTCCAGAGCAAACACACTAGAGAAACAGAAGAATCCCCAACTTGCAGGAAAAACTGCAAAGCTGGTGCGCCCTGGTGGCCTAGCAGATCAGCCACCGCCACGGCTGTCTGACGCAGCCCGCATACAGCCACAAGAACCCAGGTTCCGCCCCGGAGGAGAGCAACCAAGAGGAACAGCTCCTTAAAATGACAAAGTGCTTCTTCCTCCTCTCTCCCTGCCTGCCTGCCTGCCACCTCCATTCCCGCTGCGCTTGTCCTTAAAAGAAAAAAGCTGTTAATTCACACCCAGGAAAGGCACAGCCCTTTGCAATCCAAGAGGGCGTGTAGACAACACACCCCGGCCGGGAAAGGACAGAGGCCGGAAAACACTAACATGGAAACGTTAATCAAAGAATTCTGACCTTTTGTTTCTGGGATCATTTGAGGCCCACGTACATGTTCATTCTTTTTCTGGGTATATTGAAGTTATTTTTCCATTTGAAACAGTATCACTAAAGGAAAAAGAAGCAATCACAGGAAGAAAAATTTCCACTTTCTAGGAACCCTGCCCAAATCCGGACAACCGTGGAATATTCGCGAAGGAAGCCTGTGTGCACCCGGCACCCATGCCCTGGTACCCACTCCCCAGCACCTGCTCCCACGTACCCGGCTCCCCAGCACCCGCTCCCCAGCACATGCTCCCCGGTATCTGCTCCCCGGCACCTGCTCCCAGGTACCCGGCTCCCTAGCACCTGCTCCCCAGTATCTGCTCCCTGGCACCTGCTCCCCAGCACCTGCTCCCCAGCACCTGCTCCCCGGCACCCACTCCCAGGTACCTGCTCCCCGGTACCTGTTCCTGGGTACACCCAGGCCTCCCTGCCTGCCAGGAGCCCAGGACCCATCAGGCTGGGGACAGGGGCATGGACACTGCTCCAGCTGTAGATCTGTGTCCTGAGCTTGTCCTTGAAAACACACGCACACGTGCGTGCGTGTGTGTGTGTGTGTGTGTGTGTGTGTGTGTCCTGTGGTAAAGAGTCGCCTTCTAAGAGGTTTTGGCACAGCTGCCTCAGCTCTGTAAACTCCCACAGGCCCTGGGAGCACAGGCCGGCACCCTGGCCCTGCAGCCCCCCTGCTCTATATTTATCCCCCTCCTTTACACACGCAAACACGCGTGCACACACTTTTCCCTGATCATTAAAGTAACGCATCGTAAAAGATTTTTTTTTAAGGAAAGGTACAGGCAGACAGGCAGGACGAGAGAGAGGAAGCAGCATTTTATTTATTCTTATTTACTTGTTCATCTAGGTTCTTCTGTCTGCCTGGGACGTGCACACCGGCTCTCTGGAGGTATGCGGACTGCGCTTCGCTGAAGGCAGCGGACCCAACCACTTCTCCACCAGCGTGCGACAATTGTAAAAGATATTAAACCACATGAGTCAAAAAGTGCAACCTCAAGTCCTACCCACCCACCAGGATGTCACCACGGGCCACAGCATGGGGGGAGCTGCAGTTATTGGGGTCCCCCTCTCAGAGAGCAGTCAGTCAGACCGGGGCCAAGGACACGAAGACTCACGAAATCAAGTGGATACAACCCTGGGAGTCGGTTCCACGTCCCTGTCTCCCCAACACAGATGCAGACACAGCACCCCCGCCCAGCCCAGAAGGTGGCCTACGGGCCCTGGGACCCTTCGGGCTGGCAGGGGAGCCAGGAGCCCAGGCTGCTGCCAGGCAGTGTGCATGGCCTGTCTGGCCCGCTGTCCCTCCACAACCGTCCTCCCTGTACCCAGCGGCCCCCTGCCGCCGCTGGCAGCTGACACCTGTGACTGGCACGAGGGAAGAGGGTCCCGGGCCCCGGGCATGCAGACTGGAGCCCACCCAGCCTCCTAGAAGGAGGCCCCAAGGAGGAGTATAGCCCTGGGGGAGAGCCCGTCCTCCGTGACCACTGTCCATGAGTCCCGCCCCTGAATAAATGCTCATTTTAGCTACATATTTAGAACAAAAACTCCTCAGGAAGGAGAACTCTGTGGTATCACAAATGCATTCCGCCTGGGTTGAAAAAAACAGCCACATGACAAAAACGTTCAGAAAAGAGCAGACTGCCCCAGTTTACATGCATCATCCGACACTCACTGCCACCACAGCCTGAGGGGCCGCTCTGTTCTCCAGTGAACATGCCCCTGCATTCAGGCCCAGCAGGATTGGGTTCCAGTCCCGTCCCCCACCATCCTTGCCCAGATCTGCTACTTTATATATAGTAAGAGATGAAATACACCTGCCTTCTCCCCTAAGAGTCACGTTTCCTTCAACATTCCTTTTGCCTAACTGGGTAATTTCATTATTTTCACTATGAGGTGGAGGATGAAAAGGCCAATAGTCGAAAGGAACTGGTGGTGAAGATCTATGACAGTCAACATGAGCCTTGAAACTTGTTTCTGTCTCCCCTGGATCTATTAAGCAGCTGCTTAACACCGTGTAGAATTTTCTGGATGTAATGGCACCGGACCAGTGGGAGACACAGTCCTCACACATGGGGGCGTCTGTGGGCTCACCTGTCACCAAGAACTTTCTCCATCAATGACTCTATTTGCTGTTTGAGAAATATGGGAAGCAACTGCATAAGTCGTGTTTATTAATTCAAGTCATGCAAGTACAAGTTGACTAATTTCAAAATCGACTCCAGCTATGCTGCCTTCGAAGCACTGCAGTTCACTCCCAGGCAAGGCACAGCCCTTTGCATTCCAATCTCCATCATACAGGAGACACCAAAACAGGACAGCTGGAGCCATCTCAGCAGAAACCAACATGGAGCCAGGATGCGAACAGCTGACCACCGAGCCACGCTGACCGCAGTCACGAGGCCCAGCCCACTGAGCAATCATTTATTTGCCTTAAGTTTCAGAGTGAGAGACGTACTTCATAAAATGAAACTCCACCTAGCAGAGAAAGTGTAAGTGAAAAACGTGGCCCCCTCGGGTCATCTGATTCCCCAATCTCCCCTTGCCAACAGTTTTGCATATTCTTTCAGAAATTATTTACACTTATAGGAAACGTATTTCTATCACATTATGTTTCAAGTTTTTTTTTTCCCATTTTTATTACAGTAAAATACATGTAATATCATTTTCCCCTCTTGACCTTTTTTTTTTAAAGGAAAGATGCAGGCAGGGTGAAGACGAGTAGGCAGGCAGACAGAGCGAGGCGGGAGAAGCATTTTATTTATTTGCATTTAGTTGTTCACACCAGCTGTTACTCCTGGACCTGGGACTCGAACCCAGGTGTACTGGCCTGTGCTCCTCTGGGGGTGACTGACCCAACGGCTGCTCCAGCAGGGGGCGGCCTGGACCCATCATGTGAGCATCACACCCTCCATCACCAGAAGCTCCCGTCTTCCCCAGCTGAAACGCTGTCCGCGTGACACTCCCGGTTCTGACCTCCCCTCGACCCCTGGCTTCCAACCTCTCCTTTCTGCCCCTGTGGATTCGACTGCTCTAGTACCTCGAAATGGTACCACACGGTATTTCAATCAGCAAATGTCCTCAAAGCCCATCCAGGTGGCAGCCCAGCTCAGAATCCCTTTCCTGCTTTCCCTCCAAGGCTGGAGAGCATCTCCCGTAGGCACAGACTCACCTGCTGAGCACACCTGTCCCAAATGCAGCCCCTGTGACCAATGCTACCGCGGTGCTAACACAACCAGACAATTCTCTCTCCCAGACTCTGCTCCAGGGAATGCCCAGGAAGGGGAATGGCTGCAGCACAGGGGAATGTTGCGTTTCGTCTTCCCAGAAACCACCAAACTGGTCTCCACAGAGTCTGCGCCATTTTGCGTCCCCCCGGCAATGCCCCGGGTCCCAGGCTTCCACATCCTTGCCAACACTCAGTGTTTTGACAGTCGGACTAGTGAGTGTGGAGTTAGTTACAGCTCCTGTGGTGGGGCTTGGCTTCTCCATAATGACAATGACTAGTGGCGCTCGGGGTCTTCTCCCGTGCTGACTGCGGGTTAGCAGGTGGCCATCTGACAGCACCATTCGGCGGGAGGTGCGGTGTAGTTGGACTCTGCACTGGCGAGCTCTTCTGCCTAATATTATCATCACTCGTCTGGTGGCTTCACACCTCATATTCCAGAGTGCCCTGGTGGAGGAGCAGTTTGGTCTGCCACCTCTGCCCAAGCGCAGTCCATGTCCATCCCAAGGACCAGAGTTTGTGTCCTGGGGCCGGGGAGAGCGATCAAGATGAACGACAGAAATAAAAATAAAACGGAATTTTTCTTCCTCCTCTGTCTTCCTGCCTGCTTGTCTTCATTCTACACCTTTCCTTTAAAAAAAATACACACACACACAAAAACCTTCACATTTCTTTTCTTTCGGTTTCTGTGGCTCAGTGGCTTGGACACAGCTTAACTGGAGCCTTGCAAGACTTCCATCAAGGTGTCACCAGGGCTGCAATCCTATCTGAGGCTGGAAGGAGGAAGGATCAGCTTCAAAATTCATTCGATTGCTGTCAGAATTCAGTTCTTCGCATTTGCAGAACCGAAGCCTTCGGCTTCTTGGTTATGATCCGTCAGAAATAGCCCTCTGCTCTTAGAAGCTGAGTTCGCTATCACAGGGATTTCCACGAAGCTAACGAAAGAGAGACTCCGGCAAAAGGGACATGACCACCTCATACACAAAATCACATGCCCATAGCCCTGCTGACCCTGCTGGCTTCGCCACATTCGACTGGGTAGAAGCAAGTCACGTGTCGGCCCCCACAAGGAGAGGGCCCTAGACAAAGGCGGGAGCCTGGGAGCCAGGGATGGGCTCCCACCCCGGGATTCTGCTGAGACCTCCCTAGAATCCCATTACATGGGGAAAAAAATTCCTATTTCAGAGGACCACTGACTTCCCGCCTCCATCACAAGGTGTTGCGAATCTTGTTCTTAATACTGGGAAATTCCTAAATGAAAGATTCTACTTATTTTAACTTGATAGCTACTTTGCAGTTGATAGTTTTGTCTGTGGCAATCTTGACCTACAGTAGTTTCCCACTTGTGTGAAATCAAATGTGTCGATATTTTCCTTTACAGCTTCTGGATTTTGCCATGAACAACCAGCTCCTTCCAAGATGATGTCAAACTCTAACCTTGTTGTTTCCCAAGATAATATCTATCCTGACAGCCAGGCTCCCATGGGGGGAACTCTCTTCACTGCCAGGGTAATTTGTTTATATAAACTCTTCTGCTGCTGACTTGCTTAAAAAGCTATTTGTTCACAGTTTTGCTCATCAGTGACTTTTGAAGGGGAAGAAGTGGGATTTCATCAAATTATTTTCACCCTTTCCTATACAATTCTTCATATCATTCTAACATAAGCAATAAAATTTCCTGAGAAGTTCTTTTTTTGGGTACAAAATCAGCATCCTTCACATGTAGTCGATGATACGCTTTGGTGCAATTCTTCTTGGCCTTTCTTGTCCACGGCCCAACTTTTAACGGCATTTACTCTCCAAGTTTGTTCTGACACCTTCTGCTTCCAGTTAGGAGCCTGTCATTGGTTAGTAGGACCCCCTCACTTAAGTCACCTGACTCTCAAACAGAGGCTAAGTCATCAGGAAGTCACAACGAAAGGCAGTGTGCCCTTTTATCCTTCAACAAATACTCAGTGCACCCCACACTGGGCAAAACACCCCAAGTGAGTAGCTACTAGCAAAAAAAAAAAAAAAAAGACTGAAAAATTGTTACCAGCAAAGGAACCCCATGTTTTAATTCTGCTGTTCCTCTCCCAGGGATAATATTATAATATTCCAGGAAGCTTCAGGCCCCTACGAAGCATCGAGGCCTTCCCAGGTGGCCACCCAGGGCCCTGTGGCTAGTGGAGACCAGATGGGGCCAGTGTCTCCTGCATCTTCATGTCTGCTCTCTGTCTCAAATCTGCAATGTCCAGTCGCTTGCCAGAGCTGATGTCCACAAGCGCTTGTAGATAAACTCTTGCCTGATCAATGCAGATGTGAGAGGTAGGAGAGTTCATTTATCTCCACGACTCATAATTTCCACTGTGATGAAATTTCCTCACTTCAGACACTGGCACGCAGTCAAGTCAGGGTTGGGGATCTGCCTAGTGCCTGGGGGTGGGTCCCGGGGGAGCGGAGGTGGCCACTGACCATGCTCGCCCTGCTGGGGCCCAGTCTGCTCAGTCCAGAGTCTCTGCCTGAGTCCCTCCTACAAGGGCCCCCCTTGGTGTCCTGTGCACAGTTCTGTCTGTGCCCCGAAAAGCACACATCTGACCCAATGCCTCCTCTGTCCTGCCCATCCCTCCCCAAGGACAGCAAAAACCTACCTGAGCAGGTCAGAGGTCACCCCCTTGTGTCCCCACACCTGTCAGAGAGGCGGGCCTTCCACAGGAACATTCAGACCCAGGGGACAGCTCTGCAGAAACTGCCTTTAATTTGTACATTAATGGTGCAAGACGCGGTGAGCGTCGATGTCGAGAAGTATGATTAAAGTGCTTTCAAGAGACACTAAAAGCTTATTATTGTTAATTGCAAGATAGACCCAAAGCGTCAACCCTACTGTCACCATGTTAATACTGATTTAAACAAGAAGGCTTTTCTTTTCTCTCACCAAACAGTCTTGGTGTGGGGTCTGCAGAAGCCAAGACTGTCTCCCCGAGGCTTGGGCCCTTTGGGGCTTCAGTATGATCCGACGCAGCCAGTGGGATGAGGGGGCAGAAGGACACCCCAGGAGGGCACCGCCCAAGTGTGGCTGTGAGGCTTCCTCCCTCCCCGTGGCCAGCGGGAAGGGCAGCACCCGTGTGGCCCGAACCGGGACCGCTCTTACTACAGAGGTCGGGACACATGGATTTTAAAAGACAATTAGCAATGTTTGTGCTCTTATGTGTACATAGTTCCTCGTGTGAAAGCCTGTCCAGAGATGGACTTCCAGCCAGTGACGATAGGATGCACTTTCAGGTCACTCCCCACAGACACCCCAAAAAAAACAAAATATTGCCTGTTTTCCTGAGACAGACACCGAGAAACAACCAGCACTTCAGCTGGAGATGGATTGGCTGACGACTTAACAGTGGGTAAGGACACCTGGCGCTATTCTCAGCTGAGCCGCAGATTTGAATTTGTAAGGGAGCTCAGGAGTCTCCAGACACGCAGTGGAGGCTGGGATTTTGGGACCAGCTGCAGAAGCAGCGAGAGGCGGGTCCAGTGGGGCTGAGATTCAGCCATGGAGGGCCGACTTGGGAGGCGCTGAAAGGAGAGCAGCGCACTGGGAGCTGAGCTAGAGCCCCTACGGTGAAATTGTGCTGGGCGCAGCCATAACCGGAAATCAGCTGAAAAGCTCAAACCCCTCCCACAACCATTTCTCACCAGAGCCTGGGGTCCACTGAACGGAAATCCCGCCCACTGCATATCCAACCACTGGAAACCCCGCCCATCAGATGCCCCACCCCCTCAATTACAGTGAGAAGTCAGTCCCAGCCTCAATGCTGCCTGCTAGCGCCACCTTGTGGGTAGAGGCAAAACTGCAGCCTGATTGCCAACTCTGGGCAAATCAAACCTATGCAACGCCAGGGAAACTGAACCCTCAGAAATATTAATAGAATGCCAAATAGAGCTAAGGCACAGAGAAATATATGTGAAACGATGGACCCAATCAAAAACCCAGGGGAAAATGGGAATACAGGAGACATATCTAAATTACCTGAAGAGGAATTTAGGGTAAGAGTGATTAACATACTCATGGGAATCCAGAAATCAGAGGCAGTAAATGAGAATGTCAGGAAGCAGAAGAATTAAAACAAGACATCAAACAGGTAAGAGACAAGATGGCTGAATTAAAGAATTCAGTAGAGGGACTCAACAATAGGATGGGTGAAGCTTCCAATAGAATCAATGATCTGGAAGATAGGACAGAGGAACTCAATCAAGCAAAGCAGCAAAGCTATTAAAAAATAATTCAAAGAATCAAAGACAGCACTTCAGACCTCTGGGATAACATCGAAAGGAACAAAATTTGCCTCATAGTGGTCCCAGAGGAAGAGAAAGAAAGTGGGGAAGAAACCACATTTGAAGAAATAATAGGTAAGAACTTCCCCAATTTAAAGAATGAAGCAAGCCTCCAGGTCCAGGAAGCTCAAAGAATTCCTAATAAAAGAAACCCAAACAGAAACACACCTAGACACATCGTCATAAAAATGTCAAAAATACAAGATAAAGGAAGACTATTAAAAGCAGCCAGAGAAGAACATGTCACATACAGAGGAGCCCCCATAAGATTGGCAGTGGACTTCTCCAATGAAACTCCACAGGCCATATATTCATATATTCAAAGTGCTGAAAGAAAAGGATTTTAAACCTAGGATTCTATATCTGGTAAGATTATCATTCAGAATTGAAAGAATAATTTAAAAAAAACCTTGTGTGACAAGTAAAAGTTAAAGGAGTTTATCACCACAAAACCACCTTTGCAAGAAATGCTAAAGGATGCTCTATGAAGCATAAAGAAATCACACAGAAAAACAGTATCACATCAAATATTAAAAGTAGGGAGGAAGAGAAGAGAACAAAAACATGGATAATTAGAATGAGTGGAAGACTAATATGCTTTCAAATAAAATTAGGTGGTAAACATAGAACTGTGAATGCTCACTTCAGGGTAACCTCAAAATACACCCCCAGGGAGAAAACGAAGAAGAAAACAAAAGATGAAATCAATCAAAACATAACTGCACTCATCCAGCCTAAAAAGAGAAAGAGAACAGAGTCATCATCTGGAGCAACATACAAAAGACAAATTATACAATGACACTAAGAAGCTATATATCAACAATCACACTAAACATTAAACTGAACTCACCAGTCAAATGACGCAGAGTGGCTGAATGGATTAAAAAGAATAACACAACCTTTTGCTGCATTCAGGAAACCCGCCTTCTTCCAAAAGATAAACAAAGGCTCAAAGTCAATGGCTGGAAGACAATCCTACAGTCAAATGGCAACCACAAAAGAGCAGGAATAGCTATATTCATATCAGATAAAATAGACTCCATCTAAAAAGCATAACAAAAGACAGAGATGGACACTATATAATGATTAAAGGATCAATCTAGCAGGAAGACATACATTTATTAACATATATGTACCCAATGAACGAGCATCAAAATATATCAAGCGAGTATTACTAGACCTGGAGAGACATTGACAGCAACACAATAACAGTGGAGACTTCAACACCCCACTTATCACAATGGACAGATCAACCAGGCAGAAAATTAACAGGGAAACAGCCACTTTAAATGACCATCTGGAACAGACAGATCTAATAGACATACACCGATCACTTCACCCCACGACTTTAGATTTCACTTTCTTCTCAAGCCCTCATGGTCATTCTCAAGGACAGATCATATGCTGGGACACAAAATATCTCTCAACAAATTTACAAAGGTTGAAGTCTTACCAAGCATCTTCTCTAACCACAATGATCTAAAACTGGAAATAAACCACAAAAAGAAAACTGGAAGACCCCAAACCAATTGGAAACTCAATAATATGCTCCTGAAGGACTCTTGGGTAAAAGAGGAAATCAAAGAGGAGCTTACAAAATACTTAGAGATAAATGAGAATGAGGACACGAGCTACCAGAATCTATGGGATGCAGCAAAAGCAGTACTAAGGGGAAAGTTCATCATAACCCAGGCCTATCTCAAGAAACAAGAAAAATCGCAAATAAACAACTTAACTACATTTAAAACAACTAGAGAAAGAAGAACAATTAAAACCCAAAATCAGCAGAAGAAAGGAAATAATCAAAATTCAAGCAGAAATAAATGAAATAGAAACAAAAAGACAATCCAGAAGATCAATGAAACCAAAAGTTGGTTCTTTGAAAAAGTAAAATTGACAAGTCATTGGCTAGACTCACAAAGAAAATAAGGGAGAAATCTCTCATAACTAGAATCATAAATGAAAGGAGAGAAGTTACCACAGATACCACAGAAATTCAAAACATCATAAGGAACGACTATGAACAGCTCTACACCACCAAAATGGACAAGCTCGAGGACATGGACACATTTCTAGAAAAATATAGTCCACCAAGACTGAACCCAGACGAACTGGAAAACCTGAACAGAACAATCACAAGCAAAGAAATTGAAGAAGTAATCAAGTGCCTCCCCAAAAATGAAAGCCCAGGTCCAGCTGGTTTCTCCAATGAGTTCCACCAAATCTTCAGAGAAGAATTAACACCAATTCTTCTCAAGCTCTTCCAAAATAATGAAGAACAAGGAACCCTCCCAAATACTTTTTATGAGGCTAACATTACACTGATACCAAAAGCTGACAGAAATGTCATCAAGAAAGAAGATTACAGACCATTATCTCTAATGAACATGGATGCAAAAACTCTCAACAAAATATTAGCAAATCGAATTCAACAATGCATCAAAAGGATCATCCATCATGCCCAAATGGGATTCATCCCAGGGATGCAGGGATGGCTCAACACACATAAATCTATCAATGTCATACACCATGTCAACAAGAGCAAGAGAAAAACCACATGATCATATCAATAGATTCAGAGAAAGCTTTTGACAAGATCCAACACCCATTTACGATAAAAACCCTCCATAAAATGGGAATAGAAGGTTCATATCTCAACATGCTAAAGGTCATATATGAAAAACCCACACCCAACATCATAGTCAACAGCGAAAAATTAAAAGCATTTCCTCCAAGGTCAGGAACAAGGCAAGGCTGTCCACTCTCACCACTGCTATTTAACATTATACTGGAGGTCTTAGCCAGAGAAATTAGGTAAGAAAAGGAAATAAAAGGAATCCATATTAGAAAGGAGGAAGTAAAACTTTCATTATTTGCAGACGACATGATTATTGAAAATCCCAAAAACTCTATCAAAAAACTCCTAGGACTCATCAATGAATACAGTAAGTGGCAGGCTACAAAATCAACGCACAAAAATCTGTTGCACTTTTATACGCAAACAACAGGACAGAAGAAAACGGGATCACGACCATGTCAAGCCTGCGACCTCAACTTTCCACTGAGGGGACCACCGCCATGGGACCCCCTGCCAGCCCTGCTGGGCACCTGCCGTGCTGGCCACGCGTGTGTGACAGGGACCCACGCTGCAGGCCAGACTCCTGCCCCAGTGGCCCCCAGGATCATAAGGGTGACCATGTGTGCTAGGCCCCCCAGGTCAAGTGAGGACCAGGTGGATACTGGCCACCTCCCCTAGGGACGAGTCAGCAGAGGCTCCAAGGACACACTTGCAGGCTGGAGCGCTGTCGTAATTCTCCTGAGGGCACCGGGGTCCAGGTCCTCCATGGGGGGCGAGGGATGTGGGTCACGCCTGGAAACCGGCCAGGGCCGACCAGGCACCGGGGACCACGCAGTGGACAGGGCAGGCGGTCGCATGCCCACGCTGTGGTGGAGAGGCCTCGCACGCACTCTCCGTGCTAATGAACTGTCACGCTGTAACAGGACAGCTGGCGGGCCCACATCTGTGAGGACACAACAGGGCCCGGAAGACCGAGACCGAAATTTGGGACACCAGGTGGACTAGGAGACTCGTTTGCTATGTTCTTGTTTCTCCCAGCCGTGGGTCTTGAGCCCAGGGCCACGGCTTTCAGGCCTGTGATGTGCAGGGTTGAGAACAGGAACACGTCCATCATCCCTAGCAGGTCTTCTATGACAAGTTCACTTTTTATCTTTGGTAAAAACTAGGGTTGCATAAAACTAGAAGAGAAAAAGAAATCTTTAAAAGTCAGTGGCATTTTTAAAGGCCTGATGCATGCACATTTCTCTAGTGTGCACGTAACGACGGCTCCTGGAAGAAGAAAGAACAGAGTACTATTCACACACAAGCGTATTTAGAAAGCAGCCGCCAAGGCCAGTGGCATCAACAAAGACGAAGTGGGACAACACTGCCGCCGTGTGGCCACTTCCCGCTCCGCTGCTTGCGACCTGCCCACGCCCCGCGCCCCGCGCCCAGCGCCCCGCGCCCCGCGCCCCGCGCCCCGCGCCCCGCGCCCCGCGCCCCGCGCCCCGCGTGAGGCTCTGACATGCGGCACCGCTCACTATTCACGTATAACAATCCTGTGATTTCTTCGTTTTCATGGCTGTAGGCATCTAAGGATGCTGGACCCCACCTCGGTGTGTGTGCCTCTCCCACCACCGGCCACCAGTCCCTGTGGCTCCACCTCACCCCGCCTTCCTTCCTGCCCTCCCTGCAGCCCCAGGCAGCGGGCACTGGCTGGTGAAGTGCGTTGGGGTTTGTCTGCTCATGGGTTTCTTTGTATTCCCCATGGAGTGAAAGCATCCTGTGTGTGTTTCTCCCTCTCACCTCCTTTGCTCAGCATCATCCCCTCCAGCTCCATCCAGGGTGTTGCAAAGGGCGTGATCAGATATTCACACAACAAACACAGACAGAGCATCACGTGACTGAAGTCGCCTCTTCTCAGGGGCCGCCCGGGGTCGCTGGAGACATGGGGCGAGGTGCCCCGCTGCAGGCCCGAGGGGGCGGGAGGACAGCACGGTGTCTGTCCGCACCGCTCTCTGGAGGCCAGTTACAGAAAACGGTGTGTGAAGCACAGCTCCTTCATGGAAAACGTGGGATTCTCTGAATACAGCACTTGGCACATGGGCGTGATCACTCGACACGGGGTGTCCTGCCATCTAATGACACGGACTCGTCCTATAGTCCCGGACTGCAAACAACAGCGCGTCTCCGCCTTCACAAACAGCCCACGACACGGTCGCCACTGAATGGCGGCTCAGTTCGCACTAATGTATCTTCTCTGCAACCGCTTGAGCTCCGTTTCACCGAAGCTAGAGGGTCCTGCTCGGGCACTGACACGTCTCCTGCAGGGGCCCTCGGGCCGCGCAGTCCCAGCGCCTGTGCCCCAGCAGCTCCGGGGACGGAGAAGGGACTCTGTCCTGCAGGAGCAGACGGTCGCATCCGTGCGGTGGCAGCGCCGCGCTCAGGGCTGGCTGGAGCAGGACGGCGGGCGGCACAGTGTCGGGTGCCGTCTGGAGGGGGTGAACTGCGCTCAGGGGGCAGGTGCGTCATCGGGGCGCCTGCAGGGGTCAGAGGCATCTCTCTCTTCTGTGGTTTTTCTCCTTCCCACGACCTGGTGTCACCCCACTGTCTCCGGAGTCCTTTTGGAAACAAGACTCTTCCTTGTTTCCTTTCTTGCTTGCTTTCTTATTTTCCTCCTTCCTGCCTTCCTTCTTCTGTTTAAGAGGAACAGCAGCTCATCAGGTGTCCCCGCGGCAGGGACGAGCCCATGAGCTCGGGTGCCTGTGGGCCATGCCCAGCCCCTGCCTGTCGGGGCGCCAGAGGCAAATATTCTGCGCCAGCTGACAGCTCTCAGGTCTCAGGTCTCAGCAAGGCCTGTGACTTCAGCCTCATCCCCTCCGACGACGTGCAAGCAGTGCAAGTGCTCGCTCCCACGAGAGCGGAGCTGTGTCTGAGGACGCGCCGAGGGTGTGTCTGGCTCTCAGCAGGAAGGGGCCTGTTACTCAGCCCGCTGCTCCGCACCGCAGCAGCTGGGCTGCGTCTGGCTCGCAGCTGGGCGAGAACCCCGCACAGGCTGCTGCCCGGAGGCTGCTGCGGGCCCTTCACTGCGGACTCAGCATCCGTGTGTGGTCCGCGCGTTTGCACACGAAGGATGGGCACTTCCAGCACCTCTGGCTCCTGGACTCTGCTCCGACGTGTGTTGTGGGTCTCGAGTTGGAGGGAGGCCTACGGAGCCGGCTGGCTCTGCTCTGGAACCAGAGCTGCGTGGAGGCTTCACGAGAACGAGAACCGGGCTCAAAGCTCAGGCTGGCCTGTTCCTGCTGAGAGCGGACGTGGCCCTGCTGGTTCCACTGCGACTGGACGGTGCTGTGAGCCGCGTGGCGCTGAGGGGGCTGGGCAGTGTCTCCTTCTCCTCCTCCTCCTCTTCCTGCTTCTTCCTCCTCCTCCTGCTCCTCCTCCTCTTATTCTTCCTCCTCCTGCTCCTCTTCACCTCCTTTTGCTTCTTTCTTTAGCATTAAGAACTATTTTTTATGGTCTTTTTCTTTGAATCACGCTTTGATCTTCAATGATTTTAGCATTTCATGTGTTTACTGCACGTGAGCGTCCGTCTGTGTCCACTGCGCACTCCCCTCTCCGTCCCTGGCCGTCGGGGCTCTGGGCTGAGCTCGGGCTCCAGCTCAGGTGCTGCCAATGTCACTGGATTCTGGCTGTGTCCTCAGTCAGCGCCTGTGTCTGAAGAGCTCTGGGGACTCGGCCGCGGTGTCTCCAGAACGGCAGACGACCTCAGACTCGGTGGCGCCAGTGGTGGCCATCCCAGGTCTCTCTCTGGAGTGAGCACTGAGGCCTCAGGAATAGAAAAGCTCATGTGCTCACCTTACAGGTCGCTCCAAAGACAGGGGCGCTTTCCACCCAGAATGACGTCTGTAGAAAACTCACCAAGGCCATCCTCAGGACAGTCCACAGAGACGTGACCGCCTCCCCCCTGCTCCGGCCCCAGCCCGTGTCTCTGCGGTGTGGCCTCAGTCTTGCCCCCTGCCCCCATGTCCCATCTCCAGACAGGAGCGTGTCCTGTCCTGGTCGCGTGCTCATGCTCACAGGCGTCAGCGTCTCCAGGCGGGAAGATGGAGCGTGTGGGTGAGACATCCTGCGGCCATCAGGGGAGAGGAGGGGCCGCTGTGCTGCCTCTCCACCACCCTGTCCTGCTAAGGACTGGCTGCCCAGTCCAATCTAATAATAACGGGTCTGCTCCGTGCACCGGTTAAGGTCTAATCTAGAAAAGTGCTGTCCGTGTGGAGTCCAGTCTAATAATAAATACTCGAGCTGATATCTGAGAGACCCACGTCCCCTCCCACCCAGGTCCCTGCTCTGAGTCTGCAGCAGGGAGCTCTTTGTCTGAATCTGCTCACAGGTGAGAGTTGCCTCAAATAAGGACACAGGTGCCAAGGCTCAGGCACAGGCTTCCTCTGGGGGAGCAAGAGGTCCATTGGCAGAACCAGAGTCAGAGAACCTTTCACCGGGCCAGGTGCCCAGACAGCACTGTTGTGGAAGAAGACCTGCTCCCCCGGAGCCCTGGGAGGGTCCCCGGTCACCCACCATCAGAGCAGCACTAGGGCTGAGGGGCGGAGACGCGGCTCCCGGCTGGCAGGTGACACGTCACCGCTGTGCAGAGGAAGGCTGTCACCTGTGACCAGTAGGTCGGTCCTGCTGGGTGGAGACAGCAGCTCTGCAGGTCCAGGAGGCTGGGGACACGGGAGGGCAGAGACAGGGGAGGACAGGGTCACGGGAGGGTGAGGACCCGGGAGGGTGGAGACACAGGGACCAGGAGGGCGGGGACACAGGGTCCCTGCCCCGAAGCCAGCACCAGGAGGCCCTCCAGCTTCTCTCACACGTGGGCCTGATAGTCCTCCCATGAGGCCACTGCTGCTCAGTGTGTCCTTGTCACCCCGGAGGATCTGAGGGGGGACAGGCGGTGAGGGCAGCACCGTGGACCGGGAGCTGAGACCTGAGCAGCAGACACACCCCCACCCTCACCCTCGGTGAAGGGAGATGGGAGGAAGAAGAGGCCTCGGAGGGAAGATTCCTGTCACCCAGAGTAGAATGGAGGTAGGGACAGTAACTCTGCAGGTCCAGGAGGCTGGAGACATGGGAGGGCAGGGACACAGGACAGTGGGGACACGGGAGGGCAGGGACACGGGAGGGCGGGGACACGGGAGGGCGGGGACACGGGAGGGCAGGGACATGGGAGGGCGACACTCCCATGGGACAGCGTCACCTGGGGCTCTGACAGCCCATCCTGAGAGCACAGCACAGGCCCGGGCAGCGGGAGTGAGGACGTGGTGTCGTGAGCAAGTGGACACTGACGGGAAGGACTCTGAGGAGGCCCACTGTGGGGGATGCTGGGACCGTCCCCTCTGGGAGGTGTCATGTGGGAGACCCGCTCTGACAGAGGCCCTGGCCTGGGTCCTTGAGGCGGCTGTGCAGAAAGGGAAACAGCCTGCTGCCTCGTGTGAGGGTGAGAACCTCACGATGACGCTGCGATGTGGATGGAGACAGGGAGGACTGATAGGTCACTGGACACGCAACAGAACGACCTTGGGAAAATCTGACAGAAACACAAACATTCTCCTGTTCAACATGAAGTACGTCCTCTGATGTCTCCTCTCTGCTCCTCCTTCACATCTGGGCAGCGACCTTGAAGGCCGGGCGAGCAGACAGCAGGTGGGAGAGAGGGTACAACTCAGGGGGCTAGGCTCCAGTTCAGGGTTTGGGGCGGCCGGGGGGCTTCTGGGGGCAGGTGCCTCTGGCTGGGGGGTCTCCTCCCCTTTCCTCACACGGAGCCAGGCTGAGTCCCCTTTGGCACTCGGGGACCCAGACCCTCCTGCAGGGAGATGGACCCAGACACCTGACCCCATCCCATCTCCCGTGTGTGAGCACAGATGTCAGCACCTGGAGCCAGGCTGGACCAGGGTCCTTCCCGCTGTCCCTGCTGGACCCCAGACCCGACCTCCACCACATAGCGCTGCCTGTCACACCCGCAGGAGGGGACTAGAAGCCCGCGGCCTTGGTACCCTGGTATGAGAATCAGCTCCTCGGAGCCCCTTCAGCAGGTCTGTGCCTTCACCAACCTGGTCGTGCCCGGCCAACTCCTCCCGCTGCCCCAGGAAGAGGAGGGTGCGGGGCCGCCGCCCAGGGGTCTGGCCTTGCTTCCAGAGGGGCCTCCTGGCTCAGGGCCGAAGCTGCAGGCCTGAGACGTCCGCCCCGTCCGCCACATCTAAAGAGCCGCCGGGGGTGTGCTCCTCCTCTGTGCACGCACCACGTCATTACGTCCAGTGTCAGTGTGCCGTGAGGGTGTGTGTGTGTGTGCGTGTGAATGTGTGCACGCGCTTGTGTGTATATGTGTGCCTGTGTGTGGCGTGTGTGCATGTCTGTGCCTGTCTGTATGCCTCTCTGTGTGCCTGTGTCTGTGTGTGCATGTGTGTGCGCGTGTGGGTTTCCTGTGTGCAGATTTGTGCATGTGTGTGAAGGTGTCCGTGCAGGGTGTGTGCACGTGTGGACTCTGTGTGTCTGTGCACATGTTCACAGGTGTGTGTTGTGTGTGCCCAGCAGTCTGTGTGTGTATATACATCCGAGGCTGGTGCGTGCATGTGTGCAGGGAGTGCACATATGTAGAACGTGCTGTGAACATGTGCGTGTGTATTTGTGAGCCTGGATGGTCTTGTGTGTGTATGTGCATGTGATTTCATGGTTGTGTGTGTGCACGTGTGCTTATGCGCGTGTTCATGTGTGCATGTGTGTGCCTGCAGGGTCGCCTGTGTGTGGATTCATTGTGTGTGCATGTGCATGTGGTGGGCTGCAGGGCGCGCGTGTGCACACGTGTGCTGTGTGTACACGTGTGTGCATGGTGTGTGTGCCGATTCGCCCAGTTCGTGCTTTGGCTGTGCAGAGAAACGGCCCCTCCCGTCTGGGCCTCAGGGTCCCGCTTGTCCACGAGACCAGCTCAGAGCTGCAGAAGCAGGACCGGGCAGGAGGGGAGCTGCTCCTGGGCCTGCGCCTGGTTGCTCCTCCGACAGCACTGGCCGTCAGTGGCTGTGTACAGGCCAGGGGCTCACCCCTTGCCCCGCCATCTTCATTCAGCTTCACCCACACAGCCGTCCAGAGCCCCCGAGAGACCAAAGCAAAACACAACATGGGTGAGAAGTCCCTGTGGGTTTGTAGGACGACTCAGTGTCATGAGGTCGTCACTGGAAACAGGCTCTGAAAAGAGAAGATGCATGTGATCCCCAGGGGACCCCTGAGCAGGACAGGGGTGGATCCGCAAACATTAGACACGAGGTCATTGAAGCAGAAAACTCAAATCATCAAACCAGCAGGACAGACAAGGGAAGAAGGAAACCAGAGTTGTTCGAAACAGCAGAAAGCGGCAGGCTCCTGACACCCGGTGTGCACGGGACTCACAGCAGAAGAAAACTACGTCCCCACAGAACAGAAAGAACAACTCGGCTCGGGACGCAGCAAAGCGATACTTGAAGGGACGTTCCCCGTGACGACGTCACGTTGCGAAGGAAGAAATCTCCGCAGCCATCTCACCTCGCACTCAGGAACCAGACGCTCCGGTCCAGGCAGTGTCCAGGAGGAAGGACGGAAACAAGACCAGAGCAGCACTCGGGTTTGACTGAAAAGACGAGAGAAAAGATCAAAGGCAGGAAGAGCGAGTCACACAGTCGTGCACACTTCACACGCAGGTCAGAGGGAACGGAAGCAGAAGGAATCAGGTCCGCCGACTGCGCTCTTCACGGCGGGAGAAACGCCCGCAGAGCGTGTTTGCAGCGCTGTGTCAGGAGCGTCCTGCAGTGTGTAAGGAGCTCGCTCTCAGTACAGGCAGACAAATGAAAGCAAACACTGCGGCATGAAAACAGGCAGAGGGTCCCAATAGACTTTTCCTCCAAGAAGATACATGAATAATGGCAAGGGTTCCACGAAAAGCTGACTCTGGCCTTGTGAACGGACGTTTTTGAGTGAGTGACCAGGTCCAGGGAAGCCCTCCCCGCCATCCCCCTACAGGCCCAGGAGCACCCCTCCAGGTCCGTCCTGTCCACGCGGCTCTGACTCACGGACGAGGGAAAACTGAGGCCCAGAGAAGGGGCAGAGCTGAGCCAGGGCACACGACAGGGACAGTGAGGTCAGGATGCACCTTCCGGCCAAATCGTCTCGCCGCAGTGTCCACAGGAACTGGAAGCTGTCGTCCCCCCCTCGGTCTGTGGAGCCATTTCTCTGAGCGTCCAGAACATGAGCACAGCATGCACACGCATGCACATGCATGCACACACACCCACCATGCATACACGTCCATCTGCACACACTCTCAGGCACACACACCCAGGCGGATCTACACACACATGCACACACGTGCACACAAGGGCCAGTCAGGCATCTCTGTACACACACAAACATCTGCACGCATGCGCGAGCACACGGCATATCTGCACGCACACACACCATGGAAACACACTGACACACACACATGCTCAACACAATCACAATCTCCGGTCTACACACACAACACAGACACAAACCCACACACACTTACACCTGTGGACGCAGTCAAGTCTACACACACAGGCTCCCATGTACACAGGCTCACACACAGAGATCCACACAACGGACACGCAGACACGTTCACACACACACACACCCCCACATGTGCACACGCCCTCGTCTGGGCCCCTGCCCACGAGTCCCAGTGGAGGCGGTCTGGGCCGAGAAACCCAGTCTGGTCTGGGCCGAGCCCAGCAGCCAGCCTGGACCGCCAGGCCCAAGGCAGGTTCGTGTTGGCCGCTGGCACCACACGCTGCCGGAGCACCAGCCAGGCCTCACGGGTGTCGCCCTCTTGGTTCTGATTCCACGAACTGGGTGGACGCGCTGGGCGGGGCGCCCTGGCACATCGCCCCGGCTGGGCCTCCACAGGCTGGAGGGAGGAAGTGGCCTTTGCAGAAGTCAGGCTTCCAGATGCCGTGGGTGTCCAGAGAGGCTGTCTGGGTGCCCCCACGCATCTCAGCCTCACCAGACCCCGCACACGGCCTGATGTGCCCACGCCACGGCCAGCAGGACCAGGACCGAGGGCAGCCGTGTGGCCTTGCTCCGCCCAGCCTGCAACACGGTTTTCAAGTCAGCACAGCGTTCCTGACAGGACGTCGGGGCTGTGACGGCTGGGGGAGTGTCGGGACAGCCAGGTGGCAGCTGGGAGCACACCAGCCCAGGAGCCCGTGTGGGGACACGCTCAGGTGCTCGAGGGCAGCCTGCCTGGGCAAACAGCCTGGCCAAAGGCATCTGCTCTGCACCAGGATGCTGGCCAGACTCAGGGTCAAGGCTGGGATGGGTTTGGGGGACATTTCCCTCCCAGCCAGGCTGGACTCAGGGTGCCATGGGGGTGCCAGTCTGCAAGAGCTTCCAACCCCGGGGCCCCGAGCCTGGCATCCGCAGCCGGGGGCCGGCCAGGTGGGGGTAAGCAGAGGGAGGTGCGCGCTGGGTCCAGCGTCCTCGGTCAGTCAGGCTCCTCCTGGGCCTGCTGCCGGCATCTGAAGTCACAGATGCAAAACTTTTTGGGCCACAGCAGGGACAGGCACCGCACGCGCCGCAGTCCATGTCCTCCTCTGGTGGCAGGAAGAGTTTTCTAGGGAGTCAGGTAAAAGGGGCTGAAAGCATCTGAACCAGGCCACAGAGAGGAGAAAGGACAGGAGGTTTCATTCATCTTGTTTTTCCTTTTTCCAAATAAACAAAGCTGACATTCTTGGCTTGAAACTGGCCTCGTTGGAACCTCGTCCTTCCTCTCTGGACCTGGCAGCGTGAGACCAAGAACACCAAGCACGTGTGCAGGTCATTGGGACGGCGCTCAGGAGACGAGGAGCGACGGGGAGCTGCCGAGGACACGCCACGGGCCTCACTGACGACCAAGGAGACCGTGCCAGGATGCCGCCCCAGCTGGCTTGCAGTGCCGGAGCCCCCGGACACGGCCTCCGCTGGTGCCAAGTGAAACAGGTCGCCATAGGGGCTGGTGCCGCTCTTCACACTGAGAAATGGCTGTGGTGGCCGGGCTGCTGTGAGGGCAACCAGCCCCGAGATGCTCTTCATCAATCGGAAGCTCCCGACTGGCGTGGGGCGGCATCGAACTGAGCTGCACGTCACCAGAGGCCTCATCTGTTAGAGCGGCGAATCCAGATCCAGCGGCCGGGGGGGTTCCTCGCCCGCTCCTGACGGGGACCGCCTGTCCGCCACTCTCCAGACTCGAAGGACGCGAGAATTCTCCGGTGGCATTTTCAGAGCGCGTTACTGAGTTGCCCCCTGGCCTCTCTGGTCCCACCGTGCTGCACCACCTCGCTTCCTGTTGTCACACAACCGCTGGGACAGGCATGCACACTGTCCTCCCAGCTGCCCGCCCCGCCCCTTACCTGCGCGCGGTCACACACCCTCCTGGAGTCACAGTGCGAGGGGCGAGGATGCGGGGTGAGCATTGCCAGAGGCGCTGTGTCCTCCAGCTGCTTATCTCTGGGGCAAAGGGCAGACTATCCGACGTCTGTCCAGCACAGGGGCGTCTCCTAGAGCAAGAGCCGGTGCCCACTGGATCCCTGATCAGGCAGCTCCCGGCGTGCGCGACCCCATGGACCCGTGTAGGTGACAGGTGCCCCACCCAGGGCCCTGCGAAGTTTGGAGAAGATGCTACGGAGTGGTCCATGCACACTGGTGTCATTTTGAGCAAAAACAAAGCTTTGCTACTTCATCGATTTTTATCTACAAAGCAAGAAATCAGAGAACTCATAAAGAATCAAGAACCACGTAACAGGGCACCCCCTGGTGGAGTAGAGGATGCGTCTGCCGCCTCTGGAGGAGCATAGTGCACACACGTGCCAAGGACCCGGGTTCCTGTCCCAAGTGAACCAGTGTGAGCAGCTCAGTAAAATCAAATGAAGCGCTTCCTGCTCCTCCTCTCTTCCGGCCCGCTCGCCTTCATTCCTGCCTACACCTCCTTTTAAACCAATGAATGAAAGAACCACCTCCCAGGTCACCAAGTTGCAGACCTGCTGAACCAAATTAACTGCACTGGGCCACACCGACACACCCTGCTGTTAGCTGCAGCCTCTAAAAAGTTAAGTGCCTTAAAATGCTCAAATGAAACAAAACCCCCACCCAGTGGGTGAAGAAAACAGCACTTGTTCCAGCTGTGAACAGTGTCATCGTGAAAAAAGGAAACTAAACCACCATGAAGTTAAAATAAGTTTATTCTGTTTTCAACAAACTCAAAAAATATAAAAAACTGTTTCCCGCTCCCCGAGGGGCAAGGCATCAACTCTTGGGAGTCAGGTGTAAATGTTACTCTGAATCTCATTTGCTGTCACCAGTTTCTTCAGCATCTCTGTGCTCTGGGGAATATTCTGAAAGGAGAGAAGTAGTTCACGGTGAGACCCACTGCCCCCACCCCGCAGGCAGGCAGGCAGGCGGGCAGGCAGGTGGCGCGGTGACGGGTGCCCGTCCCGACACAGCCAGGGAGAGGCCTGCGCGTCACTGCACGGCGCCCTCGACGGGCTGACTGCCAGCTGGGCCCATGGCGCGCTCCCGCCCCGGCTCCCTGCACACATGCGCCCTCCAGACCACGCGGTTCACCCAGCCGAGGGCGCTTCTAGAGCATGGGGACCACACGCGATGGGCACGCAAGATAATCGACGTTGTTGACCAAACGGAAAGAGCTCTGCCCACATCTGCTCAGTCAAGACTCTCCTGAAAATCTTTCTTTCAACCAAGACACAAGAAGGCTTAAAAGTTACTGTTTCCCTTTCAAGGAACACTCTGAAAAGCTGAAAACTGACTTAGACGCCGTAGGACACAGGATTTACAACTTTCACAACAAATCCAAACACGCAGGGAACGCCGGCGTGGTGTGTGCCGGTGTGTGCCCGCGTGTGCCCACAGCAGACAAACAGCCCGGCCCTGCCCTCAGTGACGCGGACACGTAATTCATTTGCTCTCGGCTACAGAAGCAAACGAGACTGTAAGAGTGTGCTTACAAGACACGTAAAACAGAGTAACTCGGTCTGCCCAAAAGTTATGTGCTGGAGCTAATGTGAAACATACACCTGAATTATCTGAATTATACTGGAGTTTCATAGTTTTACTCGTATTTCAACAAACAGGGTCTCTTCCACATTGGACACCTTGCAAGGCGGGGACACCAGGACAGAGGCAATGTCTTAGCCCACAGCGCTGCCAATCTGCAGACAAACTTGTTCATGAGACCAGGATGAAAAAACCCCCAAGAGTCACAGAAAGCGTTCTGAACATGAAGGAAGGCCTTTCGAGAAGACAGACGGGACGACGCTGTCGCAGCCTCGTCCCTTGGAGGCAGAGTCACTCAACGGAGCGCGCGGCGGACGTCACGCTCTCTCCGGGAAAGGGCTGTGCCTGAACGACCTGAAGTCCAGGTGGGACTCTGGGTGCGTCCGGCCTGCGAGGCAGTCTTTCCAGGAGTCAGGGATGCGGCGCAGGACCGGGGCGTCGATCGCTTGTCCTCACAGTCACAGGCAAGAACGGGAGGATAAACACTACACTAATCTCATCCGTACTCTGCCCGCTCAGATTCCAACCTTGCCAATGAACTGCAGAAACTTCCTGAACAGTGAAACCATGGCCCGGCCTGTCACACGAGCGGAACCTTCCCGGGGCCGCGGAGCACACGTGAGCAGGAGGACGTCGGCGTCGGGCTGAGAGCGGGCCGCTGTGCCCGAGACGCTCGGAGCAGCTTACTCTTCACTGACCTCGAACTGTGCGATTACATTCCTCCAGCGGCTCAGCCATGAAGTCAGTAACTCAAAATCTTACCTTCACCAAACATCTGAAGCTTCTGGAAGAAAGCACAGGCTTGAAAGCTTCCACAGTAATGAGGTCCAACTTCATCGCATCGGTGTAGCACAGGTACAGCACCGCGGGGATGTCCCACACTTGACAGTGACTGAGCACTAGCAGCAAGAAGAACACTGAGCTCAGTCCGCGGCTTCGTCCACTCCCTCTACCGAAGGAACATCGCGTCGTGACACAAGGAGATTTGGGGTGTGCGCCACGGCTCACTGGCATCCGAACGTGACACATTAAGTCCCTGCTTCAGCACAAAGTGACCCTTCACCTAAGCAGCACCCCCGCTCCCTTCTGCTAACCACTTTGAGTCTACAGATTAAAAGCCGATTTTTGTTTGATTTGGTTCATTCTGTGATTTTTATATTAAACATTTCTAAGTAATAAAGGCTCTCTTTTTAAACAGTCTTTGCTGCCGCCTTTTAAAGCATTACTGCCATTTTGAACCAATTATCGTGCATATTTTCTTTCAAAGCCAATTTATTTCCCAAGTAATCTCTTGCTTTTGCAAGCATCGTTTATTTTGCATCTCCTGAACGTACTGCTGCGATACATTTTAAATATCTGTATGATTAAAATTTTGCTGACTAATATTAAGTGTAAATAATAAATAATGTAGAATATAAAATATTCTGCCACTTATTTCTAGCCAACTTAACATTTAAAGGAAAAAACACTTTATTATTAGCAAATCATTATATATAAGGTTACTACAAAGTGACCATTTAATTTTGACATGCTAGAGTATAATTAGTAACAGCAACGAGAAACAGTGAAGCAACTACCGAAAGGACTCAATGACCTGGAAACTTCTGATCAGTAAAATCTAATTTACCAGTTTTCAAACATCCACGGCTCGCGGCCGCCATCAGAGGCCACGAGAAACGGTGGCACGAGCAGGTGAGAGCCCTGACAACTCTTCGGGTAAACGTGCCTGGAAACTAGAACTCAAAGTACCCGGAGCATGCGAACGTGTCACCAGAGCGGACTCGGAGTGACAGGGAAGAGGCCCCGCCCCACTGGGGAGAAAGTGGAACAAGACGAGACAGTAAGTGGCCATCACCTGCCGCAGGGAGGTCGTGCACGATGTTCGGCTGTTCGAGCAGCGGGCAGCAGGGCGGCTCCTTGAAACTCCGTGTCTTCAGGGCTCTCAGGAAAGGAGAAGGAAGGGTGCTCGCTGGCTGTGAGGTTCTGTAGTCAGTGACATGCCGCGATGTGAGAACAGTCACCTCCATACTCTTCTTTGGACAAGAGCCAAAAACCTAAAATAAAACGATTTCCCATTAAAACGGGTGGTGCTGTCACAGGACGGAAACACGGCTCCGCTCCCGAACTCTGCCCTGCGGCTGGGGTGGGAAAGCAGCATCTTGCTTTGCTCTCCTGGAAATGATCTTGGTTCTGTCACTTTCCAGTGGGCCACCCTCTCCAAGTCACTCTCCCGCCTGTCAGCTAAGGCCCGACCCCTCCCGAAGTGAGCACAGGCGGCCCAGCAGCGATGCCAGGACCCCACGAGGTCAAGGAGAAGCAACCGAGCACCCGTCCTGCGCTGGGCACCACCTCCCCAGCCGCAATGACTGGAAATTCACTTTCGTCCGCAAGTTTCAATGGTCCCCGATGTCAATGTCTTTAAGTGTCTATCTGACGGACTCTCGGGGCCCTTCCGCTTTTAGAATCTACGATGATGCAAACGCAGAAAGCAGGCGCCCTTTACAGAAGAAAGAACAGACTGCAGGTCACTGCATCTTGCTTGAAACATTTTATGAGAAATGGC
This sequence comes from Solenodon paradoxus, assembly GCA_004363575.1. Taxonomy (NCBI): domain Eukaryota; kingdom Metazoa; phylum Chordata; class Mammalia; order Eulipotyphla; family Solenodontidae; genus Solenodon; species Solenodon paradoxus. The sequence goes on from RJWH01002887.1 coordinate 32,888, forward strand.
TGTTTCAAACAGCAACAGAACTAAAGACTGTTCTGTGCCAATCGATTTGTAAGCTTTCTTTACATCACAGCTTTGTGTACATAAACACAAAGTTAACATTATATATATTATATATATGTGTTACCAGGTACAGGTAACTATTAAATGGGAACTCGAGAGACCTATCATTATAGTGAGCCGTGGTGGAGCAGCAGTTGGATCAATCACCTCTGAAGACGTGTAGGCCGCATACCCCTGGGTTCCAGCCCCAATGGGGAAACAACCAGTGTGAACAACTAGATGAAAATAAAAATTAAAATGCATCTTCCTCCTCTTCCTGACAGCCTACTCACCTTCAGTCCTACCTGCACCTTTCCTTTAAAAAAAAAAAAAAAAAAATCTAACATTACTTACAGGTCCCAACAACTACTCTTCCTCTGTTACTAAAGGTCTGAACCCACAGCACTGGATGCCATCAGACTGTGAACAGCCTAAAGTGACCCAGAGTGCAGGAGTCCAAGGAATGTCCCTAGGGAGACAATTAATTGATGTGAAAATTCCGTTTGGGTGTGGCCTGGTGACTTACAGTTAAGTCCACAGCTCCAGGCTGGTGCAGTCCACCCACATCCCAAGGACCCGGGTTCATATCCTGGGTCAGGGAAATAACCCAGATAAACAAATAAATAAAATAAAGGCTTTCTCTTCCTCCTTCTTCCTGCCTGCCTGCATCTCCCCATTAAAAATAAAATTGCTTTGGAAATGCATTATTTTACATTTTTCAAGTCTGGACAAGAAAATGTGTGGCATAGCAACATAATAATTTTTACTTAACCGTCATCCTACATAAAGTACAAATTAATACAGCAGTTTCCCGCCCTTCTGAGATCTGACAAAAGCTACAGACCCCAGAAAGACACAGGCAGGAACATGAGAATAAAATCATTTTAATAAACGTTTCTAAGTATGCCAGTCTGGTTTAAAGCAGATGTAAACCAAATTCCTTGTTCCTAGAGAACTGATCTGCGATACCCACGAAAAACACAAGACTTAAGCTGAACCGTTGCTGTGATTATATAAAAGATGTACTTCATCTCAAACTGAGACAACTGCCAACATTACGATTATTCTCTAAAACTCCCAGGTGAGTTAATCCTCCTCTTGGAAGTTGTACTGGGCACACTGTGCCCACTTTCCCACACACGAGGCCCCCAGAGCTCGGTGCCAATGCTACGGAAAGGGGGAGCACCGCTCTGGGGTGTGGAGCGAGGGGCAGCTCACAGCCTCTCTGGTCACGTGAGCAGCTTTTCATTCAAACCAACTCCGTCAAAGAGGAGGGAGCCACAGTTGGCTTCTGCGACCTGCCCTCTTCTCACGCTGCTGTCCGTGTCTGGCAGGTGGGTCTCTTCCTCAGGGTTCTCGAGCAAACGCCTAGGGTGCGCCCAGAAAAAGCAGCGCCTCCCCACTTCAACGCGACTGCGGGTAGGCACCCCCGGCTGCACGCTCGGGTCCTCACCTTCTCCAGCCACTGGTACTGCTGGTCTTCGGCGACATAGCAACTGCACTGACACAGGACAACCTGGAAGATGAAATTTCGAGTCTCCGGTCAAGTTCAATCAACGTGACACTCACATCCAAACGCCACAGACACATAGCGCGTGAACTCTGACAGGACACTTGGCTGACACTTGGTCTCCCTGAATTTGCTGTCAGTGTGTTTTCTTCACACCGTGAGAACTAGGCACGCCTGGAAGTCCCACCGAAGCTGACACGCGAGACCCGAGGCGCACGGCCGGCCATGTCCCACCCTTTATGGACCGGGGCCAGGCTGCTGCTTCCCGGTGGTCACGAGCGGCCAGGCCAGACGAGACGAGCGCTGCGTGGTGATGGAGACCGGTGCCGCCAGAGCGCGTGGCCTGAGCCGTGGGGATGGCACCAGTCCAGAAACCGCGCCCAAGTGAAACCCTGCACACGCCCCAGAGTCCGGCCGAGATTCCTGACGACGGGCGCTCGGGGAGTGACAGCCCTGTTGAAACACTGCCAGAGACAGCGAGGCAGCAGCCCTGCGGGGAAGGGGCAGGGGAGGAGAGGACTGCCCGCACAGGCATGTCTGAACCGACGGGACGCCGATCATGACATGGAAGTTTCTCCTGCTCCACCGTCGCGGTGTATTCTCAAGTTAGAAACACCTTTCCACTAAGGAGCAGATAAAGAACAGCTTCCTTTCCTTCTTTAGTTCCTACAAATACTGGCTGTTCATGAAAACTCCTGTGTAAATGGAAATAACTGTGGGGGGGCACATTACAGAAACAAACTGCAACAAAAACGAATATCCCCTCCCCTCTGGCCATTCCCACCACAAGCATCATGAACGATGCCTTCCGCCACCAAACCCTGGCCCTGGGCTGCGTCCCAGCGCCCGGCCGCACGCGGTCACACCGACAGGCGGGAGGCCCAGATCACCTGCCTAGAACTGTGTTCTCCAGACAGAGCCTGACCCAGGACACGTGCAACCCAATGCCATCACTCAGCGTCAACGACAGGATCTTGTCGCACGCGGGGTCGATCGGGTTGGGACGAAAAGCTCGCAGTGGACAGAACCGTTATGGACTGCAGAGGGCACTCAGGCACTCGCGAACAGCAGCCGGGCTCTGCTGGGGCGCAGGTGCTGCTGAAACCTGCCCCAGAGCCTCAAAACAGCCCGGGGCCCCAAAGGGCCCGGCTTTTGCGAAATCAGGGGTGCAAGCTGGAATGGTGTTTTGAACGAGGGTCAGGTGGAAGCTCACTCACAGTCGTGTCAGGGCTCCCTCCACACGCAGCACGCGCCACCCTCGCGCGGACAGAAGGAAGGAAGTGGTTCGTTCAAACGCACGCCGCGCGCAGAGGCCTAAGAAGCGCTTCCTACGCGAGCAGGTGTCACGTACCGAGGGACTCGACGTTCGGCGATGGAACACGCAGAGCGCCTCGGCAGGGGACGCGCGTGTGCTCTCCTGCGCCCCGCACCGCTCGTTCCACAGTTTAGCACAACCGGCTTCTTCCCAGACTCCCGAGGTCATGACAAACGACGACAAAAACGCTGTGAAACGATTCACGCCAGTTAGTGTCTGGGTCTGCCAGCTGCGTCCCTACTCAGCGCAAGTCAGCTGAAGTCACGCGAGAATTTTAGAGCCGCCACTGTGCAGGAGACACGTCCCCGCGGAGAACAGGGCCGGCAAGTGAGCAGACAGCCCGGGGGCCTCCTCCACTCTCAGTGTGACGTGTCCGGAGAACCTCAGCCCCGAAAAACGTGACATGCGTGAGCCGGTGGGAGTTTATTTACCACGCGCTTACTCTTCGGGAGCACAGGGGCTTGAGCGAGGGAGCCAGCCGAGGCAACGAGCGAGCCCGCCCTGCGGTTAGAAAGGCCTGCGTACCGGGGCGTGTTCCAGCTCAAGTCCTCGGTGACGCTCTACGTTTAGCCTATCAAATGGATTAACATCTACGGAGACCTTAGAATGTAAGGGCTCAAAAATGTTAGCAGTCACTACTGCTGTTTTTAAAGCTGTCGTTTTTGGTTTTTAAGCAAATGATCTATTTCCCTATTTTTTGTTTTTTTTAAAAGGAAAGGTTCAGACAGGAACGAGGTGAGTAGAGCAGTCAGGAAGAGAGAGGAGAAGCATTTCAGTTACTTTTAGTTGTTCTTGTTGGCCCAGCTCGGGGACAGGGGGCCTCAGGACGTGTGTGGACTGTGTCCGGTGGACTACACCGCTGGGCCACCAGGCACCGCTCGTCCTGTTCGTCATGTTCACTGACTCGGGCTCAGTGCTACAGGGAACTGAGCACACGAGCGACCTCTGACCCTCCAAGTCTAGCCAAAGCTGGCCCCGGAGCCGGAGGAAGTTAGACACCTGACACCCACACACTAGAAACAGTTCCAAGTCTGTGAGCTCCTAAGGTCAAGCACTTTCCCCTCAAATTTTGTTTTTTAAGCTTATCAAAAAGATGGTGCCACAAGAAAAATTATCTAACTACACATGTGGTGGGTGTTAGCCAGACAAACTGCGCGATCATCTGGCAGTGCACACCAGCATCAAATTATTACCTTGGACACCTGAAACTAACACATTTCATGTGATTTACACCTCAACAAAAAAATTTTTTACAGACACTGTCACTTGGTAGGGGTACGTTTTACTCAGATATAATTACCTTTAGAAAAAGTCATGGAGTAACAGACCTTTAAAATATTGCACGACAGGAGCGCCCTGGTGGAGCAGTGGTTGGGTCAATCGCCTCTGGAGGAGCACAGGCGTGTGAGTCAAGGATGGGGAGGTGGGAGAACCACCAGTGTGAACAACTAAATAAAGTGCTGCTTCCTCCTCTCTCTCCCTGCCTGTCTGCCTGCCTGCTCACCTTCACTCTTGCCTGCAACTTTCCTTCAAAACAAAGGAAAAAAAATAAATTCAGAGTTTGCTTTTTCAACAAAATGTCTAGTTTCTGCATTTCCACTTACCTACTGCATTATTTCCTACAGCAATTATAAACTTGGAGCAAGGATATTTCTCTAATAAAGAAACTTCCAAAGATGTTTGTGTCTGTCTTCGGAAGAGCCGCACCTCCCTAATTAAAAAAAAAAAAAAAGGAAAAAGTGACTTACAATCAGTACCATGTTATGATTCTAAATAAAAGGTACTACAGGTATGACTCCGTAACAGGCAAAACCTAAACGCTAACTTTATGAAAGCGACCCCAGGGAAGCACACCCAGGCAGATGCCCCGGCGGAAGCCACGGCGGCCCTAACACAAAACCACTCCGTGCAAAGTCCATGAAGAGCTCTCCAAGAGACAAGGCGGTCACCTGACGCACTAGTCATCTCAGCAGCCCTAAAAGCAGGGCTGGAGGGCACAGTGTGAATAAGAAACAGCGAGCACCCCTTAAATGCATTCTTGCCAACAAAATACTGAACATAAACCTGACCCAGCCTGTCGAAGGAACACAACGACATCATGAGTCAACAGCTGGACAAATGCGCAGTGCGGGACATTCAACAGGACAACTGAGTCTCCAGCAGCTGTAAAAAGGGAAGGGGCAGTTCTACTTGAAGAAGGCACGAGAGAAAAGCCAGAGTGCTGTGTGGACCCAGCTAGGACTGCATTTACAGACTCACTGTAAAATGTCATGTCTGAGACCAATGGATAAGTGTGATCGTGGTCCAGATCTAATGCAATCCCCAGTGAAGTCTCTTGGGAATATTTCAAGGAAAAAAGAACAAAAAAAATCTTAAAATTTGTGTGGAATAACCAAAGACTCCAAAAAGGTACGACAATCGAGACAAAAGAACGCATCCAGAGGAATCACACTCCCAGACATTGAACTACAAAGTGATACTGATCAAAGTGGTGTGGTACTGGAATAATAACAGAGACAGAGAGCAGTAAAAGAGGACTCAATCACCAAAAACTGACTCACTCACATAGTCAGTTAAGTTACCACAAAGGAGCCAAAAGCATACGATGGAGAAAGGAAAGCTTCTTCAATAAATGGTGCTGGGAAAACTGGACAGTCACATGCAAAAAAATGAAACTGGACCACTCTCAAACACCATTCGCAAAAATTGATTCAAAATGGATGAGAGACTTGGATATAAGACCAGAAACCACAAAATTCTTGGAAGATAACATAGGAGAGATATTCCATGACATCAGTCTTAGGGAAGTCTTTGTGACTCAACTCCAGTATAAGGGAAACAAAAAGAAAAATAAACAATTTGAACTATATCAAATTGTAAAAGCTTCTTCACAGTGAAAGAAAACACCAAAACCCAAAAACCCTGCAAATTGGGGTAAGATATTTATATTTTATCCTTCTGACCAGGGCATAACAGCCATAATATACAAAGAACTCATAAAACTCAATAACAGAAAAATGGGTAATCCTATCAAAAACGGGCAGAACTGGAGAGAGATTTTTTCCAAAGAGGATATATAGATGACCAACAGGCACATGAAAAGATGTTCCTACTCCTTGGCTATAAGAGAAATGAAAATCAAAACAATGAGATACCACCTTATACCTGAGAGGCTGGTTATTATCCAAAAGTCTGGAAACAACAAATGTTGGCGAGGATGTGGAGAAAAGGGTACATTTTTGCACTGTTGGTAGGAGTGCAAATTGATGCAAACCCTTTGGAAAGCAGTACAGATTCCTCAAAAAGTTGCAGATGGAAATCCCCTAAGATCCTGCCATCCCATTTTGAGTATGCACCAAAAGATACTGAAGCCACCATCCGCAGAGATGTGTGCACCCCCATATTTACTGCAGCCCTATTCACAAGAGCTAAGAACTGGAAACTAAGCGCTCAACATCAGATGATGGATAACGAAGATGTGGTCCATACGTACAATGGAGAACTACACAGCCCTTAGAAGAGATGAAACCCTGTCATTTGAGTCAATGTGGATGGACTAGAGGGGATGATGCTCAGTGAAACAAGTCAGAAGAAAGATAGACACCACATGACCTCACTCACAGGTGGAATGTGAATGACAAAACAAAGGAACAGAGGAAACAGAACCAACTTTGGGCACTTGCAACAGAGTTAAGGCAATCAGTGGGAGTGGGGGCGGGCGGACGCAGGGCCCTGGACCCGTGAAGAACGCTTGGAGACGGGGTGGGGGGCAGGGTGTGCTGACATGTATTTGAGAAACAGGGAACCTGCAAGTACGAGTCTGTATTCATTTGTAAAGCAAGGTGACCTCAATAAAACACTACTGTTAAGAAACTGATCGGGGTCTGGCCATCAACCAGCATCAAATATCCTGCTCAGTACTGTGAGGAGTAGTAACAGCAGATGGAAGAAAACGCCCAGTGGCTGGCGATGCGTCCTGAAAACGTGAAGGCGCGGGGTCACGACGACAGGGCTGGAGGGAGACGAGAAAGGGGCCCAAGCCTCGTGACAGCCCAATTTCCGCGACGTGCTGGGGCCAGGGGTCACCTCGCCAGGCTCTGCAGCAGCCGCGCTCGCGGAGAACGCGTCAGCGCGCCAGCAGCGACCGGCAGACACGGTAACTGGGCGGGCGAGGGTGGACGGTCTGCAGCCGGCTTCCGCCCACGGACCCAACTCAGGTCACCGCGGAGGCTGCCAACGCCCAGGCGCGCAGAACGCCCCGCCGCTCCCAAGGCCCAAGGCGGCGCCGGCCGCCCGCAGCGCACGAGGCAGCGGGCCCACGACGCCGCCGGGCCGCGCAGGACGCCCGCCGCCGCGCCTCCAGCGCCCGGGGCCTCACCTCTTCCTCGCCAACTGCCGCCGGACCTCCCTGTCCTCGGGCGTATCCTGCCTCCCGTCCTCGCCCTCTTCCTCGTCTTCCGTCCCGGCTCGGCACGGCGCCCTCACCACCTCCCCGAAGAACGTGGCCGCCATCACGCCGTGCCCGCCCACCAGCAGGGCCCAACTGCACCGTCCACGGACGGCGCACGCGCCCGCACACTACGTCTCCGACTCCGCCTCCTTTCAGACGAAAGTGCGCGCCGCCACGCCCCCTGCACAACCGCCGCGCACACCGCCCTGCGCATCGCCACGCCCCCAGCAACGCCTCCGTGTGTATCCTGCGCACCGCCACGCCCCCGGAACCGCGTCCACTCATTCTAATCTGCGCATCGCCACCCTCCCTGCACAACCGCCGCGCACACCGCCGTGCGCATCGCCACGCCCCCTGCCCAGCGCATCGCCACGCCCCCAGCAACGCCTCCATTCAGGAGCTGAGCACCGACGCCCTCCCAGGTTGACAGGTAACGGGCCGGGGCCGTCGCGAGGGCCGCTCCGGTCAGCAGTGCCCAGAAGGGTCGCCAGTCCGACTGCCTTGTCTCCATTCCTTCCATTCGTTTTCCTTCTCCGTTAGGAGTGACGAGGGTGCGCTCTGGTGTGTCCGTCACCCGTTCAGACAGCCACCGCCAGGTAGGTGCCGCCCACCGGCGCTGCCTCGTCCCATGGAAGGGTAGAAGGGTGGCATGCTTAGCGGCAGTGCCTGAGACCCTTGCTCTGGCCGTAGGAAGTCACGTTGCAAAAGCTGGTGATGGTCAAGGTGACCTAAGCCTTTAGAGACTGCAAAACCAGCTGCTGCCTTCCTGAAAAGGTGCACCCTGCGAAGGCAGTTCTTTTCGCGTGAAATCGCTTTTCATTAACAAGTATGTAACTGCTTTTCATTTGTTCGCCTTTAAAATGTGCTGGAAGGCGGCGTTCACAGGCACTGTGTGCCAAGTGGCAGCAGAGGTAATTGTGCCATATTTTTAAAAAGATAAGAATATCCAGTGTTGCAGTGAAAAATAAAAATCCATTCCTAGATTTAATTTTGCTTTAAACAGATAGCATTGCTTATATTTTGGAACCCTGTTAATAGAGTCACAAAGTACTAATTTGGGGTGAGGAGGGTCTTTTTGAGATAATGAGTCTCAGAAAGTTGCTGGAAACATCTTGTTTTAAGATGTGAAGAAGCAATAATCAACAAACGTGTTTACATAACAGTATTTAGCAACTGAACACATTACTGCAAAATGAAAGTGGGCTTCTAAGCAAAATTTTAACATTTAAGTATAAATAATAAGACCAAACTGCTATCCGGTAAGTGCTGGGGGCGGAGAGTAGATCGGGGTCGGAGCTGGAGCTGGCGGAACGTCGAGGACACCAGGCCTGGAGCAGTGAGCGAAGGCCGCCGTGGGAAACCCTGGGACAGTGTCTGTGACTGTTCACTCCCCAAAGCAAGATAGATACAGTTATGAAGTTAGAGGGCAACGGCAGCATAAGCAAATCCAACGAAACTGTAAACTTGCTTGCGTCAGCTGCTTGAAGCAATGCGGTGTATGAACCCAACAAACAGGTGGAGGGCAGGAAGGTCTGAGCCCTCAGTCTGAGAGAGGCTGCTGGCCCCCTGACCCCACCTTTTCTGTCCTCTCACTCTCTCTTGAGTTTCTCAGTCTCCTGAGGCGCCCCCTTCCTCTGCCCTGTTCCCAGGATCGAGCCCGGCAAGTGAGAGCTTAGGAAACTGCGTATCGTTGAGTGAGCTAGGTTAGAATATACAAGATGCAGTATTTTAAAACTGCATTAAGACTCCTGGGTTGATTGGTTTTATGCAATGACTGAATTGAAGTATCACATTGTTTCAAGTCCTGTCATTAAATAAACTTGCCATTTTACAAGTGAGATCCTCAAATTTGATTTCGCAATTACAGTATGTGATTCCTGGAAAGTGGTTTAAAATTATGAATCAGGTAATGGTGGCAGTACATGTGACTGTGATTTAAATTCTGCATACATTCCAAAGAGAGTTTTCAAGAATGTTGTTTTCAACAAAAGCTCACTTCATGCGGTTACAACAAATGTAGGCCAAGCACTTTGTAAAAGGCAAAGATGTTCAAATCAAATACTAACTTAGAAAAGGGATTCCGTTCTGAGAGGATGATGATACAGTCTCAACAGCTGATGGAAAGTAACCCCACCACGGCAAAATTTTAAGTTGAAATTCACTGCATTAAAGTTATCCGAGGAATTTGTAGTGGTGACAGAGAAAAAAAATGAATAAATAAATTGATGATATTTTGTTAGAGATATGACGTACCAGATAAGAAATGTCTGTGAAATCATATGTAAATATGGGACTAGAACTAGATTGAGACATTACATTAGAGATCAAAAATCAAACCCCATGCACCTGAAAATAGCAGTTTATTAGGAATTTTTTTTTCCCTTGCTTGCCTGTACTAATAAGGTACTGGTGTATTTTAGATTAAAGTACACCGTAAACAGAGCAAAGGACAAATGCTGTAAATTAGAAAGATTCTCACTTATGTTAAGAAAAAAGCCTTTTATAAGCAAACACGCAACTACAAATTTCTCAAATAATCTAGACACTTGGTTGATCTGAAAAACCAAAGAAATAAGCATTGCGTTCATCTTTTCATGAAAAAACAGAAACCCCTAGGTTTCTGTATTTTACTTTTCAGATGATACATGCAAATCACATATTCACAGATAGTTTTAAATGGGAAAACAACTTGCTTCTGGTTCACTGTTCCAATAGCACGTTGCTGTGTTGAATCTGACAATGCCTTCGTTTAATCTGTTCATCTTAATTTCAGCAAATGCCTGTTAACCAGTGAAACTTCAAAGAAACTCTTCGTAGTATCAAGACCAAACTTTCTAATGCCTAACAAGGGTGGCAGTGAAGCAGCCCAGACATGCTGCCACGCAAGTCTGTGGCGAGACTGTGACGTGTGCTCAGTGCTCCTGAAGTCTTTCTAAGGTACAGTAGAGAAACACGAGGGTGTCGCGGTGTCATCTGAAATACGTTTGTTTTGATCTTAATCTTTACTTTCTATGTTCTGACTAAAACCTAGACTTGCCCCAGAACAAGGCACATTTTGGCATCTCTGCAAATGTGAAAGTAAAGATGATTCAGATTTATGATACTCACATTCATAGCTTTCAGAGAAAACGATTCCCTGATCTAGTCGTATCTAGTGGTCACCACTGAATTCCGCTATCGTAAACAAAATAAGACTAAAGGAGTCTCTCCAGCTGCCTACTTCCAACACTCGACTTCAAACTCAACTATTAACGTCCCCATCATTCAGTCCCTGAATCCTTCTTGTTTGACTTTTGTGGCGTGTGAACTACAGGGGCTGGATTTTGTCCAAGTATGTAGGTCACTCAAAAGTCAGACAGGCTCAGTGACATGTGTATTGAAATGTTCCTGGGCTTTTCCTCCAGTAATGCCACGAGAGTCATGGTGCTCTGAGATTTTATACTCTAATGCAGAACCTTAAAATCAGCATCAGGCTGAGATGCTGAATCCTTTTCAGTCCCTACCCCTACCCGAACGAAGTTTTTGCTACATACCCTGTATTTCTTCGTTGAAGGAATCAAGCGATTTCATCAAGTCCCTTCCTTTCCGGAACAGAATCTTGTGACAGGTTGCTTGTGTTTCCTCCCCAACTACAGACTGCACAAGACAGGAGGAATTTGACCCACTGGGTTGTGGTTTTCAGGAAATCCCTTGAGAGGTGCCAGCAAGGGAATCACTAGGAGCAGAACCAGCTGCCAGCGTGCTGTGGCCGCGACCGTTTCCAAACTCACTTCTGCACGTCTTAGTCACTATTGCGCTTTTCTCTTTCCAGGATCCGAAACGCCTTACAAAAAGCGTTTTGCCATCAATATCTTCTAGCTCTTTTTCACTTTCAGAATGTGTGGTTGTATCATCCTCTTTATAAACATTCGGTAGCTTTCTAGCTGCAACAGAAGCACTTCGATGGGCAGTTTCCTGCTACTCTTCCTAACCACACAGTCTCTGGCCCTGAAATCGTTCCCTTTCAATTACTTGTCTTTTATTTTATTTGCAGCCAAAGCAGCACGTCTGTGGGCCCTTTCTCAGGTACCATTTTTGCTTTCAGAGTTCCGCTAGGTATTTGCACTGCCGCCTTCTGATTACACATTAGGTTCTCATCTTTGTGCTGGGTTCTGTCTCTAGGAGCAGACTGAAAAACGGGGGAAAGTTCATGTAAATGCAAAAATTTTGACACCAGATTTTCTACTACATTCCTAAACAGCGAAGCCACTCACATCACTGGATAAAAAGCATAAGTGGTCTGCTCGCTAGTAACTTTATAACGTCTCGGGACTGTCACTTAGTACAGGGGCAGATTTTAAGGATGGAATTAAATATCTTCAACGTCTTCTAGAGCTGCTACTCTAAAAGCACTTTTACAAATCTAATTTTTGTTTAAAGAGAACCACTTGCAGGTTTATAATTTTGAAATATTTATCCTGAAATAATTATCCTGGACCCTGAAGAAGAGGGTGCAACGCAGCTTCAGCCCTGCTTCCGAATTTCTAACACCAGCTTTCCCTTTACTCAAGAACATTAAGTCGGCAAGCATCGAGTAGATTAAAGGATACATACTGGTTTTATGTAAGTTAAATGTGGCTTTAATCCTATATTCATTCTTTTCATATATTTGAGCATTTTCTAGAACTGGAATCATTAAATCCTTGTTTCATTACCATTTTCTGAGCTGGGTATGTGCCTGGCACACAGAAGATAAGGATAAAGATTCTAAAACAAACCAATTCTGCACCAATTCTAAGTATAGTTGCTGTAAGAACTAAGAAGTGCGGGGTGCCGTGAGAACGTTCTAGAAATGAAAACTAAAGAGCAGTGAGGGCAGACTTCCTTTGAGGATGTGTGACTGTAGCTGAGAGCTGGAAACCCTGGAGAGACACTAGGCAGCTGTGGCACGCCGGAGTCCCCGGGGCGGTCTCAGCAGTGTCCCTGGGTGGTGAGAGCCTGTGCCGGAGCTGAGGATCACACGCCACCTGAGGAGGACTGAGATCATTCCTACTGTGGCCAGTGCTCCCACGTCAGATACAAGATGAAGGCCTGGCTGTCTTGAGGAAAATGCATCTGGAGCGCACTCAGCACAGGGGCAGCCAGAGCGGTCTTGCTGGGGCCAGTGTGTACCGCCCACTGGCGTCCGCAGCAGCCGTCCCCTGACGTGTGAGGATGAGCTCCCGTGCTCGTCTGTTCACTGCTGAGAACTAGGTCAGGGCATGGGCCACCACAGCCCTGCTGTGACTCCCACCCTTCCCGGTTTCTCCTTGAGTGGAGCTGTCTTGTCGCCAAGCCGGTAGAAGGCCGATGGCTGCAGGCGAAGAGGGTCCTGCGGACTGACAGTTCACCGTGGAGAATGGGGAGGAAATGTCTTCTGCGAGAATGTCCTCAGCTGTAATCTACCTTCAGCCTCTGAACTCAGCTCAGACGCGACTGCACTGTCTCCAAGACCCCAAGTGTTCTCACAAAATAGGTTAGGGAGGCCTTTACTAGAGGCGACCCCGACACACGCTCAGTGCCCTTTGCCAAGTATGGGATTCACGTGCTTTTCCAGGCAGTTCTAGGTCTAAAGAGCGAGAAAGCAGCGGTGTGCCCTGGGGCTCAGGCACTAAGCCGGTGACGGGCACTGGACCAGTTAAAGTCCAAGGAAAATAAAAAAGGAAAAAAGAACCTACTAAATACTAAGTCAAGTGCTTCTGTTTAATCCCAAGAGGGAACACCGTTAAGGTTTGAAAGATTAAACTATAATTAGGTTTTCAAAAATACTTGAAGGATTACATTTGAATTTCACTTATGTCCAGAGTAGGGAGAATGTGGAAATACATTGTACTCTGCAATGCCCACTTTGCGGGAATAACAGGGGAAAAGCTTAGTTTCGAGGAATCGGTGCTCGGCCGGGAGACAACCCCGGTTGCTGCACCGCCAGGCGCCCCCGGCGACGAAGACCTTGGCTGGAGGGGTGTCTGACGTCCTGCGGAAACTTAGTAAGAAGTGAAAAGTCGGCCAGTCAGCTCCGACACTGCGACTGTGAGTCTTGTGTGTGTGACCTCGGCTCTGGGAACGATGGTTGTGAACATGGATGATTTATATCTGGTGCTTTTTTGAAAAACCACTTCCTTCCTTGTGTAACAATAAATACACAGGGAGTGAGATGACTGTCCCTAGAGGCTGCTCGCCCGACCCCACTTTCACTTAGTCTCGTTTTTCTCGTTCTTTCATGGCCTCCTTCCTTCAACCTGTTCTCCGGGACGGAAGTCCCGGCACACTTGATAAAGCTCCCTCGACAGCCTTAGACCATAAAATGGGAATTGCATGAAGATACAGGAATCCGAGGAAGAAGGAAGTGTGTGGAAACTGCAATCAGACAAACGTGCAAATCCATGTGACGTTTATTACTGAGAACGTGCTCAGATATAAAGTGCTTTACTCTCCTTAAGAAAACCACAAACAGTCTTTAGAAATCTCTACAGGACAATTCGGGGTTCGAGCGGAAGAACTCTGGAGGCTGCCGCTCTAACACCACCTCCCTGACGCAGTCGGTATGATCCCGTCGATCCCGGACGTCTTGGGGTCAGTGACGTGTCAGCACAGCCACGGAGAGCTCGCGCCCCTGCTGCTGTCCTGTGATGGGCCCTGCAGGCTGTGGAAATGCTCACTGGCAAGAATGTGCACCTGAGCACCCCTGGCTCAGCCAGATGACCCCTCCGCGAGACAGAGCTGCTCGCTTGGAGGCCGAGATCTGTGAATGCCAACTGGATGTTACACAATCCTGAAGCAAACCGACAACCTCCTGGTGTTACTCACGTTTCAGTGATGCTACTTCCCAGCACAAAACTGGTTTCCTAAGTCCAAAGTGCACTGCTTCGCATCGCTGCTGCAGAAGCATTCAAGTATCAGAAAATGACAAGCATTTTAATTGGAGTCTTTAACAAATTTGAAAATGGAGAAAGAACATCACTCAAAATTAAAATAATACCCTCAGTCCTGCCGCCTTAGTTGCTGTGGTTGGAGGCGGCACCAGATCCACGGCTGTCCTAGGTGGCGCAATTCTAACTGCCATACAATGCAGGGCAACCAAAGCGTCTGGTTGACAACGGCAAGACACCTATGAATACACTTAACACTGACGAGAAGCATGAACTGGTATTTATTTCAGCTATAAAATGTCCTGGCAGGAGGACCTCATAGGTCATTTAAAAGGTACTTGGAAAATGAGTACAAGTGAAGGGAAAAGTAAAATGCTGTATGTGTCCTGTTCTTGCCAGCCTGACAGACAAGCCCCTTTTTCTTCAGTAGCACAGTCACTTTACACTGACAGGAGAGATTAAAATCCTGTTTAGTTTTTTCACACCAGTGAGGTTACTAAGTTCCACGTGTGGCTTGTTCTGAAGAAAGCGCTAGAAAGGGGCAGGGAACACAGAATGACTAAACAAGAGTTTTTACTGAGTGTGAGGGATTTAGGGACATGTCCTTTTTTTTTTTTTGGACCGTGGTACCGACAGCATTTTTATTGACTCTATCTCTTTCCATTTAGACGTGTAGGTTTTGAAGTTCTTTCCTCCCGTTCACTTACTGTAAATCCAGTTCCCTGTTGCTACACCTCGCCTCAACGATTTCAAAGCAGCTTTTGTGTAATAACTTAGAAGCTGTAACAGCTTTTATCATTCTGTCCCATGGACATACTAAACAGATAAGATTTCACTGGAGATTTCCCCCGAAAATAAAAAAGGGAGAATGACACCCTAGAAATTATCTGAAAATGGGATACACTTTTCCTTTTATTCAAAAGTGTCTATACATTGTAAATATACCTTTTTAAATAAGCTATGAAAAGAATGCTTGAGAAACATCTATTTGTTGTGAACACTTGAAATCTTTTTTTCTTACTATGCTCAGTAAAACTAGTCTCTCGAAGGAATCAGCAACCAGCTAAACTCTCCAAACCTCGGTTTCGACGCCAACAGGTAAGGCCGTGGCCGTGTGGACACGCGGACACGAGTAGCACAGCCGTCTTCCGCGCGCCGCCATGTGGTCCCAGCGCGGTGCTGCCCCAGCCACTGTGACGTCTGCCCGAGAAGCAGGCTGGCCCACGTCACGGTGCGCCTGCGCGCCTGGCCTGCACCCTCCGCAGAGACGAGCAGGAACAAACGCAAACGTGTTCTAGTGTCAGTGTAAACATTTCCACTATCATTTATTAATTTTCTGTAAAGGTACTTGGGAGTGTGCGCGTCACATGTTCAGAGAACTTTAGTAATAGCACCATGACCAAAAAGCCCGTCGAAGTGTTTCTAGTGTCCCTCAGTTCTGCTTCAGCCCTCACGACGTTGCCATCGGCCAAGCTTTCCAATCGCCAGGCCAGTCCTTGCTGTGCGGTGCTGGGGGCTGTGGTTTTCTGAATGAGGCCCGACACTGCTCCCGCTGGCCTGCCGTCATGGATAAAATGGAAACGCGGCCACTGCTAGCTGACCGCTCGGCAGCCCGCTCAGTGCGACAGGTGGCTCTGCCGGAGCCTACAGGGCGACACGCCGCTTTACAGAGAGCGCACGCACTTCTCAGCGGACTCCATATGGCGTTGGGGGGTTTTTTGGTACCTCTTTTGCAGATGACAGTAAACATGGAATTATAACCCTGAGAATAGATATGAAACAGAAAAGCTTAAGAAGAGTTTTAAAATAAATTAATGAATAGGACATCTATCACCATTTTTTTTTAAATTAGGGAAGTAAAAAGCACTACATTAATTTTTTTCAGGTCAATAGTCAAGGACAGGCATCTCGAACCAATCTATCTACGCTGCACTTAACAGGACCTCTGAGAAGAGCACCAGAGTTCTCAAGTGGTGACAGCTCCTTAAGCCACCAAAGGAGAGGCGTGTCCCACCTCTCTCAGCTGGCAATGTCCAAAAAACACCCTCCTCCCCTCAATCAGCGAGAAGCATGGCCTGCCATGTCGAACGGAACTGACGACTAAGAAGATTACTAGGGAACGTTCTCGAAGTGGCATTAGACTCTGATGCTCTTCCTTCTCTGCCACCAGAAGACAAGGGGGCGTTTGTCTGAAACCACGCACACGCAGGGCCAGTGAGTAACCGAGGTGGGAGTGCTGTGACACACCCCCTTGGCTAGAAAATCTGTGAGCCACTTGAGTCAAGGCCCTCTTCAGGCACGAACAAGCTAGGGATGGCCACCTGTGTAGTTTGGAGAGCACCGCCTCTCAAGTAAAAATATTTGGCTTGAAAATAAGTATACTGTGGTGTTTGATGATGAGACGAAAGTTTCACTTTCTGTGGATTCCAAAATTACTTTCCCACCAAGCACGACTGTCTCTTAGATGTGGGTGCGAGGTCGCTGACACAGACAGACAGACTTGGTGCCCCAGCGAGGAACGCCCGGGATGGCGCGAGGCAGCCGTCCGCGAAGACACAGCCAGATGGACACGCGCTGTTTCCCCAGACAGGAGCCCTGCCGCTGGCTGCTCTTCCACGCGCCAGTCTCAACGGGAGTGGGCGGGGGAGAACGACACACAAGTTCAATACTGTTAGCCCTGCACACACTATTAAAACACTCTTCCTAAATCTAAGGCACGCAAACTCCTCTATTTCACAGAGTAAGACTACGGAAGACCAAGATTTTGGTGAAAACCCTTACACGGAAACCAGGAGATCTTGGAAAGACAAATTATATAGCATTTTGTTAGTGCACAAATTAAAAGAAAATGCTAGGACTCTGGTCTGGCCTTAAAGGTTTAAAACATATCATCAAAACATTTAACAAATAATAATAATTTACCAGTACTTTACAAATTCAAGTTTATAAAATAAAGTGAGGAGACTTTCCTTAAACATAAAGATCCACAGCATTTGGAAAGAACATTGGAAATCATCCATTTCGATGAAAACGACCAAACCTGGTAACTGATTAATGCATTCCGCTCAAGTAGCCAGGGAGGGGACAGAAAGAGAGAAAGGAACAAACGGGTGGCAGGTACCTTGTCGACTAACCACGGTCACAGCCCGTGACGTGACGGCAGCACGCACAGTGTCTGCGGAGAAGTGTGACCACAGGCGCGTGAACTTGCTGACGAGAGGATGGTCAGAGCGACCACCTTCGGCACGTTCCAGAGAACGTGCGCCACGCGCCCCCATGGGCACCGTGCCCGTGGGTTCCGGTGACCGGCTATCTAGTGTTCTGACGCATCTCAGGCTCTCGCGGCACGTCGCTCAATACTGTGGACGTGGAGCAGGTTTTGGCACCGGTGCTGAACGCGGCGACGAAGGCAAGTGCAAATAAAAGAAGTCATGATTCAGTCACATTCACAACTTTTCATAGAAAAATATAAATATATTCCCTGAATTGTAGGACAAAAATAATTTCAACAGCCAGCTTTCACCGTCAACTCCAGCCCATCCCTTCGTAAAGGAGCCGGCGAGCCCTCACGGTCATAAGGTGCAGCCATCGAAGTCTGTCACGTTGTCTAAGCCTCTGTCGTCATCGCCGTCGTGGTACCTCACAGTCCTCCTGCCCTGGTTTCTCGTTTTGATTCTGGAACGCCGGAGAACCCGGCTCGACTCTGCATAGTCCCCATCCTCCCAGTCGATGTCGTCCACGCTGAACCGTGGCCGTTTGCTCTGTCGTGGTCGCCTCACGCGTTTCGCGCTGTCAGCGGTGAGGGTCTGGCCTTTTCGCGCTACCTTCGCCTTGCCTTTCGTTTTCCTGCTTCTGGTTTTTCTATCCTCGGCAAAGTCCGCATCGGACTCAGTTGCAGACCCGACGTCGGACTCAGATTTGGGACGCGCCTGGTCAGGCCCACACTTTGAGCTGCCTGTTCTTTCGGCAATTTCCACATTTTCCAGCTTACGGTGCAGCCTCTTCCTCTTCACTGTGGTCTTGGGCGCCCCCTGTGAGGCGCGCGTCACCAGCGTCTTGGCGACAGGGGCCTTCCCGTAGGTCCTCAGCCTCCTGCCGTTCCAGCGGCGCAGCCCGTAATTCAGCTCCTCCTCCTCCAGGGCGCTCTCGGCAGCAGCCTTGGGCGCCGCCATGGACGCAGAGGCCAAGCCCCTGCCCGTGCTGCCCTCCGCAGCGTGGCTCTCCGAGTCCTTCTCTGAAGCCCCAGCCCAAGAAGCCCGTGTTCTTGAGCGTGCTGCGTGGGTTCTGTGGCCGTCGACGTGCCCGCTGTTAGGCTCTGAAACGGACATACCTTCAGAGTCTGAGTCTGCCCCTGGAGACCGGGGGGTGTCGCCCGCGGAGGCCGCTGCCCCCAGCACCTCGCCGGGCGGCTCTCCCGCCTCAGAGTCGCTCCCTCTCTTCTTAGAGGTGCTGCATGCAACCTGGGGGGGCTTCTTCCCACTTCTGCTTCTCGTGCACACGTTTTCCACGGCGACACCCTCTGCATTGCTCGGGGGCGTCATCGTGCCGGCCGCGGTGGCTGCGCGGCGTCGAGGGGCCCTTCGGGGCACACTCTCACGCTTCGCTGGCTTCTCGAGCCCCCTGGCGCTGCTGTCGGAGCCGCTGGAGCACACCCTCTTCCTGGCGGCCGCCCTGCTCTGTCTGCCATCTTGGGGCGCGGAATCTGAAAATGGAGAGTATTCCTTTAGTCTCCAGGAGAAGAGGAAGTGTGACGGAATCACGGGGCTCAGCATCGTAAGCCACTTGGGCGCCCGATCCCGCTAACTTGGAAGTGGGTGGCCACGAATGGGTCTGGGCTAGCGCTTCTGAGCCGTGACTCCACCTGCGCCCCGCTCACAGGTGTCTGCAGCCCAGCGAGGACTGTTTCTCTCCGTGAGCAGTTACTGTCCACAGCACAGTCCAGTGCAAACTAGTCACCCGCTCAGTCACCCTGAAACTCTGCTTAACTTCACGAGGCCCAAGCACACCAACTACCTGTAGCTGTATCTGCCTCCTGCCGTCTAGATCTCTCACCCCCATTTCCCAGTCACACAGCCTCACTTCAGCAAGTTCTTTCACTTCTCTGTGCTCCAGACTTAGCGTGAGACGGACAATACTCATGTGATCAGCGCGTCCTGGTGGCCTAGCGGGTTAGTCTACCGGGGCACAGTCCACACACATCCCAAGGTCCCTGCTTTAAGACCTGGGGGCAAGAAACCACCAAGGTGTGACAGCTAAATAAAATCAACAAAGTGCTCTTCCTCCTCTGCCTGCCCGCACCTTTCCTTTAAAATAACAGTACCCATCACGTGAAAGACAGGAAGACTGGCACCCTCTGGTGGTCTAGCAGTTTAGACCACAAGGACGCAGGCCACACACGTCCCAGAGTCCCTGTCCCTGGTTCAAGACCTGGGGCCGCGACAACCAAGATGAACAACTACATAAAATAAAGCGCTTCTTCCTCCTCTCTCTGCCTGCCTGGCCTGCTCACCTTCATGTCTGCCTGCGCCTTGAAGGAAAAAAGACACATAGATGAAACCAGTTCACACGAAGCATTTAGAAAACTGTCCTAGTGCACAGCAGCAGTTTGGGGACAGCGCTGCTAACTGCTCGTGTTGTCACTCACCACAGTCCCGTCCACCAGACCTGCCCTTGCCCTCGTGTCTCCTCCTCCTATCAGCAGAGCACAGTGCAGCACCCGCCACCAACAAAGAAGAGAGCTGCGTGCTCGGCACACAGCTGTGTGCGCAGACGTGGACACAGGAAAGGCTAACGGGGCGCGGGTGGGGAGCAGGCGGCAGAACCTTCCACGGAGCAGGACAGCATGCCAAGAGTAAAGCGGGGACAAGCCAGCGACCCGAGGCTCCGCGCGCCGAGTACCTTTCACAAAGCTGCCTGGCTTTTCTTTCGTTCTGTCGTCATCGGAATCCACATCAGTCTCAGACATGCGATCCGAGGGGCCCTGGGGCCCAGCAACAGACGCGCACCTGGACCCCGCTGAAGTCGGGGGCGCCTCGGCGCCGTGCCAGCTGCCTTCTCTGCCCTGCCCGTCGGAGTCGGAGTCCGAGTCGGAGTCGGAGTCGGAGTCCTCGGACTCACTGACGACCGTCGGCTTCTTCAGGAGAGCAGCATTCCTGCGACTCCGACTCGGGTGGAACCTGCGAGCAGCACGCCGTCCTGGCTGGGGACCTGCTGCCGCCACCGCGAGGCTTTCTGCCTTCGCTCTCTGCCGGGAAGCTGATGGACGAGCCATCCTGCCAGGCCCACTATCTGAATCAGGGCTTCTGGCGTCTTCCTCGGAAGATTCTATTTTGAGGAACTTTGCTTTGGAAGTGGGCGGCGTGCAGGATGTGTACCCATCGGCGTGCCAGTTCTTCCGGGCCGCCCGCAGATCGCTCTCCGATTCCGAGTCTCCATCGCCAGTCTCAGGGCCGGAGTTCCGGGTGGCCCGAGGGGTGGACACTGGTGGTGACGGCCTGTGGTCCTTTGGCTCCTCCTCTTCCACCTCAGACTTCAGGCTCTGGTCGTCCTCGGAATTCTGCAGCAACCGCTTCCGAGCCACGGCGGAGGCGTTGCGGTGAGGCAACTTCCTGCCCGCGCAGACGCCGTCGGAGCTGGAATCGCCCTCCGCGTCGCTCATCAGCTTGATCTTGCAGGCGGCGGCCGCCGCGCACCTGCGCAGCACCTTCCGGCTGCCCTTCACCCTGGCTCTGGGGCTCCCGCCAGTCTCCCGAGAGTCGTCGCCGGAGTCGCTCAGATAAACCCTCTTCCTGGTGGCTTTCCTGCCACAGCCATTTTCTAAAGACAATGGACCTAGAAATAAAGGAATAAGATGAGAGACTTTTTACTGGCAGTTCTTCAACTCTCACAGTCCTTACGTTTTCATGTTTCAGACCAAACCACTAACCAAGTGAAGATGCTTCTTCCCCCACTTCCTCCTTCCTCCTTCCTTCCTTCCAGCAAGCTGCTTCCTCCTCCCTCTCTAAACACTTCGGTAAAGCAATTTCCTTTCTAAACCTTAAGCCTAAAGGACATTTCCTCGTGCAGACGCCCTCACTCACTAAATGGAGTCGAGGCTGACTTTGGGACCCTCCTGACACAGCCTCCCGAGTTGTCACCGAGTCTCACCCGCTCTTCTCCGTGCAGCCCTGGTCCCAGTGGCCCTGGGCTTGCGGCTCCTGGCCAGCCCGCCGTGTCCGGAGGAGTCCTGCGCTCGCGAACTCTCCTGGCTGTCCTCTGAACTATCTGAGGCTGAAGATGACACAGAGCTGCCTAAGGAATCTTCCACTTCACTTTCTAAGAAAAACAAAGCAGCAGCAGTCATTCCATATGTCTTCCTACCGTCAGACACATAAAATAACTTCGTTAAGAGGAGTGACAGCAGGCTCTTCAGATGCTTAAAAACTGTATAGATCTTCTAATGGTTCCAAAGAACAGCTGATAAAATTCTGGTACTAAAGAGACATAATCAGCATTCTTAATCAAGTTCATTCTCTTAATTCCTAAAACTAACGCACAAATCCTGGTGTGGCTTCAGATAACACATCTTATATATTGTATCGACTTCCATTTATGAAATATCCCTGGCGTGTCCTATGATGCAGATGGCAGAAGACACTAGTGTGGGGGCCACACAGCCCAAGGACCTAGTTTTGAGGACCAGGTTAAAACCCAAAATAAGGACAACTAAATAAACGTGTTTCTTCCTCCTCTCCTTTCCACTCTTTTTCAAAAAAGCCTTTCTTCTGAGTCAGTTATTTCCCAGAGAACAAGGCAAGCACTTCCCGCCCAGCATTTCAGCAGACAGACTTTGAGGTCTCTCTCTGCCAGCCCTTCCTAATAGCATAGTTTTACCGTTCACCAGTACAGGTCCTTGCTAAATGCTCTACAAAGAGAACACAGGGGGAGAGAAGTCGTGAGAAAAGTATGGAACGGTGCACTGTCCATTTCACCATCCCATGACCCTGTGTCAGCTCAGGAACCACACTTCCTCCTCCTCCCTCCACTCTTAAACCCTTGCCAGAGGGAAACTGTCCTCTGACCAGAGGGAACACACTGTTGAAAGGTAGGATGTTGCTCTAAAACAACTGGATGCTGTTGGAAGAAAAAGTGGCCATTAGAAGGATCCTCAGTCACCCAACTGTCATCTTCCCCTGAAACTGCTCTGCGTTCACCAGCTGCCTATCCCGTTACCTGCCACATGCAGGCGGCTCCTGTTTCCAGTCTGCCCCCAGCCCGCATCCCTGCCAAAGCGATGAGCCCTGCTGGAGCGGCATCTAGCATGGATTTCTTTCTTGACGAGGGACACAAGGCTCATCGGTCTCTATGCCGTGGCTGCACGCTCCGTTTGAGACGTCAGTCTAAACTACGACAGTAGTTACTGGACTGTCGTCACAAGTCACCCCGATGAGAACAGTGCGTGGGTGGCAGAAGCATCGCCGCTTCCTTCAACAGCGCTAGAAAGGGCTAGCGCCAGTTACAGGTCAACTACCAGACGTCAAAGACACAAACAGTTTACATCTTATCACCTTGTACCTTTAAATCCCCATGAACATCATGCTTTTTCTCCCAAAGAAACACGAAAACGTCAAATTTTTCAAGTGCAAGGAGTATTTGCAGCAGATTCAAGTTTGGAGAATTCAACTCTGCAATGAGCGGCACTTATGAAACACTAAGACTAAGTGCTCCACGCTGTTCCCTTTGTCTGCACCAGTGACTTCTAAGGTCCTGGAGCAGCAAGGCCGCATCTCCTGTCGGGGAGGCCCACGGGAACTGCAGCGCCGGGAGTAACAGGGCCCCACCCTCACCAGATAAGGTGGAGCCATTGGGGAGGGCGATGGCTCGGCTTCTCCTGCTCCTCCCCGACGATCCCGCAGCGTCCCCGGAGTCCCCAGACGCGGCAGCCGAAGAGGCGCTGGCACTGCTCCTGCGGCGAGCAGAATGCGCCGCCCTGCCCGAGGGAGACTGGGCAGGGGAGCTGGCCAGCTCGGGAGCCACCTGTGTCTGAGGCTTTAACTGCTTCTGCTGGATGTTTCTGACCAAAGACGAATGAGGGAACAGTGTTTAGTAAAACAAAAAGATCAGTTTTCAAGAGAACACTGACATAAACATGTATTATCTCTTCATCTGAGAATTTTATGACCAAGCCATTAAACTATTCTAATGACCATCTCACTCTGGCACGGATTACTGTTACTATTCTCTTACTCTGCCTCCGACATCATTTTATTCCAAGCTGGGCTGATGGACAAATGATCTGAGCAACAGTTACTGACCCTCTGTGGAATGGAATGCAGGCTTTCTTTCGTAGTCCAACTTGGGGTCTCAGGGTGACACAACTTTCTCTCTAGTATCCTACCTGAAGTCAGTACGAAATGAGACAGAAAGCGACGAAACCTGAACACAACCAATGAGGCGACAGAGATCAGAACAAGTGAGTTTCCATTCTAGGGCCAAACTAGTTTCCATCTCAGGATCAGCCCACTGTGCTTGCTCACTGGGCATGGGACATGGATGCAGAGAGTAGAAGCTGGAAACAAAGGACCCCCCAGAGGAAATCCACACCCACACGGTGAGTGGCAAGACAGAAATAAGGAGAAGTCTTGAAAGGAGCAAGAGTGAAAACAAAAACACCTTTTGTACAAGGAAGGGACGCTCGGTAAGATGAGCAACTGACTTCTCATTCGATCAACAGGTGAGCAGGCAGAGGAGTGAAGTCGTCAAAACGCTGAGTCACAGGCCAAAACCAGTCTAATGAAAGTGAAATTCAGACATGCATGGAAAATCATTTAGAGAATGAACCAGTACATCTGCCTTATCAGAAACAACAAAGGACTAGAGGCTGAATTAAATCCACAAAGAGAAAAAAAGACAACTGGAAAAGGTAAATAAATGAAAATAAGATTGAAATAAGTTTGTATTCTCTTCTTAATGGATCTAAAAGCCAACTGCATAAAACAGAGCATGAAGATGTGACCCGTGACAGTAACAGCAGGAAAGAGGCAGGGAAAGCAGCTCATGAGAACAGGACCGTGGGAATCAAAGGCAACCTTCGGCAGACCGCTCTGGTGGGGATGCGGGGTGGTGCCGGGACAGCCGGCAGGGTGAGTGCACACGCACGTGAGCATGGGGACCAGCAGATGGGGCTTCCCGGCTGTCCAACGCCAGGACTTAAACTAAACTGGACATGTGATGTCAACAGAAGCTACACAGTCAAAGACAGAATGTATGTGCTGAAACGCTGATCAAGAGAACCAGTGCTGTATTTACATTTCTTCTCTACAACCTCCTCAGAGATAACAGGATGCATAGTAGCTAAAGGTCATGCTATTTCCGCTCACACAGTCCAGTGCTCAAGCGGCCACACACGGGGATCCTTTTAATCTCTGCGTTAAAAAAAGGAAGTTTCTAAAGTTGGTAAAGTGCTCTAAATCTGTTGCCTCTCTGAATATCCTGGAAAAATAACTTGTATTCTCACCTGTGGAAGGATCCATGAGGGTCAAATGCAATAATGAAATTGATAGCACTTTAATACAAACTTTTCAAGCTTCTTATGAAGAAGATAAATCATACTTTAAATAGTCTCCAATAAGATTTTAAGAAGTGCTCATTTTCATGAACTGCTGATAAATTTACATTAAGTTCTGCATTGAGTGCTTTCAAGACATAAAAACGACAATTCCCTCCTGAATACAACGTTCTCTAAAAAGCCTAAGAACTTTTGGCATAAAAAAAACACCAAAGCCTGAATTTTCTACCTAACTGCACATGGTCCCCACAGCAACCACTCACCTGAGACTTTTGTTTGAGTGACTGGCACGGTCACAATTTTGCCGTCTCTTGAATCTCTGGCTTCTTCGAAGTTTTTCATTCAATTTTTGACCAATTTTAAAATCAGAGGAGATTTTCTTCATTTTCTCTTCAAATAAGGCAGACAATCTCAAGGTCATACTGTATATCTGCAAAAACAGGAGAGCAAAACTGGAATTACAAAGGCCAGACAATGTCATCCCGCCGCCACCTGCAATCTTAGATGTCGCTGTTTCCCACCCCTTCTCGTCAACGACGTCCGTCCGCGAGAAACGGAACCTGCGGAGACGCTCCGAAAAGCGAGAGTGCAGCCAAAAACGCACGTAGAAGCTGGACTGGAAGCAGGCTGGTGCCGAGGCCAGTCTCTGCGCGGCGCTTGCTGCCCGCAAGCTGGGTGGACTAGACGTGAACGCCACGGAGGCCCCTCGCAGCCAGTAAAAACCGCACAGAACTCGAACATGTGTGTCAGCTCACGACTGAACACGGGAGCTACCATCAGCAAGGCGACACTGAGCCCCAGCACGACGTCCGCACAGCACGGAATCGCCAGGGTGCACCCTACGCAGGCCATCTTCACTCTTCGCGGGAGAAGGGCGGGCGCGTCGCGTCGGGCCGGGCGGCCAGGAGCGGACCCTCGAATCTGCGCAGCGCCGGGGACGGGGGCGTGCGGCGGGCAGCGCATGCGCACCACGGGCGGGGGGGGGGGTGCCGAGAAGGAAGGTGGAATCCGCCACCTCGCTCTTCCTGCTCTTCTGTGTCTGCCCAAAGCTGAAGCTTTTCCTCAAACTTGAAATCAAGCTTGTCACCAATTTTAACAAGTGATTTTTTTCCTCAATCACGTAAAGTTTGAAACCTCTAATTAAGGATCTCCATTTGCATTAATCTGTTTTGCTTTTTATGTAAAATTCAGTGATACGTGAATGAGAAGTGTTACTTAACAAAATGGGAGCTAAGATTATGACCTACTCAGTATGACAAAGGGCATATATGAAAACCCACAGTTAACATCATATAACGGAGTTAAAAACTCAATCTTTTTTGCGGAGATCAGGAGTGAGACAATGCCCGCTTTTTACCACTGATACAAAAACACTATTCTCTAAATCCTGGCTAGAGAAGAAAACCAAAACCACGGGGACTGGAAGCGTGTAAGTAAAACCCTACTCACGAACGGCTTGACCGTAAAGAAACATGCAGACTCCATGAAAAAGCTGTCAGCACCAATAGATGATTTCATTAAAACTACAGGACACGACATCACCACATAAGAACCAGAATATATGGACGCTTTTTTTACAAGTTTTGCAAAGTCACCTGACAACGTAAGTTTTAGCAATGACTTTTCACTTGTGTTCTTAAATAACTGAATGGGCTCACATATTTTTTCCTAAGATAAAATATTAGCATGCCATCCATACTCTCACCTGACTTCAGATTTTCCTTTTTTTTTTTTAATAGGAAAGGTGCAGGCAAGCATGAAGGTGAGCAGGCAGGCAGGGAAGAGAGAAGAGAAGTAGCATTTTATTTCTATTTAGTTGTTCACACTGGTTGTTTCCTCCAGACCCAGGACTCAAACCCAGGGTGGGTATGTGGTCTGCATCCTTCAGAGGTGAGTGATCTAACCACTGCTCTACCAGGATACCCCAGATTTTCCTTTTCTTTTACTATTCTTCCAATCTCTATCAGTAAGTCTCCAATTCACTTTTCAAGATTCCTCTATTCATGAAAAGTTTTCTCATTCTACATATCAGAAATTCATATTCATTCACAATTATTTTTTAAACTGACACCGTGACTCACAGCTATCCTCGTTCGTTTCTAAAACCCCAGGAAAGATAAACATGAGCCGTTACAGGGCAGTGACAGAAATATCTGGGCGGGGCCGAAGTTCTATTTTTATCACCAGTCTTGCTCACCTCAATGCTCCAGCA
Organism: Solenodon paradoxus; assembly: GCA_004363575.1. NCBI lineage: Eukaryota > Metazoa > Chordata > Mammalia > Eulipotyphla > Solenodontidae > Solenodon > Solenodon paradoxus. The sequence continues at coordinate 59,847 of RJWH01002887.1, forward strand.
GCTTCGACCTGCAGGTGGAAAACTCATCTAGACAGTGAAATGCATGCTGCACACTCGCACACACAGGAACCACTTCCTAAGTTACCTTTGATCTCTTGTTTGGCGTGTATGCTTTTGCATTACTAAATATCAACCGGATGTCTTTGCAGAACTCCAAAGGACTGTCATAGTTTTCCGCTTCCAGCGTTTCCCTTACGGTCCCAAAATCCATGGGCGTATCTATAATATCTCTGTAGTCCTGGGTTTTAAAAACAGAAATCAGTCCCGCTATTCAGCAGCTCCTGCCTTAGGAAATGCCAATGCATCTGAAATGTTCACAATGACAAAGGAGAGGGAAGGCTGGAAGGCTCCGCAACTCTCTGTTGTCACTGCTGTCCCGACCAGGGGCTCGGACCCAGGCCTGCACTTCCACAGCTTGGCGCCTCAGCCACCTGAGCCCCAGCAGCGACTAGCCATCTGTCAAAAGAGGCCCAGACTTACAGAAAAGCTAGAATTATACCAAGCATTGTACTTGGTAGCAGGATATGGAATTGTCTTCGCTTCCGTCCTGACCTCCTCCTGTGATTGCCAAACGAGTGAATCCACAGCATGAAGCTGCATGCTAGAACTTTCCCATAGTGAACCTGTGCTCTACATTCTGGCCTTCTTTTAAAAAGAGCCATTTTCCACTCCCCTATCGGAGGAGTGAAGACACTTTTATCTAATTTATCTACTTAGATGAGCGAGAACCGCGCAAAACCCTCTCATTGTTAAAATACCGGCTAACTAACCCTTAAGTCATAAGTGATTACGAGTGTCTATAAAATGTAGGGAAACAATCTGAAACAAGTCTTCCACAATTTACCTAGAAACGAGAGGAAGTTAACATGACACCTAAATACATCAATTTAAGGACCTCTAGCCCAACCTCCTCTCCACAAAATAAGAAAAGCCCCAAACATTGCAATAAAAGCACTCACTGGATATTCAACCAAGTCAACAGGCTGTCTAAATGGCTCCGAGTCCTCGCACTGGAAAATCAAGGTCACAAGCTCCTTACACTGCTTCTTCCAGTTGCTCTCCACACAGCGGGTGGCTCTGATGTTCCTTTTGTTCCAAGCATGGTCCTAAAAGTACATTCACAGTGTTAAGAAAATTCCAGTGATGGAAAATGCCACACTGGTCAGGGATGGTGCTAAAACCCCTCCGGGTATCTTCTGGATTATGTCACGAGAATGTGGCTGCTTCCAATTTTCTTGCAATGAACTCCTAACTCACCTCCTTTATTACCTATTTTCTATCCCTCAAACTCTACTTATCTAAATTGGCTGTTCACTTGATTCACTTTTAAATGCTGAAGAAATCCTACGTCTTCACGATCGCCCCAATCTCCTCCCAACACAAGGGCTGTGTCACGCCTGGCCATCTCCCACATTCCACTTCTCCTCCAGGCCAGGCCGGCCTCCACCCGAGCCATCGGCACGGCCTCCCTTTCCTATTTCTGTGGTGTGGCTAACTGCCCCTACTGTTTTCATGTTTTCCTCTGACCCTACCTCATTCTAAGAACACAGCTCCAACCCTCACTCCTCCACTAAATCTCACCTAAATACCACCATTCTGTGATTCTCCGATTTCTCTTATAAAGATCCCATACCAATGTGACTTTTCAAAGACAACATTAAAACACATTTAAAGCAAAGAGGAAGCAGATAACAAGGTCAGCTGGGCAGTCTTGACTTACTCTCCTTCCTCCGGAAGACGTTTTAGGAAGATCGCTGTCATCCTAGGGGTAAAAATCAGAGCAAGCAGGTATTAAGATTCTCATTAGAAAGACAACACCTTATAAAAATCCTAGCAAGGACATCAGGTCGTAGGAGCGTTTTAACTTGCTAACACTGAATTCCTAAAGACAGACTGTACTGAATGATCTCTGTGACACCCCGACTCCAGTGGACCAAACATTCTGAAAGACTCTGTACATTCCCTAAGAACATGCAAGAATTCCAAATCGCAGCTACAAAGAGCTGCTTTCTGCGTGGCCTAAGCGTCCCGGTGTTTTTAGGCTTTGCACAAGGCTCAATTAACCTTAAATCTACGCTTATTGTTGAAGCCATCAGGTTTGTAATTTGCTACAACACCCAGAGGAAACAAGTCTAAAGACGGGAGTATTTACTGAGAAATGAAAGTCTGTACAAATGAGTCATGTGACACAACAGTCCAGAACCCCCAGAAGACAAAACCTCTTAGCTCCTGGATTTTGAGGTCTATACATGATCTTGCTCCTGAAAATGCAGTGTCAGTTTCCCCACTTTCATTCCAATAAAAATCAGCACAAGAAGCAGTGAACGACAATGAGAGTCTGTGGAGAAACTGACACTAAGCTGTTTTCAAAGACAGTCCTTCCTGGCACACTTCGATGGTTCAGCACTAAGGTACAAGCCATGTACAAGCCAGGTTCGAGACCGAGGGCCCCGGGTAAGTTTAAAAAAAAAGAAAAATAGCCTAATTCCAGATGAAGTGAGAGAATGCATCCCGCTGGTGTCTGCCTGTACTTACACTGCAGTGTATCCCAAATTAAGACTGAAGGGGGCTTTGACTATGGTGAGATAACGTTAATTTTTTATTACGATTAAATTTAACACTCAAGGTAACGGTTTCAGCAAAAGTATTTCCAAGGTTATTTCTAAAAATACACCTTCTCTAGCTGTCAAATTTGGAAAGAGAAGATATTCCACACCTAAGTGACTCACTTAGACATATTTTATTTATTTGATATCCATTATTGGCTAAAACAAATTGCCTCACTGATCAGCTAGAAAATTCAAAAATACATTTTTATGAAATAGTCTATTGTCAAAGTTCACTGGAATATTATAAAAATTGATTCAGGTAACCAACACTTTCTACTTCACTATTTTTAAGTGACCGTTTACTATTAAAAATGTAATAAGATCGACAAACTTCATACCAAGCCCTCAGCATCTTGCTCCTCATTTTCGGAGGTGTTAGAGAGTCCCCAGACACTTGTACATTCTTGGTTCCTAAAAACACATTTTCATTCTTTTAACAGCATGCAGGTATCGTTACTCTTGCAAAAGATTCAAATTCCACGTTGAGCTAGAAACAGTTCCCCGACTATGCATGGCTAATTTTAAGAATATGAGGTTTCTACCTCTAACCGGCCATCTTAGAATTGTTTTCAGCTAACCATGCAGAGAATTAAGCCAGTAATCTATGAGGACCACACATGTGGCCTTGTCACGCTGAACGCTGGAGGAGTCTAAGTCTCGTCCCAGGCTGACAGCTGCAGTGTCAGTGAAACAAAGCAACGGAAACTAAAGCCAGTTCTACGCAACCTCACGCACACGGCAAACGAGGGCACGCTAGGAGGGCCGGGTGGGTCTGAAGAATGTAAAAGGGGCATGTGCTCCCCCCGAGGCAGACTTCCGAGAAGCCAGCCCTGGGAGGAGCTGACCGGTCTGAGTCCCTAACGCAGGACAGGTGAGCCCGGGAGAGTGTGGGAGTCTAAAGCCAGTGCCCCCGGCCTGCAGTCAGATGTTGAACAAGATGGCGGGTTACAAGTTATGTTCTCCAACATGTGATTCCCGCCAAGAACTTCTAGAGCTCTGGAAAAAATGCAGAACAATTCATTTAAAAGGAAGCAGGACGAGCTGTCTGTCTGAGGAGTGGTCGCTAGGACAGACAAGGCTCGAACCTGGATATCAATTTCCAGGTCAGTTTTCACCCAACTTTCCAAAATGGTGTCCCAACTCAAGGAAACGTGCGGAACACTCAGACATGCACACTCTCTCAGGATGCGATCCAAAATTGAGGAACAAAGAGTCAATCACATCATGACAAAACTGCATTAAGCACGCCCTACAAAATAAGTGTACACCCACAAAAAGTGATGGGGTCGTGAAAGAAGGCAACGGACTAAGAAAGCAAAGCAGTCGATGCAGTGGGGGGGTCTGGGTCTGGACACTCAAATAGTACAAGGACATTAATGCGACATCTGATGAAATGCAAATAGTTCTGCATTTCAGTCAACAGGGCTGTGCCCAGGATGGGTTTTCTCAATATTTCATAACAACGTCACATTTACATAAAATGTTAACTGACGGTGGTGGGTAGTGAGTGTGGGTGTGTGCGCATGTATGTGAACTTTCTGTAATGTAAGATGATTTCAAAAAGGTTTTACAGTAAAAAAAAAAAAAAAAATCGACATCAATTCCTCATTCCTTTAATTACAACATGTAGAGAAATTTCCTGTAGTATGTACACAGGGTAAAAATCAGAGCAAAATTAAAAAATGGTTGTAAGAGCACGAGGACAAAGTCATTTTTCCACAACACCAATAATACGTGGCGACTTACTTGATAAATTTTAAAAGTTGATCAGTTATCTTCTTAGCTGACCTTGCAATCACACTCTCAGGTTCATTAAATGTTCTGGCATTGTGTTCTATGTATCTGACTTCCCAAACTAAAGCAGATAGCCTCCTTCAAATATAAAGTAGACAATTTAGAGCATAGAAAACAAAAGAGGAAAAGAAAACAAGTTTAAAATCCAGCATCGAAAGGGTAACAGGTGAAGGCACAAGGACAGAGCTACAACAAACAGCCTCCTAGTGCTATCAACGTGGCCACAGTCACAGCGTCGGTGTCAAACTCTGGGCTGCAGAGAATACATTAAAGGACCAAAACACTGAAGCGCTCACTGAGTCACAAGCAGCCGAGAGCGCCTCTCCCTGTCATACTGCCTGTAAGCACCTCTGCAGCCACGGAGAGAACGTGTTAGACGCCATCATCCTCAGTCGAGTTGATCCCACCTTGAGCTGGCAAAGTGCTTGAATGCGTGTTCCCATGTTTAACCACAGAGAGGGATCAACCAACACTGTGGACACGAGAAGTCTCTTTTTTGTAATGACAATTTCTCCAGGTAGGACAATTATTAAAAAACACCAACAACTGCTTTAAAAAATGAAAAGAGGAAACTTGGTAATTATCAGAGCTGTAGAAGCCAGAGATAATCTGTCAGAGGTGAGAGGCCAATCAGCAACAATGAAACTTTGCTTTTACACTGAGCGGCCAAATATGAAGGTTAACAAGAAAGTAAACACAATGTCTATTTTCCATGGCTTGAAAGGAAAAGCGACTTCAAGACTGAGCACTGCAACATGGATCTGATCTTACCTGGCTCTGCCCATCCCTACACCCACAGGCATCTGACAAGACGTCTTACCCAGGCCTAAGAAAGCCTGGCCGGGAAAGGAGAGAATGGACGGAAAGTGAAGCGGCAGCCCACGCGCCACACTGCGCACACAGCGACGGCTGTGCGCCCGTCCCTCAGCGGCCTGGCCACCTGCTCAGACGCCCGGCGGCCCTCCGCACTAACCTGTAGAAGCGATTGACCAGTCTCATGCGGATGGTGTACAGGTCCGTCGGGTAGGCCACCACCGTGCAGTACTTGGGGTAGGTGCACAGGTCCACGGGACCAGCGAAGGCTGCCGCCACATCTGCGAGGGACAGGGGTTTGTCAGGCAGGCGGTGCCTCCCCGGGGCGCCTCCACCATTGCCCACAGCACCGGCGGACACGGGAGACAGAGAAGTCGTGAAGGACGCAACCGAGCCGGGCTGTTTTCAGACACTCCGGTGGAAGAGGAAGGCGAGCGTGAAACTTCTCCATCGAGAAAACTTACCAAGATTCAAAAGTTGATCAATACCACTAATAATTCGTTCGCATTCTTCATCTCTTGATTTCTGCCCCCACTCGCCATCTTGTGGTTTGTAGAGCAGTTTCTCCAGCTCGTCGGGAGTGACAGAAATGCTCGCTCCTAATTCTTCAGGGGGATCAACTAAGAGTTTCATGAAGAGAGAAAAGAGAAGCAATGAAAACAAACGCACACTATACTAGAACGACCACGCTCATCAACGACACTCACTACAAAGACAAAGTGGCTGTGCCACAGTGGAGAAAGCTGGTGGCTCCCACCCAAATCAAACGGCTCAAGTCCGAGGTCCCGCAGGAGGACACGAGGACGTCTGCTCTGGTGTAGGATGAAATGAGCTGGCACACAAGAACTGCTTAGGGACTAAGTAAGACCTCAAAAAATATGTTAAGTAGTATTTGTAACACATTAAACTCAAAATAAAAACTAACAAAGGGGAGGAATGCAGTTAATTGGAAAAAAAAATTGGAAAAACCTATTTCCATAAAATCCTCATCTCTAAAGTCGAGTCAGACAACGGGTGATGGGACAGATCAGAGTGAAACACAAGAACGGCCTCCACCGCAGAGAGGAAGGCTCAGGGGCTAGGATTTCATGTGTCAAAAAATGGTGAGAGGAGAAGGAGAAATGTTTTTATTTCTGTGCTAAATAAAACTAATTGAGTGAAGAAACGGAGACGAGATATGCCTACAAAAAGATCGGCGAGAGGAAAATAATCCAGTGGCTGCAACGTTCAATAAAGCCAAGTGAAGGACGCTCTGAACTGGAGGCGAATTCAAACTTGAACGGAGAGGAGGGACTGAAACTGCTAGAGGGAACGAACTTCGTGTCGGCAGGGCCTCCGGAGCCACGGCAGCGGGATGGCAACCCGGGAAGAGGCAGGCTCTGGAGCAGAGACCTCTGCCATGAAGGGAAAGGAAAGACCAGCCCGAGCAAGACAGGCTGAGATGAAGCGGAAGACAGACGGGAGCCGGGCGAGAGCAGTGCTTGGAAGGAACGACGACAAGGGCACAGAGCTTTGTAAAGAGCAAGTGTGAGGAAAGCAGTGGACGTCAGTGAGACACGCTGGGGCCGAGGCACAGCCAGTCCCAAGCGGAATCTCAGTTTAAGGGTGAAACGGGAACACACAATCCTGGCGGCTTCATGAACGCTCAGCTGCCGTGATCTGAAAATGTAGATTAAAAACTTGAAAATGGCGCACCCCGGTGGCGTAGCAGTTAAGCCAGCTGCTGCCAGAGGAGCACAGTCCACACCCATCCCGAGGACCCTGGTTCTTGTCACAGGTTCCGGGAGAACAACCAATGAAAACGACTAAATAAAAAATAAAGTGAAAATGCTTCTTTCTCCTCTCTCTTCCTGCCTGGCTGCCTAACTGCCTTCACTCCTGCCTGCACCTTTCCTTCAAAAAAATTACACGGAAGTCTTGGGGGGAAAGAAATGAAACTATCTTCACTATTTAATAATTACATACCATTATCAGGAATTGGTTCCATGTCCCACGGGCTAAGCTTTTCAATTTCAGTATTGTCCCACCTATTAAAACCAAATAAAAAAGTCGGGTTAGCTTTTCCTAAGGCTTATTACAACATGCGGTTCATAAGTAAGGCTCCAATGCAAGAGAAAACAAAAAGATTTTAAAATGTCAAGATAAATCTCACTGTAGATATCCAAGCTTAAATGCCAATGGTAAAATTTCAAGAAAGGTAAAGGACTATAAAAATGCATGGTGGGTTCAGGGCAAAACCCGGAAATCGCAGTATTCCCTGGTGGAGCAACGGTTGGGTCAACTACCTCCAAAGGAGCACAGGCCTCAAACCTCTGGGTTCGAGTTCTGGTCCCGGGGGAAAGCACCAGTGTGAACAACTAAATAAAAATAAGATAAAGATGCTTCCTCCTCCTTTCTTTAAAAGAAAAGAAACAAAAAGAGCCCAGAAATCCCAGGTATCCTTTAACAGATAAGTGACGGAAACGCAGTGTGATGATGACAGTGTGACAGCCTTAAAGGCCAGGGCTCCAAACGTGGACGTTATTCCACAGCCAATGGGAAGACAGCAGAGACTTTTTTGAACGGGAAATCTAGAGACCCTCTGGGCCAGCGGCCCTGAGACCACAGGCGTTGCAGAGGGCCCAGGAGCCGTCCGAAGCTGCACCGAGGGGGCAGCGAGCGGGGGCGGCAGCGCACGGGCAGCCCACCACTGGGTCGCCCGACAGGCTGCCGCAGAGCGGGGGGCGTGAGGAGGACGCGCCGCCGCGCACAGACCTGACGACGTAGCACTGGAAGTGGCTGTCGGGGTACTGCGGCTGGTAGGGCTCCTGACGGAGCACCGTTCCAAACCACCAGGCGTCGTCGATGATGGAGCGGAACCTGTCACCTGGGAGACAGAGGGTCAGCTGAGCCACGCAGGCGCTGCCATTCCTCACCGTCACGTGTGAAACGCACGAGACGCAGAGACAACAAAGCTCCAAGCCTCCCGTCCGGAATGCAGCAGCCCGCCCTCCGCGCGGTCTCCGGCCAGAAAACACGTCACGGAGAGCCGCTCGGCATTAACCCCGTGGGGCCGAGCCGCGCGAAGGGTTCAGGAGTCGCTTTCACTGTGCAGCGGGTCCCGTACCCACCCCGGTTGAGCTGCACAACCTGAAAGCAAGAACAACCTGTAACGACTGGAAAACACTTCACACAGGATGCTGGTCTTGCTCTCGAGCACGTAATGCTTCTGCCTGTGAAGAAAGCCACGTCCCGGAGGAGTGAATCGAGGAGTAAAGACAGGAGGAGGAGAAGGCCTCGGTGGCTGCTGCAGGCAGCGCCACTGAAACACGGCTCCGGCTTCGTCGTGGCCGGGCCGCTGAGGACGGGGCCGCCGCGTCAGAGCTCTCGAGGGGCCAAAGAACTCTCGAGAAGGCTGAGCGCAGCCCCGCGCTTCCCCGGACGCACAGCAGAAACCCCGCAGATCGCAGCAGGGCGCTGAGAGCCCCAGGAAGCTGCTGGGCGGGCGCCGGGCCTCCTCGCTCTGCACAAACGGCTGCATGTCCTCTGTCATCTGCACAGGTGCCAGAAGCAAACTGCGACAGCAGGCAGGAGCTCCCGCTGCCCATTGTCACAACAAGATCACTAGGAAAGTCTGTTATCCCACATCAGCGACTCTTCAAGTTTTACAGAACAACATCAATTAAAATCAAAGCTACAACCAGCCGCCCTGAAGGGGAACATTATGTAATAAAAACCCACATGTCGTCTCGGTAACGAAACTCCATTTACAGAGTTCTGTGAAAAAAAAAGCTGTCACACACAGCTACTGGACCGACACATTTTGAAGGTCTGATCGTATTTTCACAAGTGCACGTAAACAGGACATACGTATCTTACTTCAAAGTCACCACAAGCCTCCAAGTCCCTCAGCCCTCTACCCGCCGACGAAACCCTACTTCACAGTACTTCAATGGTATGATCTTCCAAAACAAAATTCCCACTTTAGAATAAATTCTTCCTTAATATTTAATGACAGACATTCACTGAAAATCTGAGTGACACCAAGATTTCTGTGCCATTCTGTAATGTCGGTAACAAAAATATTAAAATGCTACCAAAAATATATTGTTAATAATTCGGCGCTAGACTAGATACAGGTGAAAGAGAGGTCACAAACTTTGAAATAACTGTCTTCCGTTTATCGAATATCAGAAGATTTTTACGTAAGAGTATTTCTCCAAGTTGAGACTGATTCTCTAAATGGAAAGGAGACTCAATCAGTTTTCTGCTGTACAGACCAGCTCGTCCACTCCCCGGGGCACTGTCAGGCGGCCTGCTCCTGCTCCTGCTCCTGCTCCTGCTCCTGCTCCTGCTCCTGCTCCTGCTCCGGCTGCCAGGAGGAGGGCAGACGCCTCGGGGCGGAGTCCCCGGCAGCAGTGCGCAAGCCCGCCCCTGTCCAGCAGCACAGCTCCCGCTGCGGGAACCCAGCAAGACTGTAGGAGGGAGCGAAAGTGAAGCAATCTGTCCAGAAGAACATGTACAGTAACTTCTCAACCACAAAAATAAGCAACAAAACCCACAAAGCCACAAGGAGAGACTGAGAGTCCATCTTGGGAACTCAGAGAGAGAGCTGCTCAGACACTGTACTGGCCATACTGCGGACAAAGGCGACTTCGAGCGACATGCCGTGGGGCTGAGAAAACCAGCAGGCGGTCTGCTGGCTGCAGCATGTCCCACGTAGAGTCCAAGGACCCGGGTTCAAAGAAACGCTTCTCCCTCCTCTCCTGCCTGAGTCCTTCCTCTTAGAAGGAAAAAGAACGACGTTTCCAGCACACGGGAAGCATTTACGTTCTCTGGGGTGGGCTCTATGACTTGCTAGCTCCGCAGTCCCAAAGTCTTTATCTGTGCTGGTGGGAGGTCTCCTTCCAAACCAGTTTCTACCACCCACAGGCCTGGAAGCCTATGATCGGGCCAACTCGCAGCAAGCAGATTAACAAGCTTCCGTTTCAAGCACAGATGCTACAGGACTCCAGCTAGGATTTTCCTGCTCGTCACACCTGTATGAAGGCAGCAGAAACCAGGGCCACGAGTGAAGTCTAACGTCCTTTCTGAATGCATCCATCTGGATAAAACATGCCGCTCCCAGTAAGAACCCAGAACGGACAGAAGCAACAGCAGCCTCCTAAAGGACCAAAGGCCCCTCGACACGGAAGCTCCCACCAGCACGGCCGCCTGAGAAGGCACACACACGACGGGAGGCGGGCTCTGCAGTCGCCACCACACTGCCTGGACTATTGTCGTCAGACTGCGCGCCGAGCAGCCACTGACCTGCCAGGTCTGAGGAGGGGAGCCTGGCAGCCCACCTGGCCGAGAGGGTCACCAGGAAAACTGCCTTCAAGTGACCGGGCGTGCGCTGCGTCGATTTTCTTTCTCATTTACCCGCCCGCCGTACCCATAAAGCAGAGCTAGGTGTGGATGGCGGAGTTTTCAAGGGAACGGCCGCCCTGTGCGCGCCTGCACGGATGCGACCGAGCAGCCTGCAGTTCTTCGTCAGTCCCGGGCCGTTGCAGCTCATGGGACGGACAGTGAGTTCCTACAGCAGGGTCACATCACAGGTGACCGGGGATGGCGCGGGAGGAGCTCACAGGAGACACAGGCGCACTCGTCTAGAGTTAGTGGCGAGGCCTCCGCGCAGTAAGACTGCGACCTGCAAGCAGGCGGAAGCAATCACTGCAGACGGCACGCGGCATAGGGCCGGACAAAGGGCTGTGAGGCTGGAAAGTGACGTCCCCTCCGAGACAGTCAGTACTCGAGCCCCAAGCAAGACGCACCTCGTGCTTTCCCAGAATTCACACGCCTGCACCCACCGTCATCAGCACCACCACCTCACGATTAAAACAAAGGAGACGAATCTCAGCAGATAAAACTCAGCAGGACACACTTACAAGACTTCCAGTCCCTCTGTCTGGCTTCATCGTAAAACTGACGCAACACGAGAAAGTCAATGACGTCCGGCATGTCGTGGTATCTGAAGAGAACAAAAGAAGATTGAATCCCCCGCAGAGCGGACACAGCCCACTGTGCGCGAGGAACAGCAATGGGACCGGCAACACCGGTTTTCCGTTTGGGCTCATTACGAAAGCAACAGAAACCAGTAAATTCGCTTGACGGTGCATTAATGAATCCAGCGTATGATCAATGCTGCTTCGCCATGAAATCAAACAAAATGATGAGATATTTTACAGTCTCTTTGGACCGAGTCTTCACAAAAGTCAATCCACTGGTTACACGTACGTCGCAGTTTGAGTCAGTCGTGCGTCACACGTTCAGAGCACTGGGGGATGCTGGCGACCACACGGGGCCGCGGGGGTTAGTCATCGAGTCTAACGTTCTCAAGCGCCCAGTCAGCACTGACTTCCCCGAGGCCGCGTTCTCAGACACCTCGGAGCCGTGGAGATGCGCGCACCAGGCCTGACCGCCGCCGCAGCGCCCCTGCCTGCCCCTGGGGGACCCGTCCACCGCAAGCCCACCCCGCAGCCTCCACTACTCCCAGTGCAGCGAGAGGCAGGCTCGCCAGCGAGATGGAAGCCCCAGGTCGCTGCATCGGGAGACACGTACCTGAGGGAGAAGGACTTGTCCAGGAGCTTCCCAGTTGCGGGGTCCACAAACGCCAGCCTGAGGCAACAGAGCGTGGGGGGCCCAACCTCATAGCGGATCCCCACGATTTTCACCAGTTCCTGATCCTTGAACAGATGTTTGTGAAAGAAAAATGTTTTACATGGTCACAGTAAACCAACACCTGAAGAATATCATGGTCTCACAACTAAGGTTTCCAAAGAGCTGACAGATTTAATCGACCTCCAATTACCAACATTTTTGCTCGTTAACCATCACATCTTCTTGATAGACATGTAGCACCAGTTCTGATGGAAGGAAATGTCTCACTTTAGAAAACACACCACAACGGTGTAAGAAGGACAGTGTCTAAAGGGCCCACCACTCAAGAGCGATATGAACAACCTCCTGGGCCCCCCTCTCCCTTGACACTTTCGTTTGCACAATTTCCTATTATGCAAATCAAAAGCCTTTAGCTTATTTGTAACCATTTGTCAAATGCTTTATATGAACTACTACCTAATACATTTCAATAAATAAGTGCTGAGGACCTCCCAGTAAGTGCTGTGACCTCCACGCAGCAGGGACAGGGCAGTGGAAGGCCGTCTCCACCAGGACGCACACACGTCAGCAGAGGTGCCCTGATGAGCCCACCCCGGGATCTGCTTCCTCAGCGCGAGGAATACAGGAGCTCATCCACCTGCTTCCTTATGTGCCCAAATGTACGGCTGTTGATGTACTAAAGTGCTAAGTACTGTTGATTCCCATTATGGCCAACAGAGTCAGGCTCTCTAGTGTCACCTGCAACACTCAAATTAAAGACGCCTTAACCAGTGCTCCTACAGGAGCACAGGAGTGGCTCCTACAGGTCCCTGGTCACAGTACTGCAGTCACCCAATCAACACAGAACCTGCCTTCGGTTTCCTGTTTAAGACACCCTATTTAATGCATGCTGCTGAGTCACCGGCATTCAGCTCACATCCCACAGCATAAACAAACATGCCTTGAAAAGCTCATCTACCGCACCGATTTCCTCCATAGGTAACACATGGCTTCCGAGTGCCCAGGAACACAAGACAGCACCTCAGCACTACATTTTGGAGTCACTTTAAACAGCAAATCTCCCACAGAAAGCTGCTTTCATGTGGCATTCACTGGGCTGCAGAAAGGACATCCGCAACGCGTGAGCTTGCCTGGGAGCGTGTGGTCAGGCAAGTCACATTTCTGCCCCTCTGTGGGCGTCTGCAAATGACCAGAAAGCACGATGTGTATTGATTTGGGAGTTACAAATAATGCACGGCGAGTGGGCAAATTCACAAATATGGAGCCCCCCGAATATGAGGATCAACTGGACTCAAGCAGAGCAGAGACTGAAAGAGCACAAGCAAACCCGCGGCTAACCCGCCAAAGCCACTGCAGCAGCAGAGCCGGGAGCCGAGGGCAGGCGCTAAGGACGGCTGTCTCCCCTGAGTCCGTGTTGCTTCTCAGCTACTCCAATATCAAAAAAACATGAAAGCGTAAATGACATAAAAGTCACTTGCAACGTTAGTCCACAATCACCACTGATATTTTGATGTATTTACTCTGGTTGACCACGTGCATCTTTAAAATTCTCTTAGCAAAACCACAAGCAGTACCTACACCCCATCTTTGCTGTTAGTCACACCGTGAAAACGTGCTGCCCGCTATTCAGTCGAGAGAAACACCACCGGGGGGCGGGGGCGGGGCCCCCCGCACGCGCACACTCACTCAGCCCCCGTGAACTCGGGCTCGGCTCCCCAGGTCTGCACAGCAGCCATTGCTGCCGCCCCACAAATGCCGTGAAATCCACTAGGGAGCAGGCTGGGGACGGCGGCCAAATGTGTCCTGATGTGACTCACTCAGGATGGGGGGGCAGGTGCATTTTTATCAAGTTTCTGTTTTTATCAACAGTGATGTCAGCTACCGTGCCAATAACTTCACGTGCATTTCTGGGTGCTTCCTAAATTATCAGAAGTAAAATCACTGATTTAAAAGGTCTGAATAGTTTGTTTCGAATCCAGCTGCCAGCGTGCTTTTCTAGAAAGCTTGGACTTTCCAGCCATGTAACTGTCACCCTATCAACAATCTGAGGAACTGTCAACAAACCAAACCTGTTGCCACTTGCTAAAACACGATTTTCTTTTTTTCAAATGTTGAAGAGAAAAATAAGATAACCTAGAAGTCAGTTAAGTAGAGGGAAGCTAAAGTTTTTCTATATTTTATTATGCATGACATTACATCTTTTCCACAACTGGTTATTTCACTTCTGAAAATCTGCACTTTGTTTTTCTGAACACCTGCCTCGGTTATTTGCACTTTTAGATTAATGATTCTGGTGTGCCCAGGCAGAGGAGTGATCTGGTCCACCGCCTCCAGCTGAGCACACACCACATCCATCCCACGATCAGGGACGGATCCCGGCGTCAAACAACGGGGAACAAACAAGATGAACAACTGAATAAAATGCTTCTCCCTCTCCTCTTCCTGCCTGCCTCCCTACTCTCCTTCATTCCTGCCTGCACCTTTCCTTTAAAAAAACAAAATAATGACTTACATTGTGAAACCGCCTTCCCGGAGACATAACAGTAAGTTACAAGCTAACCTGCAATCTACGAGGACTGTTCCTGCTGGATCTTAAAGTTTTCAGCAGAAATGTCTTAAGGATAGCAGAAAGGTATCTTAGTAGGAAACTTAAAGGTAATAATGAAAAGGTCTCCAACAGATTCTTTTAATGGATTTATAATAATTTAATAACCACATATGTGTTAAATGTGTAATGACTGAGCAATGCCATCGTCTTACCCTAAGTTCCATTTTTCTCCAAGGCTCCTTGCTAGGGTTCAGTTCATAAATATTGTTTCTTCTGACGGCCTCAATGTAAGCTTCGTGACCCTGTCGAAAATAGATGACCTACAAAGGCGAAGCAGACATTTAGAAATAAAAGAGTCACACCCACAATGCTCTCTGGCCCACATGCAGTCACAAGTGCCGTTGCTCTCACCTCATCACCCATTTGAGGGACGAAGGGGGACTTCCGCAGCGTGGTGTCCGTGATCCACACCGGCGGATGGAACTCGTACAGATGCTCCACGTTGGCCAGCTCCGCAGGAGTCATTCTCCTCAAATTCTGCCAGGGACGAAGAGCCAGGTTCAGCGGGACAGACACAAGATGCGTGTGGTCGGACTCGACAGGCTCCCCTCCCAAGCACGACAGCTGGCGTGCCACCTCGTGAGTAGTGTGGGACCGTGGACTGCCGGGCGCCTTCACAACGCAGGGCTGCGCCACCAGTGCGCTGCGAGCTCCCCTCCCCGGAGGCCGCGTGGCGTCTAACAGACGCTCCAAACACGGACATCCTGACGGAGGGGCCCGCTTTCAACCCAGATCATCGTCCCCCACAACCTGCTTGGTCAGGACTGCTTGGAACTTCCCCACAGCAAGTCTCCTTCCTCCCCGTCTCAAGAGCGGGGATTCGAAGCATGTTTCTGAAACCCTCCTCCCCATCACTGGTGCAGGCTCAGCGTCCTTTTCACGAACAGAGCGAAGCCAAGCGACAAAACACAATCTCTCAGGGCCGGCCGCAGAAGGCTTAGTAAGCCTGAGGCCCAGCTTACTCTCTTGAACCATGTGCTCTGCAAGTCTGAGGGACAGCGGGATTGTGGGCACGACAGAGCTCCTGCTAAGTTTCACATTTGGAAAGGCCCCACTAAAGCAAGTTATATGGAGTCGCGCTGCTAACAAAGCAGCTTTTCCAAAGTTACATTTGCATTTTACATTAGACTCCTGATGATGTGACACTGTCAGTAAGTAAAAAAAGTTTCTAATTTCTAAAGCTGGAAAAAAATCTATGAAAGTATCAGTATGTATACATTCTTACCTCTTTTTGGGGCTTATTTTCTTTCTTTCTCTTCCGTTTTCTTTTCGGAGAAGACACGTTCTCAGCAGACATTTCATCCTCTGAGCTGCTCCAAAATCGAGTAACTCGGCGCCGGGACGACGTTCGCAGAGGAGGCTGCAAATTGATGCCCGCGTCGGCCGTCCAATCCGAGTATCTGGATGACGAGTCGCTGGAGGAAAACAAGGGAGCACGTATGGAACCGCACTCCGGGGCCACAACGCAAATTCACGTCCCATCGTGAGGGGGAGAAGAGACACACAGGAGGGAAGGAGAGACCCTGAAAGACTCAGGTCGGACAGCCTGCCCTCACATCACGCTGAAGGGACCGAAGACCGCGAGAAAAGCCTTACATGGAAGGCTGGGGCTAGAGAAGCGTGCAAGCCTGAGGAGCATCTATGTTTAAGAAAAATGAGACCCCAGACAAGACAGCTTCTAGAGCCAACTAACGATTCCCCTTTCAAAACACGAGTGTGGAGTTAACAGTAAAGATGACGCAGAATCCTAACAGTGGCGTGTGTACGTGAGCGCGCGCACAGGCGCACACACTCTGGTTGGAAGAGGGTCAGGAACAGAGAAACTTGAACTGGAACAACAAGCTCTCGGTGAATACACTAACAAGTCCAAGGAAACCACAGAAACAAAAGGCTGGAAGTGGTCAGTTTCTGGCTGGCGAGTGACTCTGTGGGACACGCCAGAAGGTTGGGGAGACAGACAGGAGGAGAAAGGTGCAGATGTGAGGCTGCAAAGGCGGGGGTGGGGTGGGGGTGACCTGCTCTTCACTAGGTGTGTGTATGTACCATTTCGCTTATGATGAAAGCTCTTCTGGAAACCGATTACAAAACGTAAAGTACTTAACATCACTGAGTTGTGCACTTAAAATCGATGAAGATGGTAAGTATTATATTCCATATATCTTACAGCTGAATTACAGCTGAAATCTTATTTTTAAAGAAACGGTGCAGGCAGGGCTGAAGGCGAGCAGGCAGACAGGCAAGAAGAGAGAAGGGAAGAAGCACTTTATTTAGTTGTTCATCTTGGTTGGTGGACCGTCCTTTTGTTTTTTGTTTTTCAGTAAAAGAGTAGGTATGTGTCCTAACAAGCCCTCCAGGGCACTCCTCGTGGCTCAGGCGGCTGAGATGGCCAGGGCATGGCCCGTGGGAATGAAGCCAAAGGACCTGGGTTCTCAAGAGGGGCAGAGAAGAAACATCAAATTCTTCTCCTCCTCTCTCCTTCCCACCCTCCCACCTCTTTTAAATAAATACATAAAATAAAACCACTCCACCTCCCCATCATAACGGAATGAAATAAGCCAAGAAAAGAAGCAGGATCTCGGTCAAAATACCCAAGGAAATGGGGTCTGATCATTTGAGTCACAATCTGAGGCAGAATTTTCTTGACTTTGTGCTGGATGTGTTGAGAAATGAAAGAGATCCAGGATTCACAGAAGCTGGATTTACCAGGATGAGGACAAGATGCTAACATCTCGGTCCCATGACCTCGGTACCAGAACAAAACAGAACGTAACACCTGCAATAACTAGAAAGAAATGTCCGGACGGCTTCACCACACATGCTTCATCAGTGAGCGCAAGCAAAGTGGTGTTGCAGCGCACACATTTGACACCGCTGGCTCGAAGACTTACAACCAAGTAAAGATGCGCGAGAGCATTTCCCACAGGGCAGCAGCGAACGGGCTCCTCCTGCGCCTTTCCAATGTATCCAACGCGCCATGCTCCTCGTGCCAGTCAGTCGGAAGCGCTCACGTCCCAAATGTCATTCACACAGGATTCCACCCGAGGCTACGACTGAGACGCGGACGACACCTACCTTGAACTGTCACTGTCGCTGTCACTTCTTCTGTCACTTCTCCATTCCTCTTCCTCAGAGGAACAAGAGCCTTCGCTCTGATCACAGGAAGTCTCCTGGTATCAAGGACAAAAGTTAACATCTGGGTCTCTGAAGTTAAAAGTTAAGTAAGACTAGAGGAGCCATCCTAACTCCCTCAGAAGAAACACAACAATCAGATGCTGTCACGGCGGAAGGGCAGACAGGAAGGACACGCGTGACCAGACCTTTTCTCATCTGGACCCAGGCCACAAGACCACGAGGAGCAGGGCAGCCGGCCGGCTCTCAGGGCAGCGAGTCAGTGACGCGCCCTGTGCCATGGACTCCGCCACTCGCGGGGCGACGGCCATTCCCCACTGACGTGCCGGCGAGCATCTGCTCACGTGTGTGTCTGCTGTGTGTGCCTCATCGCAGATGAGGATGACTCTGGCGGAGCCTCTGCCAACTCTTCTGCTGGATTATTTTCTCACTGACACAGAATGTGTACTGTGTTTTGAGTACATCCTGGAACAGATAGGACTTTTGCAAAGATTTCCTCCCAGTCTGTGGCTTTTCCTTTCACTTTCTCCAGTAGGTGTCCCCAGGCAGTAACTTCAGTCTCACTGGGTCAAACTGGTCAAGTCCTTCTACTGTGACTCATACTTTTGACGTTGGAACTAAAAAGTCTCTGGCAAACCTACTGTTGTCCAGACTCTTATTTTCTAGAAACTTTGTTTTGGATTTTACATCTACATTAAGTTAAGTTTTGTAAGAAGTCCAGCCTGATCCTGGCACGCCGCACCCCGTGGCAGGCACAGGCGGCTGAGGCGCAGACCCCGCCACACCCAACGACCCGAACGGGGGTGGGGGGTGGGGGGCTTGCTTCCTGAGTGTGAGGTCTCTTCTGCTACACAACACTGCATTTCACAGAATTTCAAAGAGTCAAAGACAAGACAAATTTTTTAAGATTAGCTTACATAGCTTAACGTTATACAACTCACATGTCTTACAGAGCTGGAAGACTCATTTCCCGAAGATAAATCAAGCCGTCCAAGATTTCTTCTCGGATATTTACGCCTACATGACGTCTGCCTACACTGTGACATCAAAACCACTGAATCAGACTGAAACAAAGAAACACGCAGAAAAAAATAAGCACCTAAATAAATACAGTATTCAGCAAAACGGCCACCATTCTATCAAGATTCCAAAGGATTCAAGGCCAAAAAAGAAAACAATAATTCAAAATCGAAAACGTTTCTAAATGGATGATAATTGTCCATGACTATGTTAGACCAAGCTTGGTGTTACTATGTCTGTCAGTAATGGCACGGCATTCGTTTCAGGACAGAGTCACTTCAGTCCTGGGTCGATCATGTCACACCCACCACCAGAGTTAGGGAGCCATTCTTGCTATTTCCTCTTTCAATTTAGAAAATATGACCAAATTAGGCGTATCACAGCAGCATTTTCCAAAATATACTGTAAGCTAAGCAGTTTGCCAAGAATAAGATAAATAAAAACCCCAAAGGATAACACCTTAAAAATACTTAATTCTTAAAAGTGAAAACAAAGCCATGCATTAAATGAAGCAACCAACTCTGACGACCGATTTGTATCTACACAGGGAGAGAAATTCCTAAACAAACTTCCAACAGTGACCTCAGTTATTTTACAGGTTTTTAAATGTGTTGTCAGCACTTTTTAATTCTGCTTCAACTTTCAAATGATCAATTTTACCAAAACCAAATAATTAAATCATCTGTTAAAAAACAGCCAAATAAATAGTGAGATTGAACTTTTTTAAGCTTGGGGACATGCCATTCCTTAAACACCGAAGCCATCTGTGAAAACCGACAGTGAAAGCATACACTGTGAACTGATATGCAAGGCAATTCCCACATTAGTGCCTTCTGTCTGATGAGCGATGTGTGTTTTAACGAGTCATCGGATAACTGGTGGATTTTAAAATGAACTGAAATTTTCTGAATGTGAGTTTCATCACGAATCTGCAAAGACAAATGAACCAAAACTATTACTAAGAACAAGAAAAAATAAGTCAAAACACTATTTTTTAAGATCAGCTGGAAAGCGCCTAGAACCTCACAAAGCTGTGAAGAATTACAGGACCATGACAGGAAGCATTCAGCTAATGCCTGATCTGCACGGCCATGCTTTGTAGGTAAAATAAGACTAAGTACGAAGGTTAGTCTTTTATTCGGTACAGAGTTCTTAACTACTGAAACACTGCACTTCACTGACGCGCACTGGCTAGATCACTACAGGCTTCCGGGGGCCCCCTGTAAAGCGCGTGTGGATGACACTCAGCTCGCCACCAGTCAGGTCTGTCCCCTCCACGGAGCTGACCCTTTGCCCCAGTTCCCTCCCACCCACAACACACTCACTTCTCTTTTGGTCACTACTGATTTGGTCTCACAGATTAAAAGGTCCACTTTTGTTTGCACTGGCTCATAAAAGAATACATAAATGTTTTAAAATAATTGTTAAACAGAAAATGTTAAAGTTCTTCACATTTAACTTTCTAGTTCCTGAATAATTATTAAATTTAATTTTTTTGTAAACAGAGGAAGGAAGAGAAGACAGCACTTCAAGGAAGGGAGGAAGAGGGGAAGAAGCACCTTTATTTAGATTTTTCACCCAGTCCGGGTCCTTGGACGTCACTCACACCAGTGTCTCAGTTGCCAGAGCCACAGGGCACACGCCATACCGATGCACTTTAATTACAGATTGTCACATGTCAGATATCACACCCAAGTAAGTGACCATGAATACATAATGCACTGTAAATTTCCAAAAATCTTTCAAGATCTTTCCAGCAAAAATAAGTTGGAAATATGTATTAATTTCCTAAAAATGCTTTTAATAAATTTAACTTTTAAAATTTGTTTCATAAAAAAATAGCCTAGCCAGGCAGGGGCAAATGGTGGCAGAGCCCAGTGGACAATGGGGAACAACACTTGGTGATGTGGTGGAGGGCAGGGTGTATTGAAATATATCTAAGAAATGGGGAACCTAGACATAGGAAATTATTTTAATGTGTAGAATAATTACAATAAAAAATAAATTAAAACAAGAATAGCCTGGCGTGCCCTGATAAAGCAATGGTTAAGGTCAATCATCTCTGAAGGAGCAGGCCACATACCCTGGGTTTAAGTCCCAGGTTCGGGGGAAACAACCAGGGTGAACTAAGTAACAATTTAAAATAGAGGGCTTCTTCCTCCTCTCTCTTCCTGCCTGTCTTGCCTACTCGCCTTCATTCCTGCCTGTACCTTTCCTTTAAAAAAAAGAAAAGAAAATATCCTAACTAGAGTTGAAGATATCCATTCAGAATCATTATTTTTTTTCTTTCCAGTACTGGACACAATTAATAGAAACACTTCCAAAAATTAAAACTTTCTATTTAATGCTCAAAGTCCAAGTCACGTACAAAAGCATCACGCTTCAGGACAAGGAGACTCTGGGAACTGAAAGCTCATACTTGCACTCGGCCAGGCATGCAAGGACCCCTCTTTTACGGTGGAACTCCAGACTGAGCATCAGTGAAGGGAACCACCGTTTTCCATCACACTTCTGCAGCACTGATCCTGCGTGTACGTCATGTGCCTTTCACGAAGTCAGCGTTAGTGCTGTTCGCGAGACAGTCAAGAAAATGCACACAGCTAAATCACTAAGGAAAAGTATTTCCTTGGGTAACGCTAAGCTTTAAGGAGTCACAAACAACTCGAACATCTAACGTTTTTTGAACATGAGCACAAGACCTGGATACACTTCAGAAAGAGAGCTAATCAGCCATCTAAGAAGCCAGACACTTGGTCACCTGTGGCAGGAGAGAGGCGTGGGTGGACGGGACACAAAACGCTTTCGAAGGACGGGTAACGTTCTTTACCGGCGGCTGAGTCGTCAACAGAATCCTTCAGTGCTGCTGGGTTTTAGGCTATACTTCCTCAAGTTTCCAAGCTACTCTTTTCCTACCAGCTATAAACCCAAGGTCTATTTTACATCCCCAACAGAAGACGACTTTGAGAAACACTCTACCGGGTGAGTTCAAAGTCTCAGTAGCAAAAAGGAAACCGGCGCGCCCACCGGCTGAGCTACAGACCACGCACGCGAGGGCTGATGACTGGCCTCAAGAACCGGGGAGCAAAGGGGGGAAAAAGGGAGTGGAAACTACGAATGTCAGCTTTCTCCTCTGCTTTTCCTAAAAAACAGAACTTAGGTTACCTTTTGTGACAGCTGGAGGGTCTTCCTCTTTCTTCCGATGATATAAAGATTTCTTTCTTCCTCGCCTTTCGCTATTCGGAAGTCCTCCAACTTCCTGCAAATGTTAAGCATGTGGTTATATTAGTTTCTGAATTGATGGATAAGCGAAGAATGTAAAGTGGAAAATTATTCATTGATGATTGTGGGAATCGTAAGCTTACATACTTAAATACAGAAAATTCCTATAGTTACAGCAAAACTCAAGTTAAGCTATACTGTATGTTTGAAGTTTAACATAAGTAAAATCTTAGAGGCAGTTATAAGAGCCTATTTTTTATGTTTAACAGGAAAATGCTAGCTGTGTTTTGGCCTTAATAGGACAAACTCAAATAGGATCTCTCATATTAGCTACTCAAATTACCACTATGATTTTCCAAGATTGCAATTTCTCTGAAGAAAAAATAACAATATAAACAAAAGAAACGATAAAATTAAGTTTAAAAATGAGTCAAATCCTCTTCTAAACGTATTCAAACTGCTTTAACCTGTAGAAAAACAAAACAGTGATATTCCTACTTCTAAATCATCTCTATTTCACTCACATGAAACCAAAAAGAACAATTATTATGTTACTGTGACTAATATCAAACCACAGAACTTTCCACCAAGGTAATGAAAATCATTTTCCTTCCCTGTGGTTAGAGAACTCAACTGAAACCATATCCCTTTTTCTATTTGAACTTGTTGAAAACACACACGTTAAATTCACTTGAAAAACCATCTCATTGGAGTGCGCCTGGTGTGGCCGAGACAGCAGCCAACAGCTCCGGGCGGTCCACACGCAGCCCAGACCTGAGCGGGGTGAGCTGGGCAGGGGGCCAACATGAGCACTAAACACGCACGTCTTCTCCCTCCCCTCTCCCTGCCTGTCTACTCAGTCATTCCTGTCTCATTCCTGTAAATGAAGAAAAAGCTATCAAATGTTTCAAAAAAAAAATTTCCACTGCAAAGTCTCAAAACTTGACATCCTGACCACACTCTAAAACATAACTGGAAGCTCGAATGTGTGTGTGTTACATGCATCAGTATAAATGTAAACACATACAAGTGAGTTGAAGCTTGTGTACATGTGTTTTACATGCATGGGCATATAAACACATGCAAATGAGCTTGGATGTGTGCACCTGCAGTGTACATACAAACGTACATACAGACGAGTGTGTACTGGACAGGTGTGTATAAACACACATGCCAGGCTATCATGCATGTGTTAATATAAACACACACGAGTACAAGGGGTGTGTGTGCATGACACACACGTGTACATGTCAACAAATGCCACGTAGGGACTGCCCCCATCACACTGTCACTTTTGCAGCTAAGGCACAGGCTGCAGTGCTGTAAGGACAGAAGCTGTTTTGTTTTAAAGAGAAGGAGAGGAGGAGGAAGCATTTTTAAGAAAAAAGGAAGAGGAGGAAGACATGCTTTTTATTTATTCATGTATTTTAGGTTCTTTCCTGCACCCCCGGCTGAGACCCTGGGTCCCTGGGCTTTATCTGGTCTGTACACTGAGCCCCCAGCACGGGGGACAGCCTGCACGCAGACGCGGCCCTCCCAGGTGGCAGCAGCTCTCTCGTGCCCACCGAGGGAGCGACACGAGGCTGCACCTGCAGCCCCCACCAGGTGAAAGCGCGCCCTCCGACTGCAGGCTTCCTTCCTTCCCTTTGACCGAAACTCGACACACAACCCACGCTCCAACAAAAAAGCAAAGACCAGGAGCTCTTCCTAAGCGTCATCGCCCACTGCACGCGACTCCCTCCCCGCGGAAGTGGCTCACTGAGGAGGGAGACAGACGGACAGAAGACCCGACCCACCGAGTGCACAGCACCCACTCGTTCTCTCACGATGGGCCCCGCCTCTCTGGTCTCGGGCGGGGCGCGGGCTCCAGCACACAGGCGCCGAGTGTCCTCTCCGCCACCATGCGCGCTGCGCTCACCGCCCCGCCCTTCGTGGTGCGCAGATTTCTCACCAGACACTGCTTCTCCGGTCAGAAGGCACATTCACACTTCTCCTTACCCTCATCAAGTGGCACCGATCGCTGCTCTCAGCTCTCGGCTCTCAGCACGGCCTCATAAAATCTCTACTCCCCTCCAGAATGTGGCGTACAAGGGTCTCTACGCTCCCCTGTGAGAACCCGTGGCAGCCAGCTAGTGACACCAAGTCCATCGCGCGTCCGCTTCTTCCTTAGAAATGGTCTCTCGACTTCTATCCAGGCTCTCTGATGCCCAAAAAGAAAACACTATTACCTGGCTTCCTCTGAAACTAAATACGGCCACCAGATGAGGGTCCATCAGTGAACGACGAGCAGAAATGTCACTAAGGCTGCCCAGTGGATGCTCCCTCCACTGGAATGTCCTCTATGCTATCCTCCCTCTTCCGTCTTCTGACCGAAATCTCAACTCCAACACAGATGGAGACACGGACTGGCTGCACTTGATGACTGTCTCAGAGAACAAGGTGATCTTAAATGACACTCAAAGGAGGAGCTCCAGGCAGAGAAGCCTGCATCTTCATTAAGGAGTGAAGTTCCAGCCAAACCCTTTTTCATGGAGAACCTCGAAGTGGCCCTTTCGGCTCCGATGACAGTGTAACAGAGGTGCCACCTCCAGACTTAATGATAGCATGTTACATGTGGAGGGTGACTTTCTCTTTCTCATCCCATTCTGTTTGCTACCACAGACAGCAGCACCCAGCACCACTCCACCAGTCACTGAAACGCTGCTGCTAAACCATAAAGGAGACACTTTCACATACGACCTCCAGGGTCTCAGTCATCATGAGACACGGAAGCGACAGACATGGAAACGTTCTGTTAGCAGAGAGACTACTGACACCCTCCATCCATTTCAGTCACTTCAACATCAGTTTATTACAACCCAGCAGCAAGAAAGTCTGTTGCCAAGACCACTTAAGAAAGTTCATTCCCACTGGCAGAACGTGGGGCTGCTGAAGAGACGCTGGGTCTGGTCGACAGATGCGCGCCCGCTCCAGGCCTCGCCACCTGCTAGCAAATTCGCCGTGGACGGCCACCAGGTACTTTGAGACTCGGGGGACAAGTGGGGGAGACGACTGCTGGCCAACCAGCTTCGGCGTCAGCACGGGCATCAGAAATCAGTTTAGTTACAGACGCACGATGGCTCCCTGCTGGAGTATGAAAGTGACAAGTCTCTAAAGGTAAATAAAGCAAAATAATCACGCAGCTGTGATGTGTTTTACAAACTTATTACTGGATAAATTAAATAGCAGGGTAGGGAATTTTTCTAAAAGAAATCGCCGAGACAGTAACTGCAGACTTCACAGAAGTGGAATGTCATTATCTGCTCACCCTAGTGAACCAGGGGACCTCGGCACGCAGCGACAGTGCTGGCTGGCATCGCCAAGGCAGAGCGCCTGCCGGACAGACGCCCAGCACTGACAGATCGCCTGCACAGACACCGAAGGCAGTTACGCCGCTGGAGACGACCGGACATTAGACGCTGACTAGATGATCTGTCCCACTGGGGACTGTCTGCTGTTGTGAAGGACGAGACCTGCTTTGCAGTTTTACTTTCAGGTAACCCGGGAACACCGAGGACACGTAACCGGTGCACTCACGAATGAAGCACGCCCAGAAGTTCAAGAGAACACTTAGAGGAGAAGGGCGGGTGGGAACAGGTGACACAGCCTGCTATGAAGGTCTCACTGCAGCAAAAAGTCAGAGCACCGTTGTGACATGTTCCCACTCGGCCACAACAGCCTGTCGGCCACTTCCAAACACACGTGCGTGGCTCAGACCCCATGGATTACAGCTATGCAAAGCCCCAGACAGTGGTGCTTCCGCAGAAGAAACAGGATTAATAGAGCCTCAAACAAACCTAAATATGCCCAGCGGTACCTCTGGCACAACAACCCTGCGCTTCCAGGCCTGCAGGTCGCGCTCTGTGGCCATCTGGCTCCGTGGCGCGTTCTGGTGCATCTGCCGCACGCCCTCCACCTGCCCACTGCGCCGCAGGCCGATGTTTGGAGGGGACTGGATGTCGAGGCTGAGTCTTCTGAAGCCTGCGGGAGAAGTGTGGAGACATGATGCAAACACATGTCACATCGACGCGCGCTTAACATGCAGCAAGCAAAACTCTTCATCAGACACAAATCAAAAACAAGGATCTGCCGACAAAGCTGGAGAACAAAGCGTCTTAACGTGACTGACACCCAGATGTAGATGCCACACACGCACAACCTACGCTCTCAATCTCCAATTTTCCGAGCACAGACGCTTTCTGGCATTATGCCTTATCTGCCTTCCTGAACCCTCCCTCCTTGGAGAGGCACGCGAACAGTGCTTCCGAGAAGATGGCACTGGAGGTGTGCGGCCTCTGGAACAAGAAGCCTCCCGCAAACGTGAACCGCGAACCGGACCTGGGGGGACGGGTATGCGGCGGGCAGGTACCGCGGGGGATAATTACAATGAATAAACAAATGCTCCTTCTTCCTCTCTTTTCCTTGCCACTTTCCTTTTAAAAATGCTTTTTTCTGGAAAGATAAAGACTTCAACTGTGGCAACACATCTTTCTCACTGATAATTTCCTCCTAAGAATGAACTCAGTCAAAAACAATGCATGATGACACCTAATAATAGATCGGGCTACTCAGAGGTTCAGGTCATCAGAAATGCACCCAATGCTGGAGAAGGAAATCAAGAGGACCCATTATACACTGCTGGTGGGAGTCTAACTGTATGAGCAATGGAGGGACTCACCTGGATGCTCTATCCGCACCCAGCAATTCCCCTCCCACGGTACATTTAACAGAAAGTCTTTCAGAAAGACTCAAGACCTACACAGGACTGTTAACATTTCTGTCCATGATTAGCAAAATATGCAAACTACCTAAAAAAGCCCACCAGAGAATGAATGACGAGATGTGTCTACACGGCGGGGTGACACACTAGTCCCTGTAAGCCCTGCCCTAGTGGTTTGATCCAGGCACGGCCCACATACATCCCAAGGTCTTGGTTCAAGACCCAGGGTCAGGGAAACAGCCAACGATGAGCTAAACAAAGCGCTGCTTCTTCCACCTCTCTCTCTCTTCCTGCCTGCCTTTCCTCTGAAAACAAATAAAGGAAACATGAATCTGCCACAGCGGAACAATTGTGTTTTCAAGGAAAGGTTTAGGCAGAGATGAAGGAGAGGAGGCAGGCAGGAAGACAGGAGGATGAGGAGGAAGCCCTTTACTGATTTTATTTAGCTGTTCATTTTGGTTGTCCCCCCAACACTGGCACCAGGACACAAGCTGAGGTCCTGGGGATGTATGTGGACTGTGCCTGGCTGGAGGCAGCGAACACAACTGCTATTCCACCAGGGCGTGCTGAGAACCTTAAAAGCGTATTATGTTAAAAAAAAAAAAATTAAGACCCAAGTAAATATATACAATCTAATACCTTGTAATAAATTTTAAGAACAAATGTTTTTAATAATACCTACAGGAATATCAACCCTGTTTTTAAAAAAGGCAAAAGGAGGACCAAGACAAGATCCAAAATAACTTACCTCAGGGGGCGGGGGGGGGACATAAACAGATGCAGGTTACTATCATGACTTACAGGAAAGCAAATGAAAGAGAAGTACTGTGAACCAACGGTAACAGTCTGTCATAAACAAAGGACTGACTAGACCCCATTCTGTGCACCCAGAATCCAAAACAATTAACTACATAAAAGTAAAACGCAAAACACGAGACTACTTTTGGAATCAGCAGAGCTTCTAAACGTGAGTTACTGCACAGGCGCCGGGGGAAGCAGCGGTTGGGTCGCTGCCTCTGGAGGAGCTCCAGCCCCAGGCCGGGGTGAACAACCGTGGGAATCACTAAAGGAGGAATTAAGAAAGCAGTTGCTTCCTCCTCCTCTCCTCCAACCCACCTGTCTACGTGGCTTCAAGCTTGCCGCACCTCCCCTTTGAAAAAGAGAAGAGTAGTGAGGGTGCATAGCCTGGAGTGATAAGGAATGAGAAATGGAGAAGACAGACTTGGTAAGGATATATCAAAGTTTCCTTATCCAAATAAAAGTAAGTTATTTTGGATCTTGTCTTGGTCCTTCTTTTGCCTTTTTTAAAAGTACAGGATTGATATTCTTATATGTATTTATAAAAAATTTGTTCTTAAATTGTTTCCTTTTCTAAGTATAAATTAATTTGTTCAAAGTAGATTTCTGTGAAATGAATTGTTTTCCCATTATTTGCCATTATAAAGTAAAAAATTAAAGAGTTCGTATAAAAGCAAATTCTCCAAGACACAGAATTCTGCAGAGAAACAGACATTCTTGGCCAGCGGCCCGCAGGTCTGACCAAGCACAGTCTCGTCTGCAGCCAGTGCCCCTCGCAATCGCCTGTGGACGCCGTCAGCACTACACCCCAAACATCAAGCACTTGGTCCTGAAAACTGACATCAAGCTTTCTGCTTAGGTAAGAACCATTAGCACACTACCAAACTTAGTTTTAAGAACTGTGTTTAAAGCAGGAGAAATCCAGGGCTGCAGCTGTCCTTTAAAACGCTTTCTTGGGGCGCCCCTGTGGCTCGGAGGCTGCAGCATTGCTGTGTGACCCACACAGGCCGGGGATCGGGATTGGGGTCGTAGGGTGAAAACCAAAATTAAACTAAAGATGTTTCCTCCTCCCCTTCATTCCTTAAATGTTTCTTCCTCCTCTCCTTTCCTTCCTTTCCCTCTTTAAAAAAAAAAGTTTTGGAAAAAAAACGAAGCACTTTCTCATTCTCTCTTTAATAAAATTTTGCAAATACCTTAAAAAAGGTTTCAATAATTATTCATACTGCCTGGAAAATCAGATGTCCGTGTCAGCACGTCAATGTCACATTCAATAAAGCTACCTCCAGACTACTCTTTTCTTTAATAAATTGTTAACAATTTTTTAAGGAAAGGTGCAGCAGGAATAAAGGCAAACAGTGACAGGCTGGCAGGAAGACAGAGGAGGAAGAAGCTGTTACTGATTTTATTTAGTTTTTCCACCTTGGCTGCTCCTTCAGCTCCAGGTCAGAAACCTGGTCCACGCATGTACGTGGACTGCGTCTGGCAAACTTAACCGTTAAGCCACCAGGGCACGCCCTTCAATCGTCTTCCAAATTGTTACGGAAGGAACACTGAAATGTCGTCATGGCGAACCCAACTCTACAGGGTCGCCTCACCCCTCTCCCGTCTGGTAGCCCCTCATTTGGTCTTTCAACTAAAGGTCTATTTTTGTTTGATAGGGTTCAGTTGTTGGGTTTCTACTAACACACGAGTGAAATCAAGTGGTGTCTGTCCTCCTCCTTAAGCTGTAAAACGCTGCTTAACGGCTTTCACGTTCCAAGTACCTGAAAAGGACTTCATTCCCTCTCCAGCCTCATGTCAACCACATTAAGGGAAAAAAGCCATCACCGCCATTACCTCTTCGAGGAGTCTCCTCCCCGTCTGGAAGTCCACTCGGGACGTCGGGACTGGCTCCCAGTCTCTCATCCTGCTGCTGCTGCAACTGTCTGATCATCCCGTCCAGGACACTGGCCTCCGGGCTCGGCTCCCCGGCGTCACTGGTCTGCAGGCTGATGATCTGCTCAATGACCTCCCCGTCGCCTGCAGATTCAATGGATGAATATGGAATGAGAACATGTAACACAAGGGGGCGGAGATGTCAGCAGACGGCGATTAACATGATCCGAGTGACCATCAGCGAGTTCAGAAGGCCTGTTTTGAAAGAAATAATTAAAGATTCATAAGGAAGAGCCATAACAGAGACAACATTCTTCATTAAGTGGCCCCCAAACTTCAACTGAACTTGAAAAACCCCTCCAAATGGTCACATGGAAACACTCCTCGGTGACAGGTTACCACGCTATTTCACACCAACTGGTCCCTCAGACGATCAGGACACACAGCACAAGATCTTACGACCCCAGGTTGTCAACCAGAACAAAGCCACGGCGTGCGATTTGTGAGGCAGATGAAAGCACGGCATTTCTTCTCTACTTACGCTCTTCAACGAAAAAAGAGAGTAAGAGCTTTTAAGGCCCCAACAGCCGGTAGCCGCAGCTCCTCCCTCGCCCCAGGGGCCCGGACGCGCACCGCCAGGAGGGCCGGCCGCCCCCCACCACGCCTGCAGCTACGCCCCCACCTGCCCGCGAGCACGCAGCCCCGTCCGCACATGTACATAACCTACCTCCTGAAAAAGCGTCTCTGCGTCTCGATTTTTCAAAAAATACAATTTCAGAGCTAGTTAACAGAGTCAGAGTGAATATTAGTGAGTAAAAAGTGTTCGATGGTAAAGGGGTCTGAAAACTTATCAAAACGTTAACATTTCACACAATTTCTTCACAGTCCCCCACCAGAAGATGCATCTTTGTTGAACATGTATGAATACAGAAAGGCAGACCACTCTCCCACCCATCTATAAGCAGTCCCCTCACAAATTTAAATGAACAGGATATTCGACAAAAAGAAGGTAAAACGATATAGAACCTGCCTCCACAGGAACAGGCAGCAGGTGCAGAAATGGGAAAACATCACATACTAGTTGAGGAAACACCGTGCTCCCATCTCACTAGAGTCCACTGACTCACCAACGGCATCTCCACTTTACCACAGAAATCAGTGAGGGAATCACGAAAGCTAAGTATCACAACTTAGGCTGACTGTCTCAAAGTCATAATTCAAACACTAGAAAAATAGCTATGTTGTGATCATTCAAAAACTGACTAACGAAAGCCGGAAGTGGAGCTCCAATGTAAAAAAGATAAAAAGATTTTAATAACAACTGGGAAGCACACAGAATTCCTAAGATCACAATGCTGGCGCCAAGAGATGTCAGGAGACCAGGAGCCACGGAGCCACACAGCACGACAGGAGGCTCGGCCCGACACCCGCGCCGCGGGAACGCCCCTGCCACCGCACACGGCCCGGGACAGCTTCGGGAGAAGGGGCTGCCCTCCAGCAGCACAGCGCGGCCCGGGAGGCGGACGGGCCTGGCGGTGGCCCCAGGGAACGGGCTGCGGGGGTCTGAGACGGGAGAGGAGGGAAGCCTGAAACTGCAGGGCGGAGGGGAGAGGAGCGAAATGCACAGAAGCTCCGGGAACCCGGAACCCGGCGAGGCCACGACTGCTTGACGCCCGCAGGCTGGGGCGAGGGGTGCGTGAGGAAACACGATGCCAGGACTGCGGCGCCCTCACGGGGCTGGAAGCCTTCACCCTCCTCCGGCCTCAGGCTCCGCTGGAGAGCTGCTCTACACACGCGTCCAGTGTCAACACGCGGGGTCAGCACTAGATGTGCTCAGGGCAGTGACGGGCACAGGGACGCCAGCGTGGTGCCCATCAGGTGCTGTTAAGTTTGCCCCACCGAAGCTTTCATACCATCGATGCAGATGCTAACATTACAGAAAAGGTAAATCATTTTCCACATCACAATGGAAACAACTGTGTCTTCAAAAACTCCATACAGGGTCACAGATAAAACCATGGGTCTGTAAACCACGCACTGACAATTCTGGGCCCAGAACCACCAAAAATAAATAAGACAAACAGATATGACTAAGAAGACATGAATGGCCAAAATATGAAACACTAAAAAATAATTTCAAAGGCGGCAGAAAAAAAAGGAGAAAAGAGAAAGAATAAAGAGGAAACCAATAGCAACATGGTAGAGATTTAAAGCCCAACTATGATAATAAATGTTAGTAAATGGTCTACACTTCTCCACTAAAAGACAGCCTGTCAGCGGGACTACTGGCAGCTGGAGATCTGTTTTAACACAAACACAGATGGGCTACAAGACCTGGATACACCCTGACAGCACTAAGCAAAAACCCTGGATTCATTACAGTGACAAGAAACAAGTCAGGAGTCCCGAAGACAGAAAGGACTACTGCGGGTGAAGGGGCACCAGAGTGAGAGAGCAGCAGCTGCCCAGGACCATAGGAAATGTGTGCGCACCTCATGAGAGAACTTAAAATGCTAAAAGGAGAACTGATAGAACTGAAGGGAAGGTCAGAAAAAAAGTACACAACAGTGGGTATTCAGCATTTCTTACAGTAACCCCGACCAAAACAGCCGACTCAACCGTCAGTGAGTGGACACATGGTGACACCCCACACTGGGCACTAGCTCTCAATGACCTGGACTAAATGGGCTGAGTTCGGAAAGCATCACGCTAGGTTAAAGGAGGAGGCAGGGACGAAAGACTACACCCAGCACAGGTCCATTTATAAAACAATTCCTTAAAAAGGCAAAATTCAAGCTATGAAATAGAAGTCATGACAAGGGACCACAAAGGGAGAGGACCGACTCCCAAGAGGCCAAGAGAAGTCGGCGGCGGAGTGGTTTGTCATTCTGCACAGTGACTGGGGCAGTGACTGCACGTGGGACACTGGTCACAAGTCATCTGAATTGTACACCTAAGACCGGTGAAGTTTCTGGTAGGTAAAATATCTACCAATCAAATTAACAAAACACAGACTTCTGAAACAAGTCAACACATTCTTATTTACATTAAGCTTTAACCTTAAATATAATTGGCGGTTTAGTTTCTGTAAAACAATTCTAATCCAAACAAAACAAGCATTTCTTTATTTGCTTAATAGTATTTATAGGGAGAAATGCTGCTGTTCACACTCACTCACACACACACACGGCTCGAAGCCTCAGCACTTGGCTAAGACAGGAAAGCATGGGCTGAACCATCCTGCACTGCACGTCCTGTACCAGAAAAGGAAGGAGCGGCTCAAGGACACCGATGACTGGGGAGAGGACAAGATTTAGCTGAGAGGCGTCAGTCTGTGCTCAGGCCCAGTCAACTCCAGCAGAGGGGACAGCAGGAGGTGAATAAAACGCACACATGACAGTTAGGAATAACTGCACCCTTCACAAAAGAAATGATTTTGATTCAGTCGAAAATCACCAAGGAACCCTAAAACTCCCATGTCAGGTTTGATAAACAGAGTATTTACATCTTCTCTCCCCAAAAGTCAACAGTTACAAAGAGGAAAAAGAGCAGCTTTGGAGGGAAGAACGTCAGCAGACACCATCTCAACCAAGTGTTCAAACACATTACCATCACTGGACAAAACACAATCACAGAGCAGGCTGACACACGGGAAAGGAAAGCTGCGTCATTTATGTTGCATTCTGCCAATAATGTTCCCTGAACTCAGTGACGAGTGAACTGCATGCAGTCTGGATGGAAATCCACTTCAGTGGGGAACAAGAAAGCGTCATCAGAATTAGATGGCACAAGCGTTAACCAGTGTTACTAAATCTGAGGAGGACAAGTGTTACCAGACTGAGAGACACCGCTGAGTGCTGCAGTGACATGGCTGAGGTGTTAGGTGTCCTCATTCTGATCCCCATGTACGGTTATGTAAAAAGACACCTTTGCTCTCAGGAAGGGTAAAAAAGCATGAAATCGTCAGACGGCTCAAGACAGTAATACATACCGAAGAGACGGAATGATAAAACAAAGACTGTGCAGTGAGAATGGCTGGCGATTCTGAAAGGACAAGAGTTCTCGGCTTACTCTTGACATTTTCAAACCAAGAGTCGAACAGAAGATGCACTCACTCGTTGCCACGTAGCCGAGCTGCGGGACCAGGTGCTTGTCTGCGGAATTCTCTCTGCCTGGCACCAATCTCTGGTACTGCGTTGGATGAGGGTTTCCGTCAACATCGACCAAGAACGGGGGAGGCATGAGATGAGGGGCCTGCTGAGTCTGCTCGTCTAAGACATAGTTATTAGAATCTCTGATCAGCGGCCGGTAGTCAGTATGGAAGAACATCTGATCAGGAATCTAGAAAAGGGAAGTTTACAGATGGACATTGTGAGGTTTACGTTATGTTCAAAATGTATTAAACAGCTCACTATAATTTTTAAAAAAGGAACCAA
The DNA here is from genome assembly GCA_004363575.1 of Solenodon paradoxus. NCBI lineage: Eukaryota > Metazoa > Chordata > Mammalia > Eulipotyphla > Solenodontidae > Solenodon > Solenodon paradoxus. Next base: position 93,546 of record RJWH01002887.1, read on the forward strand.
AATCAGTACATGTGACCTAATTCCAAAACATCCTTCACAGACACTTCAAATACTACAAGAAAGTATAAAAAATGACCTTTTCATATGGCTTGCTGCATCCAAAGCCAAATATCAGGAGGTGCCCATGAGAATCTGTGCAGGCAAAATGCTGTCCGTCCTGTGAAAACTTACAGTCGAATACAGCTCCATGTCCCTGTCCTTCAATCTAGGAAACAGAAGGAAAACAAGATGGTCAATTCTTTGCAGACGCTTTTTTTCCCCTCAATTATTTTCATAAGTGATAACGCACTACAATGCGTCAGAACAGCAGGAATAGAGAAAGCAGCAGTCAGGCAAGGAGACAGAGGAGGAAGAAATACTTTAACTGTTTCCGTTGGTTTGGCTGTTCCTTGGTCTTGAACCTGGGTCCTTGGGATGCATGTGGCCAGCGCCCAGGGCCTCATCCCCTAGGTCACCAGGATGTGCCGCAATGTATCACGGCAGAAAAAATACTTAAAACCAAATTTTGCATTAAGTACATAGCTCTCAGAATGATGCAAAGATCCCAAACAAGTCCTAACTGAAGGTGTCCTTTACTTCTTACCAGTAAACGACAAATAATTTCACCAACGTTTGCTTTCATGTGTAACAAAGGCTATAGACAAATAATGTATGAGGCAAACAACTGAAGATTAGCAAGGTTAAACACTGATGAACGAAAACGCGAAGCACGTTTCTGAGTTCAGACTTTCTCCTGCCACAGCCTGATGGAGCAGCGGTGAAGTCGGGTCACAGGCCCCTGGGTTCGAGTCCCAGGGCCCGGGAGGAAGCAACCAGTGCGAACAACCAAATAAAGACAAAGCGCTTCTTCCTCCTGTCTCTTCCTGCCCCTGCCTGCCTGCCTGCCTGCCTGCCTGCTCACCTTAAGTCCTGCTGCACCTGTTCTTGGAGGCGGGCAGGGATCTACTAAGGTGACATGCAAAGTCTATAATACTGCCAAGTCTCAAAGGTACTACAGTACACAAGTTTACATAGCATTTACAGTATACAAGGCCGATTTTTGGTGTCACACAGGAAATAGTATAGTTGCCTAACTAAGTTTTTGAAAATTCTTCTTTAGAAAGGTTGTTTAGCTTACACTCTGCTCAAAGCATGAATGTAGCTTTTTATTTTTTAAATTAAACTCAGTACATAACGTTCTTATCGAGTTTTAAAAGGTCATTATGAAGACAGCTGGACCTACGGATTTTAAGAGTGCAGAAGCAGTTCTTTCTCGCGAAAACAGATACCTAAGCGTGTGCCTGTGACGAGCCACGCCCCGAGGTTTCTAACGCGCTGAAGGTTAGTGATGCAACACTGCATCCTAAGTTCTGAAAAACTTATACAAAATAAACGCACTGAAATAAATAAACCGTGGATAAGATAATCTTCAATTATCTAAGAACCACTCTGTCCAGAGTCTACTTCTGTACCGCCTTGAAAATTCGCAACACTCTGAATTGGGAGTCAACATAATCAGCAGAATAATTTCACAATAAACATCAAAGTCTTGACATTAAACCCTTTTACACACCAATTCCGTCAGAATTTACAAGGAAATAATCAGAGATCTACACAGACAGCCACGTACCAAAGATATTCAAAGCAGGTTTGCTATGTATTATTTTAGAAGCATTAAATACTCAACAACAGTAAATTACATAAGTTCTTATGTTATAAGAAAAGCTGAATTTAGTAAAAATAATTAATTTGCAAGTTCTTAAAAATTACTTTGAAAAACATTCTTTACATAAAATGAAAAAAGAAAAGAAAACTATGTGCAAGAATGCCAACTACGAAATATGGGAAGAACAACGGCATTAGAAAGTCAATGGACGCTAATACTTGTTAAGCGAGCTCCTGAAAAGTCACCTTCATAATTACAGGAGAAAAATAACAACTTTATAGAGTGGAGAAGCCTGTCAGAAGCCATTTTAACCAAATTTTAAGCTATCACCACCAATAGTGAGACAAGTCGATACTGTGCATCCCTAACAAAAAGCACGGAGGACACAGATTTATGTTCTAGTCTATTAAAAACAAATGTCTAAAACTCAAATCATGGAGAAATAGCAGACGACAGAGATTCTCTAACAATGCTTGGCTACTAACATCAAAAAAAGTTCAAAAGCAATAAACAGGAAATAAAAAAGATGAAAAGACCGTTACAAATATGCTTTAAACTACAGATAATCATCTAGGAAAGAATCCTGCACTAGATTCCAGCGCAAAGGCAAAAAAATGACAAAGACATCTGACAAAATCTGAACATAAGCCTGGATAGGTAATGCTACTCAATCAACACTGTGTTTGCTGATCTCGATCACTGCACTGTGGTTATATAATAATTATATGTGTTCATTCTATAAGAGAAATTATGAAACTACAGAACGGGCACCAAGCTTGGCTTCAGGATATTCGTGTGCAAGACAGATTGGAAGACCTGCTAGTGACTGATGCCTGATGATTTTACTGCGCATTGCTATTATATCTTTATTACAAAATATTTTAATAAATCTAAATGGTGAAAAGTTTGTTTATAAACAGCATAATTTTGCCAGTTTAAACTGTGACATATTCAAACACAAAGTTAAACAGGTAACTTTTGAAACCCTTCCCTCACGAAAACAACGGTTAAGTAAGAGAACTTCATTTAAGGATGCATGTATGTAAGTATGTGTGTATGTGTCTACATGGCTGTCATACATTTTATTAGACTTCAAATACCTTCGAATACCTGGAAATACAAATCGCCAAACCGTGCAGACCAGCTTCTCGCTAAGTGACATAGATCAAACTCTCGAAACAAACTCAGGCACCCATGAAGTAAACTCCACTTACCATGTTAAAATAATGCTTCACCTTGGTGCCTTTTGTAATGTCCCATATAAATATGCTGCCATCATGTCCTGCAGATAACATAATTCTGGAATCAAAGGGATGTGTCTCCAAGACAAAGACTTCATCAGCGTGTCCCTTCATTCAACAAAGTTATACAGTTAAGAAGGGTTTGCAAGTTGTCAAGTTTACCACTAAAAACCCACACTGGCACAGGGTATAAGGGTTTTAAAAATATACTGATGTAAGTTATACATTAGTATATATACAAATTCCTACTCATTCTCACAATATAAAGACATTTGTTTCATATATTTTATAGTTGTAAGAATAAAACTATTGTTCAAAAATCATTATTTTCTATATGACATAAAAATTATCTATAAACTTGAAACCTCAATGTTATAACCAATGTTACAAAATTGTTTTTCATTTTTTATGAAAGAAAAACACGTGAGCCCAGCACTCAGCGCCTACCAGCAAGTTATGCAGCAGCTGCCCCGTGTAGGAATTCCACACTTTGAGGACGTGATCATTCACAGCTGTGACGACAATGCTGTCATTCTGACTCCAGGCTATCATTGTGACTTTGGGCTTCATAAACCTCTCCTCTTCTGAAGCTGAGTCCCTAAGAAACAGAATCCACTCGGATGGTAGGCTACACGAGACACACAGCCCTCATGCCAACAAGACCAAGGGAAGCAATCCCGCTCTCCAGAATGGAGCGGGAGGGTCCGCCACGTGACTCAGCACCGATCGCGAAGTGATTCGAGTGACACTGGACAGGGAGGAGATGATTTACAGGCAATTTCAACTAAATAAAGGATGTCTTCAGGTCACCACTGTTGCTCATAAAACCAAGGCCTTCCGTCCCTCTTTTCTAGTACTCCTTCTCCAATCCCAACCCCTACTGGCAACACTTAAACTCTCTGCAGAGATGAGGACACACATCTTAGGAGACAGACTGAACCTAACTCATCTTCAGAGCCCAACGTCTAGAAAGGAAGCTGACGCACACTCGATGTGCGGGACTTTCAAACTGTGCCTATGTCTCCCTCCACACGGTCCCCAGGGGTGCTGTGGCGAGCATGACGTTGGAGCCGCACACCAGCAGCCTCTGAGGAAGTGACAGGCAACGTTTCCCTAGCAGCAGCAGCAGCAGTCAAGAGCAGAGGTGGGACGGCCTGGCTGCTTCTAAAATCACAGCACACATTCTAAGCGAGTCGAAGTATGCAATAAAGTTTCATGACTACTACCTGCCTTTTAAGTATTTTTGGAATCTAAATGATATGCTGGAAGTTTCTAACACACCGCCTGGTCTAGAACAGACATATCAAATGCTACAAATATTATTATTTAGGTACTCTAACAGAAATCTCAAATCCTAAGTTTGAATTCATCATTTTGTTTTCAAAGTTTAACTTTGTACCTTTTCATATCAGTTCTTTGTGGAATATATGACACATTTTGCCTTGTGGAGATCCTCATGTCTGGATTATTTTCGATGATTAGCAGAGAAACTGACTTGTGAGTCTACTGGAGCACATGAATAATATTTGTAGCATATCTGAGCAGTCATTAAACTCTTAACTCTTCATAGTATGAGGAGAATCCAATCACCAAGCGAAACACACACCGTCAGGGAGAGACAAAGCGGAGGACTCCTGACTCATCACAGCACACCATGTGGACTCACCCAGAGATCCTGGCCGTCATGTCCAGTAAGATGCTTCTCCATTCTGACTGCTCACACCTCCAAACTCGAGCTGTCCCATCTCTGCTGCCACTTAGGAACCTTAAATTTAAAAAAGAAAAGAAAATTATATTCGTGTACATGCCTGCCAGGAAGAGTTACAGGTAAGAGGTTTTTTAACATAGCTACCTTGACTAGAGGTAAATCTATAGATTTTCATTCCAGAGAAAGATATTTAGGACACTTCTGAATGGAAAAAAATCAAGTTTGCTATGATTTTCCTGGCCCTATAAAATAAAGCATACTTCAAACAGACTAACTTGTCAAAACAGACTGAAATCTGGGAAGACAATAAACAAGAAGCAGCTGGAGAAGGGGGACAAACAAAAGATGTGGGAAAATAAGTAAAAACAAAAGCTCCATTACAAGCATCTTAAATCTTAAAACTCAAATTAATTCAAGCTGGTCACTGTGTGAAAGCAAATCAATTTTCACAACTTAAAAATGGGTTAAAAAATGGGTGTGTCCTGCTGGCTCAGATTTAAGGCAGCGGTTGGAGCACAGACCACGTGAAGACCGAAATTTAACAAATATTTTAAAAAGCACTTCCTCCCTCTCTTTCTTTGTTCTTGAGATGCTTCTTCCAACTTCTCTCCTCCTCCTTTAAAAAACAATAGTGAGGAGCCGAAAACACGCTCAGGAGCATGAAAGGCCCTGGGGACCAGGGAGCATGACCTGGCAGCAATTTGCTGCCTAAGCATCACGTCACTGATTATCAGAAAAGATTCTTCTAAATCGTCCAAAGATGAATGATTTCCTTATCCTCACACCTAACTTTTCTGAAATCAAATACTAGGCCAAGGTGACGAGGAGGCCACTGCGGACCGTTTAAGAGCCAGCAGAGATCGCAGCTCTGAGACTTACATTCATGCATCCCCCACCCCACCTTTCATTCAGTGTATTTACTAACAAGTACCTGCAATATAGAAAATCAGGTATCAGCTATACTAACAGGAAAGAGTGTGTCTGTCACACACACACACACACGCACACACACACAGCAACTTACCGGTCACCACTGTTGCAGAACTGGATACTATCAACTTTATCCTAAGAGGAACAAACAAAGACCACCTTCTTAGTCTGTACACACACCCCGCCCCCACCAGGAGGCCGCCTGTAGCTGCTGAGACCCCTCTCAGACACACCCTCCACGTCTAAGGCCAGAGTCCAGCACAGAGACCGACACTGCTGAAGTGCAGTGATGCAAACCCTAAATCCACGTGGTGTTATGACGCAGTGCTCCTTCGGGAACATTAGAAAGTATCACAAAAGAAAACACCAGGCGCACCGTGGTGGAGGAGCAGTTAGGTCAGCTGTCTCCAAAAGACTGCAGTCCACTCATATGTACCAAGGGCAGGTTCGTGTCCCGGGGGAACAATTGATGTGAAAAATGCCCGTCTCCCTGCCTGCCTGCCTGCCTGCCTACTTGCCTTGCCTTGATTCCTGCCTGCATCTTTCCTTTAAACAAAAAAAAAAAAAAAAAAGAAAAAAAGAAAAAGACTACTGGTGTGGCCTAGTGGCTAAGCGGTTCGGTCACCACCTCCAGTCAAGTGCAGTCCATACACATCCCAAGGACCTAGGTTCACATCCCAGGACCAGCGAAACAACCAAGATGAACTAAATAAACAAAGATGCTTCTGCCTCTCTCTCCCTGACTGCCTACCTGCACCTTTCCTTTAAAAAATAAAAAGAAATTAGATCAAATCAATTTTTTTACAATTATATGGGTATAAATATTGGTATGTGTGGAGTGTGATCAAATCATAAATGTTCAAGCACCTGAAAACAAGGTATGTTCACTTGGGTAATTACGTGCAAAATGTTTTTTTCAAGTGACTTGAATCTAGGTTTATCAAATAACCTCATAGAACTTCCTACAGGAGAAAAGACAACCGGTAAAACCCTACAGGCAGTTTTCGAGCATTCTCGCAGACGTGAACAGCAGCATTCTGGTTCCATGAGATAAGATGGACAGTCCACTCACACCTGCGCCACCAGCTCGCCAGTCCTAATCAAGATGCTGGACTTAGAGCTGAATAGTCAGCTCAGAAACCCCCCTGCCAAGAGGCACCTAAGCTGCCAACGGCACCAGTTCACCTTTAAATGCGATCCCTCCTGTATGTAGGTCAGAGTCAATACCAGGCCCACTAGGAAGGTCTGACTATGTGCCAACAAGAGGCCACTAGCAAAGAGTCTACAGAGTTTAAAATGTGGGTACTTACAGTGTGGCTTTCGAGTTCTGCAATTTTTTCAGGTGCTTCAAAACCCAAAAAATACATTCTGATCACATGATCGGTACTACCAGTGGCTAAAAACATACCACCTGAAATAAAAATGTAAGGGTTTAAACATTCTAGTTTTAACAATATCCTAACCAAATTTCTGTACTAAACTCAGCAAGATCACATTCCAAAACTAAGTCTATCTCCATCAATGCATTTTCTAATTCATCATTATTTGAAACCAGTAGTTGTGAGTGATTGATATTTATAATAAATACGTATTTGGTCTGCATTCCCTTTTCTGCCACAAATCTTCTAAAACCCTAGGAATTCCCTAAGTGATAAGAGCGACAAGTGTCTTGATATCGATAAAGAATGTATTTCAACCACACCAAATTTATACTAAAGAGGTGACTCCGGAAAAGAACTCAAAGATCAGGAGACTGATGCAGGGCACCCAACGGTGACTGGAGGGCTGGAACTCTCAGTCCCACCAGCTGACTGGCAGGGGTGGAGGGGGGAAGGAAATCACTCGGCCTATGCAGTGAAGCGTCCGTAAGAACCAAAAAGGATGGAGTTCAAAGGGTCTTCCAGCTGATGAAGACATGAAGAGTAGGAGCGACGGGCACACACATGAATCCCCTTTCTACAACCTTTACTCTATGCATCTTTTCCATCTGGCTTTTTCTAATCATATCCTTTTATAATAAAGCTGGAAAACTGTTAGGTAAAGGGTTTGAGTTCTGTGAGCTGCTTTAGTAAATTAATGGAAGAGGCAAGGAGAGGGTTGTGGGGACCTCCAATCTACAGCCAGGAGGTCAGAAGGCACGATGACAACCTGGTTTGAAGCTTAAGGGGTTGAACGTGTCTTTAAGAACAGGCCCTGGGCACACCCTTATGGCTCAGGCAAGTGGCTCGGGTGGCTGAGACGGCGGGGATGTGTCATGTAAAGCCCCAGGACAGGGCTTTTGACCTGGGAACAAGGGAAAAATCAAGAACGCGTCTTCCTCCTCTCCCCTCCCTTCCTTCTTTCCTTGCTCTCTTAAAAGACAGGCAGACTAGGCCCCTAACCCGTGGCATCCGACACGCTCTAGGTAGAGTCAGAACAGAGTGAGCTGTCGGACATTCACTGGTGCCAGAGAACCGGGGGCTCGGGGGTGGGGTCTCAACGTAGAGCTACGGGCTCTGCAGCAGCTCGCTGTCTCCCTTGCTTTCTTCGCAGCTGCAGTGATGCTGAGGGCGGCCCCCTAAAGAGGCTGACAGAGGGGCCGCGCCTGAACGCTTCCCACACGCACAACTGCCGTGGACTGAGCAGAAAGCTCGCTTGCTGAAACTTCTCTTACAGGGGGCTCTTGACCTCGCCTAAAAAGAAAGGCTACAACTCAAGTTTACCACCAAGACAGTGAGGGAGAATTTCGCTAAAATGTGCAGAAAACAAATCAAACTCCAAGGAATACGCAGCTCATCAGGTGGCAAGAAAGCGCGAGCTGCGGACTATCACACATGCGGGCACACGGCAGAGGGTCACCAGGAGGACATGGCAGCCTCTTCTCTGCCAGTGATCCTGATGACCGTGAGAAGTCAGAGAAAGGCAGAATGGGGGGTGAGAGATGAGAACAGGGCTAAGGAAACACACAGATTAAACCTAAAAAAATAAACAGAAGTCATTTACGATCGGATAAACGCTCTTCACAACAATGCGGTCATTCGAAACACTGGAAAATAAAAGCCAAGTCTTCTTACCAACACTAAAAGAAGAACAGAGCATCTGAACGCCTGGTCTAGGCTTCTCAGTGAACTTCAAGGGACGTGGACTTTAAAAGAAGAAGTTTTATAGATTAGTTTAACATGTTAACTGGCTTTAAATACTGGTTTTAATCTAGTATATTTAAACATTAAACCGTATTTCTGTAACACCTTAGTAAGAACAAACCTTTCAAAACGGCTACCACAGATGGACAAAATAACCAATCCCCATGTTCGTAAAAACCCGGCCGACAAAAGAACAGGCCTCCAAGCCCCTTTGTAAGTGAAGCAACGACGCTCAGCCTCGGGAGCGCGCCCAAGGCTGCACAGCGGCCTAACAGCGCCGCTAAAGCGCACACAGCGCTGGCAACAGAACCGGGGATGGCAGCTCCACGTGTAACTTTAGTTTTTTATCGTGAGTCACAAGTGAAAAAGAGGTAAAATTACTATTACTGGCACAGCCCAGTGGCTTAGCAGTCACGTCTGCAGCCTCTGGCTGGCCGGCACAGTCCTCACACATCCCAAGGACCCCGAGGACCCGGGTTCAAGACCCAGGCCAGGGAGAACCACCAAGATGAACAACAAAATAAAATAAACGCTTCTTCCTCCTCTCTCTTCCTGCCTGCCCACTTACCTTCATTCCTGTCTGCACCTTTCCTTTAAAAAAGATTACTTTTATTTCACTTAACCCAATATATAACCTTATGATCCTTAAAATGTTAATAACTTTAGATTCTTTCATACTGAGTCGTTGAAATACTCTAGTGTGTACTGAACATTTATTATATAAAATGCATCCGAATCTGAACAAAGTTTTTATCAAGAACACTTGAGCACTAGGATTTAAAAATTAAATCACGTGTCCACGTTACTGGCACTGTGTTTACACGTTCAGTGACAAGAGGGTCAAGCGGGACCCACTGCTGTCACGCAGGTGACCAGTTCAGCTCCACACGTGCTGACGGGTCCTCCACGACCGCCCCCACAGGCCCGCCACGTGCACGCCGGCTGGACGGCCACGCCTCCTCTGTACCCCACCGCCTGCACGGCGCGAAGAGCGGGGCGCAGATGCACATACGATCGCCAGCAGCAGGGTCAGAAGTGAAAACTCTCGGTAAGAACTCCTCTTCATGAGGCTGAGAAGGAGTATTTCCGAAAGTGATCACACAGCGAGAGCACTTACCTGAATTTCAGGGATTCTAAATCCCACTGCCAGAAACAGACGGTCCCGTCGGCGCCCGTGGAGGCCATGTATCTCTGGGAGCCCTTGGCCATCGGGCTAAACTACAAAGAAGTAACACACGCAGTTCAGCCCCCTAACCCCGTGCTCGCTCAAGTCGGTTTATCAGTTTCTCAACATCAACATCGACTGACACCCTAAGGGAAACCCAAGAAATCTGAAACACCGAGGGGTTCCCTCTTGTGCTCAGGGGGCTGCGACGCTGGCGTGCAAACCACGTACAGCCCAGGACCTGCGTGCGGCCCCGGGCCAGGGGCCGGAGTGAAAAACCAAAAATGAACAACTAAATAAAGACGTTTTCTCCTCCCTTCCTTCAGTGCTTCTTCCTCCTCTCCTTTCCTTCCTCTCTTGAATAAAAAAATAAACTAAAAAATGTAGGCAAGACTACTGCAGTAAAAAGCAGTATCCTATAAAAAGGGAATGTCTATCTCTAAGTTAATTTTTTAAACTATTTTTCTGGGTTTTTTAAAGGAAAGGTGGAGGCAGGAATGGAGGCAGGCAGGCAGCAGGCAGGGAGAGGAGGAGGAGGAGGATTCTGTTTTTACTTAGTTGCACTGGATAAACGAGCAACTGAGCTACACAAACAATTCGGCAAACAAACCGATTTGGTCCAGAGATTCAGGAAGGCCCAAAAGATGGAGAGGAAAATGTAAGAGAAACACACGAGGTAAAGGAAAAGAACAGGAACAAAGCGAGAGGAGACGTGGTAAGTGATAGCAATGGACAGCTCTGTATGAGCAAAGTGTTCGCTTCTGAGGTGCGCCCTGGTGGCTCGGGCGGCTGCGACACTGCTGTGGGGACCACATACAGCCCAAGGGCTGGGTTTAAGACCCAGGACCAGGAGAAAACCAGAATGAGGTGTGCCCTCCTGGTGGAGCAGCAGCTGGATGCATTACTTACGAGGCGCGCAGGTCACACACCCTGCGGGGTTCAAGCGCCGGGGAAATCAACCAGTGTGGACAACTAAAATAAATAAAAAGCTGCTTCTTCCTCTCTCTTCCTGCCTGTCTAGTCATCTTCATTCCTGCCTGCACCTTTCCTTTAAAACACAGAACTGAATTAATAAGGATGTTTCTTCCTCCTCTTCCTTCCTTCCTGTCTTGAATTAATAAATGAATGAAAAATGAAGTGCTCATTTTTGGAAGTGGCGAGGACATGGATTAAGTGGGAAAAGAACTTGGAGTCAATAACAGCAAGTAATTACAGTTCTCGGTCAAAACACTGAAGGTAACCAAAACACGCCACAGTCCTCTACAATGCGACTGAAAGGGAAGACACATTAGAATAAACAGCCAAGAATCATCCTGATTAATCCAATTCATCGAAGACCCTTAACTGGAGGCTGCAAGCCCTCGCCAGAGGGCAAAAAAGCCTTAGAGAACATCAGCTCGCTCCCTCGCGCGGCACTCAGGACAGGGGCTCAGACGAAGCAGACAGACTGTTCTGCCACGAGCAGAGAGAAACAAGCTGGAAAGAAACACAGGACTTGCTCAGGGTTAAAGTGCTTAGATCTAAGTAGGATGTTCCAGAATATGGTAAAACTGGGTTTTGGAGAATATCTAGTCATAGATTAAGACCTTAATCATTGGCTAGTATTGCTAATTAAAATTCCAGCATCACAGTAAACCTGTGACCTTGCTTAGAGAAAACTAAGAACTGCAGATGTGAGTGTCTGGAGGAGCAATTTCATGAGTTACCGCCGTGCTGTCACTAGAGCAAAGGCCCAGGTACGCGTGGTGCTTCCATTGTGTGGCACCAGCCCCTCTGCCTGGACCTGGATTGACGCGTGCTGTTCTCTTGACCTTATCTTTAAACCATTTTGAAATCTCTAACGCGGCCCCGTCAACTGGGCTTCTGTGCCTGTCTGGCTTTTCTCTGGGCTTTTTGTGGGGGGAGGGGGCTGTCCGGGCTTCTTTTGCTCAGTGAACTCGACGCGCCCTAAATTCCACCAAACCAGCCACTGGCATTTCAAATGTGGACACACCGACTTCATAACAAGACTAGAGAAAGCCCACATAGCACAACGGGGCAATTCAGATGCAGGTGCGGTCCTTTCACCAGCCAAACCACCCCATCCGTCCCTCCCCAGCTGTCCTCACAGACCCTCCATCTGCCTGGAAGTTCCCTCCTGAGCGCCGGACGATCCTCGCTGCTGCTGCGGCCAGCGCGTTACTGCTCTGACCTCTGCGGGCTGGCTCTTGATGGCGTAGAGCAGTTTCAGTCTGAAGACTCGGCTCCCGTCCTCTCTGCGTTTTACCAAGCGCCCATGCAGGGTTTAATAGGATTCACCAGCCGACCCTCTGAGTTTGAGCTCCCGTTAAGAGCTGGATTTTTCCGATGTGCCCAACAAGCATACTCTAAGCTCTGATGTCCTCCTCGTGCAGTTTCACGTAGTAAATAACACTTCCTGAAACAGTGTCACTGAAATACAGCTGTTTTATTCCTCACCCTCAAAGCCGCTCAGCAAAGAGAATGTGCACGTCTGCATGTGAAGTCTCACTGCTCTGAGACGGATTAGAAGAATGCTGCATCAAGAAACCAATAAGAACGGCAATTTCTACAAGTTCTTTTGGTTTTATGATGTGTTCTACTATCCCATACATCTACCACCAACGTCCCTGCTGGGGACGGTCCCAGGCCCCTCTTTTAGAGACAGACCTCTGCTTGTCACCTGGCTGTGCCTATCAGTTACATTGTTCAGAGTGTAAGTTATACCTAAGTGATACTGTATCTGTCACCCTGGAGAAAGTAGGTAACAGAACACTGACAAGTAATTTCTAGGTAAGAGGCTTTGATTTTATTTCCTATTAATTAGTACCTATTTTTTCCAGAAACAGTGTTACTTGTACACTTTAATATTTTTTAAATCCTTTACTAGGATTAAAAATGGTTTCTCTATACCAGTAACAACAGGGCAAAGTACATGAAAAAACTAAGCTAAGTAACTAAAATCATGTGTTTGCCTGACTTTGAACTTCAAAATAACCATTAGGCAAGTGTAGTTGAATCTTCTGAGTGTGAAAACGCACTGGTATTCAAGCAGGTCTTGAGACAGTCAGCAGGGAGAAACGCATGAGGACCCCCAGGACCAGAGGCATGGGGTTCAGACTGCAGCGGTCCACTGCAGCACTGAGGGAGCAGTGATCCTCAGAGGTTCTCTCCAAGTGCTGTGCTTGCTACCATTACGGCATCTGAGTTCCTGTCAAGTCACGCAACGTCAGCCGTGGAATACGGTGAGGATCTGAACTACCAAACAATGAAAACCTCCAGAGAACAACATACGTGCTACGCCTGCAACAGGCAAATCAAATCTTGCTGAATTTTTTCAAAATCAAATATTAACTATCGCACTGAGAGTTTATCTTCATCTTCCTTCAAACACAAGTCTGCCATCTACTCTTTGAAAACACTGAGGGTGAATTGAAAAGCCACCTTCATCACAGAAGTTCACACCAATTGTACTAAGAGACTACTTAGCACATGGAAACATTCCCACAGCTTTAACCCAACTCAACCTGGAGGCCCAATTTAAACCAATTCAACCAGGAGGCTTCCACAAGCCTTACAAGTCACCTCCTGACAAAACGTGATTTTCTACCAATGACTGAACCATCTAAGCGAACAGACGAAGGCACTGGTCTCCAGTGGCGACTGGGGACGAGACAACACAGGTCCGGAGGAGCGAGAGCTCCATGATGACTCAAGGGGTGGCCGCTGGAGGGGGAGCAGCGGCACCTGGCTTGCGATGAATGCAGGTTCTCAGGCCCACTTCTGACTTACGGGAGAAACTCTGGCGGAGGCCCAGGCGATCTGTTTTACACAAGGCCTCGGGGGATTCTCCTGCACACGAGAGAGACGGCTCAGCTGCGGCAGGGCAGAGGGACACGTGGACCCATTCCACTTCTAGTGCAGGGCAACCCCTGCAGATGCAGGTATCAGCCACACTCTGCGCACACAGGGGTCATTCTTCTGCTTTATGTTCAAAATTACACTCCGTAATAGTGACATTTTTAATACATTTCAGAGCAAAAATCAACTTAGAAAAGTCCACAAACTCTAAAGTAGAAAAACCATTAAAATACCACTCTGTAACTGACACTCATTCAGTTCAACCAAAAACCGAAACGAAACAATGAGCCAATCCATCCACCTTCGTCCTTCACACGACAATGTGACGCTCTACCTGCCTTAGATATCGATTATGTCACATCATAACAGTAAAATTAATTCTATTTATTGATCACTAAATTTAAAACAGAGCGTACAATTGCTAAGCATCTTAGTATTTCTCATCTCCAGGAAAAAGTTGTTCTTTAAACTTCAGTATTTTATTGCAGTAACTTTGTTCTACACGTTAAAATAAACTCATACACGTAGTTCATCGTAGGTGCCGTGTCCCCATTCCACACCCTGCCCTCCCCCACACCACCAAGTGCTCCTCACCACTGTCCAGCAGACTCTGCCACCACTGGTCCCGCCCCCTACACCTCCCATTCCCAACTGGTCACCCCAGTTCTGCTGCAAGTGTCCAGGGCTGGTTTTGTCCCTTTGCTCTGTCTGTTGACATTCCACCTGTGAGTGAGGTGGTGTCAATCTTGCTGCTGACTTGTGTCACTCAGCATTATCCCCTCTAGATCCCTCCATGTTGGCTCCGACAGGGTCAGGAGAAAGTGTGAAAGGAAAGAAACATACGGACGTGCACACAGAAGCGGGCTTACCTGTAAAGACGTAATTGACCCTGTGTGTCCCTGGAGCACAGCGACGGGGGCGCAGGTTCGCAAGCACCACACTCTGATGATTTTATCGCAGCTCCCCGCGGCGATCATCGTGTTTTCATAGTTCACTGCCATGTCTGAGATCTCTGCCGAGTGCCCTCTTAACGTGGACAACAGGCGGCCGTTGTGTGTCGACCAGATCTTCACCAAGCAGTCGTCTGAACCCTGAGGAAAAACACGCCCAAAGCAGGCATGACTGCGCGCCTTCCGGGTCGCCTCCGGGGACACCGCACACACAGCACTCAGACTTCTGACCGTGGGACTGTCGGTACAGAGCTTATGGTCGGATGGGACGCAGCTTCCTCAAATCCATGCCTGAGACACGGTGGCAGCTCACTTCCATGAACGAGAATGCAGCACATGTACCGATTCCCACAGCAGCACGACAAATATTAGGTGCAACTTAGTAAATCCAAATGAAGTTCACGTGCCCATATCTCAATGAACAACAGATAAAGATTAGCTCCCATCGAGCAACACAACCAGACCAGCCCTAGGGCGGATCTACACTTCACCGACTGAGAAACGAGTGAGCGCAATCCTACAACTGAAACGCGGGACTGGCCCCTCATTCTAAATACTCCAACGGGAGAGTCTCAGATTTACAGCATCGGTCAGCAGCCGTGCATTCAGCAAACATCTGAGTATCCACTCCGAATCTCCTAACTGCAAAATAAAATTTAAGCTCCTCACCCATCCGAATTTCCCCTTAAAACATTAAAATGGCAAATGAAATGCCAGCTAATCACAGAGTGCCAGCATAATTAATTGAACACTGAAAGATTCTTTTATAGTCAATCTACTTGAATCAGACTAGAATTTTTGTGGGGGGTTTTATTTTTGTTAATACATACACAAATTAGCCTAATGCAGCAGATCTAGAATGGGTGAACTAACCAGCACACTTCTAAGTATCCTGCGGAAGAACCACCGCTCTAAGTCACTATTCTCACAAGTACCACATGAGGCTTGACTGTCTGAGTCACTTGGAATATGAATAAAAATGCAACGTCGTGGGCCTCACACTAGACGTACTAAGTCAAAATCACTGAGCTGGGAAGCACAGAGTGTATATGATTTATAAGATTTCCCAGATGATTCTGACACACACTAAAATGCTTGATAATAGCAAAGGGAATTTTAAAATGTTGATCTGGAATGCCCTGGTGGCTCAGGCGTTAATTCTGCAGCTTCGGAGGTGTACTCCATGCACAGGCCAAGGACCTGGGTTCTCGATCCAGGGCCGGGGGAACCACCAAGATCAACAAGTACATAAATAAATAAAGGCTTCCTCCCCGTCTCGTCCTACCTGCCTGCTTGCTTTCATTCCTCCCTGCTTACTTCCAAAAAAAAAAGAAAAAACTGACTCACTGTAAAGATTCTGTGTCCTGTCCTATCAAATGCGACGCAGTAAACAGCAGACAGATGTCCAAGAATCCTTCTGTGCATTTTTATGTGTTGATACATAGTTCCTGGAAACGCTGTGCTAAAAGTGGAGCAGCCCGTGAGTTGCTTTCCTCGAAGTATCTCCACTGGGAAATGAAAACAAGAAAATGGTTAAAGGCAAGCCCATGTGGGAAAACAAAAAAAAAACCAACACGACACAAAACCAATTTAGAGTTAGAAAATCTTTGAGAAATCCGTGAAACACAGGCTTCTTCCCAATTCGACTATAATTCGACTATAATCACTAGCACGGACTCGTTGCGATAAGGTTCGTCATTATTTCAGGAAGCCAAGCGCTGTGAAAGCGGACAGCCGGCGGCGCTTGCCGGACAAGGCGCGACGGCCCGGCCGTGGGCGCGACGGCCGGCAGGACGGCGGCCGGGGCGCGAGAAGGGCTGGGCGCGAGCAGCCGCGGCACTCACCGAGGTTCGCAGAGGAAGCACAGTGCACCGGCATTTCGGGAGGCCTTCCTCTGTGAAGAGCAGCGAAGGCAGAGCCCTTCCGAACCGTGTGCCTGCAGTCTTTGAAACGAATTTCAGACACACAGAAAATCTTGAACGTTAGCCCCAGAAAGCTTTTACAGAGTACTTACGCATATTGTCATAACTGTTTATTCAAAGCGTTAGCAACGCACAGACTTGAACAGAAAAGGCCCGCGGCTCATCGGACTCGCTCTGCGGGAAACCAGGACGGCGGCAGGCACAGAAGCAGGCGGCGGAGCGCGCCGGGCAGCGGCCCAGGCCCGTGGGCGCTCGCAAACGTCCGCTCCGGAGCCCTCACAACAGCCCTGTGAGGTAGGTGTCCGCCCGTCCGCGGGAGGGGCCGCAGCTCGAGGGTCCGGGACCTTGGGGCCGGCCCGCGGCAGATCTTGACTCCAAGTCCATTCAACGCGGCGAGGTTTTGTTTCCCAAAGCAGAAGCAGAGCACACAACATTAGCGATAAAAGGTCTCAGCCGCCAGGCGCAGCTTTCCGGAAACGGAAACACTGGTAAAGAAACCGCAATTTCGTGTACTGGAAACCCGTGATTACGTGATCACTCGCTGGCTACTGGGTTTGAAAAGATCGTGTTGGTCATTACCGTGACTTTCATCTCCTTAAAATCCCTGACCCCATCACACGGCTTCCCTCTTGTTTTCGGGCCAACACAGCCCTTCACACGCGCAGACACAGGTCTGGCGTGAACACTAACTGGCACGCCCCTCTCTTTGACTGCGCGGCACAGGGACTGAGAGAAAAGGCCGGCCTCTTGCACGAGGGGGCAGAACGCCGGCCATGCTGTGCTAGAAATCAGGTTCAGCAGAAACCAGAGGAGGAGGGACGAAGGCATCACACTCCACTCCACTGAGCCTCGGGTGCCCCGGACGGACAGGCAGAACACGATTCAGTGGAGAGGCATCACCCCCAGAAGAGCAGACAGCAGCGGGCAGTTACCAGCACCTCTGCGGCCCCGGCATGGACAGGAGGGTCCGCACCCTCAACAGCTGGCTGACGTCTCTTCTAAGGTCTGCAGCCGAAAGCAGCGCTCATCACAAACCAGTGAGTGCGAGCGACACGGTGAAGAGAACAGAAGAAAGCAGGCTAGCCAGGCACTACCATGTAGCAGCCGAAAACAGAATCGTTACAAAGCAAGTCGGGACAGAGGAGAAGGGGGGACACACCCAGGGTCCTGACGGCAGCCAGCGTGGCGTGGCCCCCGGGCACTAAGAGACCACTGCGGTTGACCCCCCAGCCTGGCAGGAACCGGGAGGGAGGGCCGGTTCCTCAGCCGAGCGTCTACTGGGCAGCATCTACCAGGCAGTAAGAGCCCTTAACATCGCGGGGACGGGCGTGGCGTGCTCGGGACCGAGGGGCACGTCTTCCCGCGAGCGGCCAGGCCAGGCCTGCTGCACGCAGGGGCCACAGCGAACACAGACACTCAGTCCCCGTGGTTTATGCTAAGCTAGCAAAAACAGTTCTTCCAAACATTTTGCTACCACATCACTTCACAAAAGGAAAATTAAATTGGGGAAAAAAGAACCACGAATTGCACATTTTGGTACTTGTTTTCAGACTGCTATCAAATTCAGAAACCTGCTTCCCCTTATAACAAAAGGGCTTCCAGAATCTAAATATCAAATGAAATACTTCTAGAATTTAAAGAGTTTATTAGACACATACAATTACATTCAGTAAGTTATAAGTGAGCTACAAAAGGGAAAAGTAAGAACTCACATTGATAAAACCTCAAACACATCTGAGAATTGAAGCTTTTTCGCTTAACATCTATACCTTCATCATTTTTTAAATGAAGATGGACCCATTGAACACTTAAGTAATAAAAATGCAATGTCTATGCTGAGTGCAGAGGATTTTATAGTCCACAGCATGGTTTACGGTTACAGATATCACCTGTCGTCCACAGCGCTTACATGACTTCACAATGAGCATCATCACTAACTAGCAACACCGACAGGAACACGCTTCAAATTAAGGTACCTTTTGCTGCGCGCAGCAGAGACGGCCGCCCTGCACCGGGCAGGGAGGCGGCTCTGGCGACGCTGGGGGGGATCTCCTCGTCCAGCATGGGGCCGATGCGCTGGCAGATTTTCAGCAGATGGTCAGGAGCCACATGCTGGTTGGACAAGACCTAGTCAAAGAGCAAGTTTTTGAAACGCCATGTTACTACAGCATCAGAATGGTGAACAGCTCCGGTGAGTCTGATGGTGCATGGGAAGCATCAAAGCCACAAAGCACTGCGGAGAGAAGTGGGAGGAGAGTGGTGACCTCCCCTGTCCCGCACAGTAAGTCGTCTCAACGCTGCAACCACAGCAGGCGCCGAGAAGAAAATGACTTTTTAGTCTAAGACTCATAAAGCAAATGCAAAGGAAAAGTCAAAGCGGCTTTGAAAGAAAACAAAGGCGGCAGGCTCACAAAAACTGTTTCAAAGCTTCCTACAAAAGCAGTTATCAAAAACCAAAATGTTGGAATAAAGATAAAAAGATCAGAAGAAAAAGCTCAGAAGTAAAAACTCACACGTATCAGAACAACTTATTTCTGACAAAAGAGCAAAGACGAGTCAAAGGGGAAACACAATCTTCTCCACAGTGGGCCAGCTGCATGTCCATTTGCAAGAAAAATTTAACTGTGATCCACACCTCATGGCATAGAAAACATCTCAGGACAGATCGCAGATCTAAATGACCTAAAACCTTAAAACTTTTATAGAAAAAAAACCCTGGAGAAAATCTTTATGACCAGATTTTTAATATTTCAAAAGCATAACTGACAAAAGAACAAGTCAAGATTGGATTCCGGGTGCGCGCTGGTGGCCCTGCGGTCTGATGCACCTGGGAGCAGTCCCAAGTACGTCCCAAGTTCCAGGTTCAGGACCCGGCCAGAGGAACAACCAATGTGCCCAACTAAATAAACGTAAAATAAAGCGCTTCTGCCTGCCTGCTCTCCTTCATTCCTGTCTGAATCTTTCCTTTAAAAAAAAAAAAAAAGACTGGATTTTATCAAAACGAACAACCACCTCTATTCTTTAAAAGGTATATATTCTAAATTTCTAGAAAAGACAGAGCAAAGGAAATATCTACCAAGCATGTATCTGATAAAGGACTCAACAACTGTAACAGAAAAACATGGTGCGCCCTTAGGGCCGAGTGGATGAACACAGCATGGGCTGTTCACGCACATCCCAAGGAGCCTGGAGCCCTGGAGAACCATCAAGATGAACCACTAGATGAAAGTAAGTGCTTCAGGGCACCCTAGAGGAGCAGAGGTTGGGTGTAGTCCATAGGCACCCCAAGGTCCCGGGTTCACAGCCCGCGCACGGCCAGAGGACCCACCGAGGTGAACGAGCAAAGTGTGTTCTCTTCCTCTTCCTGCGGCCTCACTCCACCGCCTTCATGTGCCCATTAAAAATGGGCGAAAGATTTAGATACATCACCAAAGATATATACAAATGGCAAATGAACACATGAAAAGCTCCTCACTGGTAAACGGTGAGATACAAATTTTAACCATGAGTCACCGCTACACCGCTGTTACAAAAGTTCAAATTAAAAACACTGACCAGACCAAGACTGGTAAGACTCCCGACTTTTGAAACCAGTAACTGCCTGTTGCTGCTTCCTCCTCGCCCTGCCTACCTGCCTTCGTTCTTCCGACTTCCTTCCTCTGAAAAAACAGAACTTAAGAGTCTGATGTTCTTGACACGGAGCTCTCCTGTTGATTCCAGACCTACCATCAGATTATCCAAACGCACTAAAAAATACAAGATGCAAAGTTCCCAGGGGCTTACCTATAAATCAGCTAACATCTGAGAACACTGAACTTGAGATTCCAATTCAAAATCAAAACTGAATTTTCTAATCAGAACATGATCAAAAAAAACAACAAAAAAAAACCCATGGAAACACTACAGTCTGGATCCTATATGGAACTTCATCACGGAGACAAATATTTCCCAAAAAGTCAAACTATTTTAAGAAATATTGTTTCACGATATGTATTAAAACAGATGACACTTTAAAACACAGGGATTTTGAACATGCTAGAGCCGGCAGAAAATAAGTTTCAGCCACATGGACACAGTAAAGACCACAGAATTAAACAATGATGCCAAACAGCCCCTCTGACTTGTTCACGGCATCAGGAAGTCGCCACCCCTGAAGAGCTAAAGAAATAAAACCTACTCACTTTAGGTATCTCTTTAAAACAAAATCATAAAACTCAACACAAACATAAAGCAGCATTTACAAAATGCTCAAGAAATGCTAGGACAACAAGACCGCAGTCAAACTGAAAGCACCTGAGGGTGCGCCCTGGAGGGGAAGCGGTTAGGTCGCCAGCCTCTGGCCAAGCAGTCCACACACATCCCAAGGTCCTGCGTCCACGTCCAGGGCATGGGTGTGCTGGGGGGGCCGAGATTCCACCCCGAAACTTTTTTTTTAGCCATTTTAATGTCCCTGAAAGTTGGGTACAGCTTACATTCGAAGGTAGCTCAGTTTTACCTGAAAAGATAGTTGCTAAGTAAACTAGATCCCTTATCAAATTCTTAAAAAATTCTTTTCACTTTGTTACTCCCTTCTATGTATTTAAGGTTTTTTAATAAATTAAATCTTCTCTCATTGTTACTTCTTAACTTTTTGAACTTTGAAAATAAGTCTTATTTTTGATTTTTGCTTTTTTTTACAAAAACCTCTTGAGAAACTGGGGTGGGGCTAAGAATCAAATAAATACAGTGAAAAATAAACGCTTCCTCTGCCTCTCTTCCTACCTGTGTGCCTTCGTTCCTCCCTACACCTTTCTTTAAAAAAAATAAAAATAAAAAAATAAGCACTTTAATGAAGATGGTTCAGCTACTAGGTCTTAAAATGTCAAAAATAATTCTTATTCTAAACAGAAGTTATCTCCCAAACGAACAGGGACTCACAAAGGCAGGAAAGACCCACAGCTACACAGCTATGTGCTCGGCACGCGGTTCTGAAGAAATTCCTTGGAAATTCCTCAAGCGCTGAAACCTGCCATTTTACGTTGAACGACCTTCTTTCTAAAGTGATAAAACATTTTAAGTAAACGGCAAAACGTATTATAAAATGAAAATCCTACAGGCCGCAGAGGAAAACAATTCACAGGTAAACGTTAGCAAAAACGAAGCAAAGCGGCATGCCCTGCGGCTTAGGTGCCGAGTCCGTGGTGGGGCCCTGGCCACGTACAGCCTAGGGACGCGGGACCCAGGTTCACAGCCCAGGACAGCGGGCGACAACCAAGAGGAACAACCAATTAAATAAAAAAGATTTAAAAAGAACAAAACGACTTAGGAGGTAAACAGTAACAGAGCTGGCTGCCCTGCAGCAGCGGTTGGGTCAGCCCCCGCGCACAGGCGTCCCAAGCACCTGGGTCTGTGTCTCGGGTCTGAGAAGAAACGACCAACCTGAACAACTAAATAAAGTCCTTCTTTTTTCTCTGTCTTCTGTCTGCCCACTTCTGCTCACCTACATTCCTGCCTGTACTTTTCCTTTTAAAGAAAAGAGAAAACAGTCCCAGACCGACGACTACTGAGTCAGAACAGGACCAAAAGTTGTTAAGACTGAAAGCAGCCACTTGTTCGTTTTCGCATCGTGACACGAGAGGCTCCGTGTCACCCTGCAGATCAACAGCAGCCTTCCCTCACCAGCCGGCCCCAGGCCCTCAGCAGTCTGACTCGTGTTATGTCTCCTCGGCTTCTGCCCACCTGCGCCCTAGGGAGCGCGCTGCCAAGCGGGCCTGCTCCACCCCTGCGCTCCAGTCCCGAAGCGCTCGACACAGGACAAGCGCCAACGCGCCGAATGAACAATCAGGCGCTAGTGAGCGAACAGTCAACACACACCAGGGCTGGCGGTTTTACCACTAGAACTTCATCCAAGTTACCGGCTCTCATTCCATTACAAAAAGGAAATCATAATACCTATGAGGGAACAGTGTTGCTGAGATGGTTAAACGAGATTATATAAGTTAAAGCGCTTAGCTCTGCACAGCATTTAGCAAAACTGTAACGCAGACATCAGCTGCTAACTCGTCTGTCCACAGCACTGGCAAAGATTAAAAAGGCTACCTGGGTAAGAAACCAGCATACTCTCTTACATGACAGAATACAAACTGAAGACCTTAAGAGTTAATTTACAACACACATTAAAAACACTTAAACCATGTTACTCAATGATTAGGTTTCTAGAATGTTTTATAAGTGAATTATATTAGATATAAAAAATGCATACACAGAACTAGTTTTGATATTTATCATCACTAATAGGGGGGAAAAAAGAAACTAGAAACTAATCAGATGTCCAAAGAGCAAAAAGGAAATTTTTGAGTGAAATGGAGAGGAATCCACAACATGAATTTTTTTAAGTTTCTGTTTTTCTTAGAGCACATGCAAAAAGAAAAAACTTCATTTTAGTGCTTTTTCTTTTTTTAGGGAAAGGTGCAGGCAAGAATAAAGGCGAGAAGGCAGACAGGCAGGAAGAAAGATGAGAAGGAAGCATCTTTATCTTGTTTTTATTCAGTTGTTTCTCCCTGGACCTGGGACTGGAACCCAGGGGTATGTGGCCTGTGTTCTTTCAGAGGCAACTGACCTAACCACTGCGCCACCAGGGCCCTCCTTTTGCATTTGCTAAATATTCTATATGAATATAAGCAATTTCTATTTAATATTAGCACAATTTTGAATCACAATTCACAGGGGAAAGACCAATGAACTAATTATGTAGCTGTTTTTAATTATATCCCTCTAGAAATGTTACTATCAACACCTTTAAACATTTAAGTGTAAATCTAAATAAATTTTAAGACTTCAAACTGAGGAATTACTAGAAGATCGTTCTCAAACAAGTCTCGCAACGTGGACTCCAGCCTCAAATATTTAAGATGTGGGAATAAAGGAGGTGGGGCGGGGTTAAACAGCCCAGGTCTGCGCCCAGCTGGTTATGTGGACTGCGGAAACGAACGGTCTAAGGCCTCCGTGTCCACAGAAAATAATACAAATAGCATTACTGTCCACTGACAACGTCTGAGGTATTCTCAAAGTATTCTGTGGTGTAACTCCTCACGAAATCCATGACATCAGCTAACAACTGTATAGCACACAATCACCATCAGATAGGCACCCTGCGAAGAACGTCACGTATGCTAATGTACACCCCACCTCCCAACTATTTATCCTCATTTTGACAGGGGAACTCTGAACACGCAAGACTGGGATTCCACGCCCTGCCCAGTGAGAGGACAGTGGCAGAGCCAAGCACGGAAGGCCGTGCTGCGGCTCGGTGGCCGGTCCCCCGGGGTCAGTGTAAGCAGACATGCAGTGGATGAAGGAGTTTGGATGTGAGCAGCAAAGCGGCCTCCAGAAGTCTTTAAAACACAGACAGGCAAACAACCAAGTCAAACAGAAGTTCTCTAAGCAGTTTGATTCTACATCCACCTCGCACTCACCTACTCCACCAAAGACTAAAATGAGTCTCAAATTCTGAAGGACAGTCATGCACCCTGCATTATCATGACCAGATTTTATGTGTTTAAAGGGAAGGTGTGGCAGGAATGAAGGCGAGCAGGCGGGCAGGCGGGCAGGCAGAGAGAGGAGGAGGAAGCATCTCTGTTTTATTTAGTTGTCCGCGCTGGTTGTCCACCAAGAACCAGGACTCTCATCCGGGGTGTGTGTTCTGTGGTTCTTCTGAGGCGACTGACCCAACCGCTGCTCCACCAGGGTGCACCTACAACTAGATAATTCTAACACAAAAGTTCTGCATTCAAAAATGCCACTTCTCAAAGTTGTCATAAAAATGTCTCATGACGGACAGAGAACATATCAAGCATCAAACATTTCAATACATACTAAAAAAGCTTATTATGTGCTACAAAGTACAATTAGGTGTATCTACAGATAGTTGTATGTCACACAGACGTTTACAAGTCAAATGATTTATGCCAACTACTAACAGAAGGAATGTGAGAAACTACTGCTCTCACCGTAACAATGAAACCAGCTGGACTGGCTTAACAACGATTTCTGAACCCTCAGAGCAGAGAAAACACATCTGCGCTCACCGACACCCCAGAACCTGATGTCCTTATGTGAACAGAGACTTGTGGAGCTTTCAGGGCCAGCAGGGGCAAGAAGGACTGAGCACAGAAGAGGGTGAGAAACCTTTCACGGCTCCAGAGGGGAGGACGCTGAGCGCAACCAGTCAGAAGATGGAAGGCAGAGACCAGAGGACTCACTCACAGGCAGCATGTGGACAGACAAAACGAAGCAGCAGATGAAACAAAACCAGGCCTTGGACACGTGCAGTAGACTGAGGTGACCAACAGGGAACGGGATGGGGTAGGAGGGTGTAAGTGGTGGCGGACTGCACGGGGGCCGCGGCGAGGGACACCTGGTGATGTGGTGGCGGGCAGGTTGTGTTGACACAGATCTGAGGAACGGGGAACTGCACATACAGGCACCTATGATCTTATTTTAATCTGTAAAACAAAGTTACTGCAATAAAGTTCTGAAAAAAAAATAAAGAACAACAAAAAAAGAAAAACCTGCAAATTCTTACAGGTCACAGCCATGCAGCTGACATGACTGACTCCTGAGACATCCCTGTGAGAGTCTGTGCCCACTGCTCCTTCCCACAGGCCTCCCTGACCAGCAGCACAGGGCCCGGACCTGGGGGGCGGAGCGGCCTTGGGAACACCCCTCTACCAGGAGCGCACGCAGTGGCCCTCCTAAGGCTGGGGACCGATCAGAATGACAAGCCGGGGCAGGACTGGAGAACACACAGACTCTTCAGAAACATCCAAAAGTTGGCAGCTGGGCCATAAAACAGAGGAAGGTCTTACAAAGTCTGGAAAGCTGGCAACTGAGGTATGAAGTACAGACATCTCAGGAGCCCCACGAATGTCCAAATCCCAACCTCTGCTGGAAGGAGAAGACTTGCCAGTCAAGGCATATACAGTCAGTGATGAATTGGACGCAAGAAAAGGTGCAACGAAGCCCAGAGAGCAGCAGCTATGAACGTGATTAACTCAACAGCACACACAGCATCATCCTGAGACGGAAAGCACATTCTGGACGAAGGCTAAGTCTATTCCTCTAGCCTCGACTCTTGTTTTCATTAAGGACAGGTGTAGCAGGAATGAAGGTGAATAGGCAGGGACAGGAAGAAGAAGCACTATTTTAAGTTGTTTATCTTGGTTGTTTCCCAGCCCAGGGGCCCGAACCTGGGTCCCTGGGATATGTGGACTCTGCTCAGCTGGAGGAAGCAGAGCTAACCACTACTCCACCAGGGCACCTATCCTCTATACTTCAACACAAAAAGTCCAACATATTTAAAAAAATGAGAAACACAGAAAAGAGAGATCATGTCACCCGTGGTCAAGAGGAAGTGGCCAATCGAAGTAGAGCCAGAGATGGCCCGGATGCTGGTCAATGATCAGTCATTACCTCTTCCAGAGTCTTCTGCAGCATTCTTCTGCTCTGGCCTTCACACATCAGACTATTTGATATCCTACTGATTAAAGACCAGAGAACCCCAAGCAAAGTAAATGCAAGAAACTAACATGCGAGATGCATAGAGGCAGCTCCTGACACAGTCCCCGGTGACCTCCCCCACCCCTACTCCTGGGATTCAGCAAAAAAACCCTCCCTAGAAATTGTTCTTATATTACATTCTTCAGAATTTAAGGATGAAACACAGCGCCTACAATTTACTTTCAAACACTGCACTGCAGTAACCAGTGAAATAAAGGCACATCTAGATTTTGGTTGAAAACTGTACAGTCTGGGCAAGGGAGGTAATGGATACAATGTTCCTTTTTGATAACCACTGAGGCTAGCTAGGGGTGAAAGTTTCACTATTCTACTTTTCTGCTTGAACATTTCACTGACAGTTTATGAAGATATGCCTCAGGTGTGCCCTAGCGACTCAGGTGTTAAACCCATGCCTGAGCTACAGTCCACACACAGCCCAAGGACCTGGGGTGGGGTGGGAGACACAACTAAATAAATAAAATGCTTCTTCCTCCTCTTCCTGCCTGCTGCCTGCCTCTTTTCCTCTTAAAAAAAAAATAATCATATGCCTCAAACAGAAACCCAAAATAAACACAGCAAGTTGGTATTATATTTGTTTATGGTAGACAAGGAGTCATCACACAGCTCTCAACTGTGTTTACTTCAAATATAGTTGAACACGGGGATTAGACGGACTGATCCCAAGGATTTCAACTAACTTCTGACTCTCTAGTCATCAGCAGAGCACTGGTTTCAGGACACAGGTACAACCCTCCAGTACTAGAATCTACTGTCACTCAAATCCTTCATACTCAGGCCTTATAAGGTATTTGGAGATTCTACATCAGAATGAATTCTCGGGTCCCAACCAGACAGATAAAAGTGTGCGTGCATGCAAGTGGACCCAGGTAGATCAAATCCGCGTTGTTCAAGAGTCAACTGTACTTACTATTTTAAAAATATTTCATCCAGTGTATATTAGTAGCTTCTAATCCTGTAAACGTTTCCTTGACCAAAAGAAATCTCAAAAGAGCACATTTAATAAAACTGCCATTATAAAGAATGTTTAGAACTAACTTTGTTGAAACTATTCACTTTTAAGTGTTGGCTTCAAAATATTCGAACGCAGTGCACCGCGGCGGAGCAGTCCTTAAGTCAGTTCCTTCTGAAGGAGCCAGACCACATGCTCCTGGGTTCGAATCCTGGGTGGAGGGTGGAGAGCAGGTTCACAACAGTGTCAACAAGTACATTAAAAAGTGAAAAAATAAAAGCTCCTCTTCTCTTTTCCTGACTCTACCTTTCCTTAAACAAACAAAAACAAAAAACACAAAGACAATTATTAAAGTTGTCAATTCAAACAGAACCCTCTGCTATTTCCACTGGACTTTTAAGTGCTAACATCTAAGTCTTTAAGACACAAATACTAAATTCTCTTTTGCTGTTGTTCCTTGGCTAATTCAACAACGGTGATCCTTTTCTCCCAACTTTAGCTTAAAGATATTAATCTTGTCATAGACGATCGTTCAGGATCTTTTTTTGTTTTCTTTTGGCTTATGCAGGGTGAGACCATGACCTGGCAACTACAGAAATCCTGTCATAATACAGAAAGTGACAACGCCAACAACAAAATTTTTATCCTACCAAGGTCAAACAGGTGAATAACTCTGAGTTATATACGGTAAAAGTAACTCAACAGCCTGACAAACCGTAACGAAAATAACTGCAAGCCACATTATCACCACTCCAAAAAGACAAAAACGGCGTGAATTCCGAAACAAGTTACACACACCAAAAAACAGTCAGTACGTATCCAGATTGTTTTCCTAGGGCACTCAAGTGTGGCACGAGTTGGTAGCGGCCAAAGTACGGACGGTGTGGCAGATTCCCCGGCCCAAGCTTCCTACCGCCCTGCCACGCGAAAAGGAAAGACCGCTCCACGGAGCCCCATTCCTCCACCCTTCAGAGCCCCAGGATTCTATTCCTAGGGAACAAGTGGACCAATGGGATGGGCGGGGCAACAGGAGGAAGACCAATCAGAGAGCGGGTGACAAGTGGGGCCGACGAAGGGGACGGAAGAGAGCCGCTCGCTGAGTGGCTGACGCGCCCGGGCCGCGCGCACGCCCCGCGCGCGCCACGACCCGCGGCCGCACCTGGGGACCCTCCCCACCGCCCAGGGCGGTGCGCGGCGGCCCCCACCTCCGCCCGCGCCGCCCCGGTCCAGGGCCGTTCGCCACCCAAACAGACGCAGGCGTCCCCGAACCCAACACCGGCTGGGGGACAGGGGCCACGGGGGCAGAGGGGGGGTCCCGCCGGCTGCCCGCCCGCCCGCCGGCCCGCGCGGCCCAGAAGGCGCCCCGGGGCGGGAGCCGCGGCGCACGCCCGTCCGGGCTCACCAGTTCCTCGTAGCTGCGGCTGTGCTCCTTGCCCTCCCAGTCCAGCCTCTTCGGCAGCAGCTGCAAAGACAGACACCGAGTGACCACGGCGCGGGCCGGCCGGCCGGGCGCGGGCGCGGGGGGCGGGCACCCACCTGGTACTGCTCCAGCTCCTGCACCAGCACCTGCAGGCGACACGCGCGTCAGCGGCGGCGGCGGCCCGGCACCCCCACCCGCGCCCGCGCCCGCGCCGCCGCGGCGGCGGCGGCGGCGGCGGCGGCGGCGGCGGCCCCGCAGCGCCCTCGGCCCGCCGCCGCCCGCGGCCCGCACTCACCTGGGCGGCTCCGCGACACGGGCCGGCCGACAGGTACCGGGCGATGAGGAAGTAGAGCTCTGCGGGGAGACGGGGCCGGTCAGGCGCGGCGCGGGTCGGGGCCGGGCGGCCGGGCCGGGCCGGGCCAGGCGGCGTCTTACCCGACTCGATGAGCGGCACTGGGCGGCGGGTGGGCGAGGGCTCCGCCATGGCGGATCGGGGCCGGGCGCGGGCGGGCGGGCGCGGGCGGAGCGTGTAGGCCGCGCCGAGGCCTGGCGGGCCAGTCTCTCTACCGCAGGCGCGCCGCCGCCGCCATGCGTGCGCGCGCCCGGCGTCTCCGCGCGAGGAAAAGTAGTCCCTGCGCGCCGGGCGGGGCGAGGGGCGGGGCGGCAATGGCAGGGGCGGGGCGGCACTGCTTGGCCCGGCGGCGCTGGGAGGGGCGGGGCGAGGGGCGGGGCAGCACTGCTGGGCCCGGCGGCGCTGGCAGGGGCGGGGCGAAGGGCGGGGCGGGGCGCGCGGCCGGATCCCTGCGCGGGGAGGCGGTGCCGGACCCTGTGGGCGGGCGGGCGCCGGGGCGGGGACCGAAGTGCGATCGGGGCTCGGCGCCCGGTCGGAGCCCGGCCCCGGGTCGGAGCCCAGTTCCTCCGCAGGGGGCGCGGCCGCCCGCCCGCCTGGGGTCACTGGGACGAGCGTCATTCCGCGGTCACCCGGAGCCGCCGCGTCGTTCGCTCCGAGGCTGCGACGCCTTTCTGCCGCAGCGTCGCGCCCCCCGCCCTGGGTCCGGGTCCGGGTCCGGGTCCGGGTCCGGGGCTCCCGGCGGACGCTGGCGGGCCCCGGGGGGCGGGGCAGAGCGCGGCGGGGTCGGAGCCCAGTCCCGCCAGCCGGGCGGCGGCGGCGGACACGGGAAGCGCGGGTGGCCACCTAGGAACTGGCCTTCGGAAACGGTGGTACGGTTTCAGGTGGCAGCGGTGTCCGGGGACCCCAAATGCCCTTAGCTGGCGTTCCAGGCGGCTGCCCCCACCGGCCGTCTGCTAAGGGACCAAAGGTCCCTGTCCTCGCGGAGTGTGCGTCTCACCCCGAGGCCTGCTCACTGCACGGCCTCCACAGCGCGGGTTGAGTGTGCTGCTTCGTGGCTGCCTGCGGGCCCGCGGCCGCCCCGCTGTTAGGCGTGTCACCTGAGCAAATCCGTTTTTCTCACCTAGAAGCGAGGTCATCTTTTCATGCGGTGCACAGGCCATGTAAAGCTCAAGCACGGGGATTGAAGACCTGGGGCTGGGGGAAAAGGGAGGGAAAAAAGCAAAAACAAAAAAATATGTATGTATGTATACATACAGAAGCATATATATGTAGTTTATATGTTTCATAGGGTTGTAAGATGCAGTGCATTGACTTGTCTTGCTAGCATGAAACCGTCATGTACAGTTGGCTTTTATTATAATATGTTTGAGAGAGCACTGTGCTGGGATGACTTCCTCAGTAGTCTGCTCTATCTTAATTCAGCAAACACCATCAGCTGATGGAAGTTTCAAAAGATGAAGGAATAGCCCCACTTTTGTCATCAAAGACTTAAGTATTATTTAGAGGAAACAAGCAAATAATGACCCTATTTAAGACAAAAATAGCAGGGCTGTCAACGTGTCTGGAAGGGGCATGTTAGAGAAGTGTAACTTTTCTGGACTTCAGCGTGTGGAAAGGGATTCCAGAGGTGAACAAAAAAAGTCCCGAAGCAGAACAGTATTTCAAGTTTAGTAATGACTGCTTGGAGTGACTTTTGAGGGGTGGATGGAAGATGTTGATTCTGAAGGTAGAATTAGACCTGCCCTGGAGCGGCGGTTGGGTACAGTCTGCATACATCTCAAGGGCCTGGGTTCACACGCGGGAGACAACCAAGATGAACAACTGAATAAAAATGTTCCTTCCGCCTCTCCCTGCCTGCCTGCCTACTCGCCTTAATTCCTGCCAGCACCTTTCCTTTAAAAAAAGAAAAAGTTAAAATTAGGAGCAGTTCAAGCATTAGAAGAAAGTATCCCTTTTCAGTTTCGCACGTGTCAGAGGAGATAAAACTAAAAGGCAAGAAGACTCACAAAAATCTCAGTTTGGGGCTTAGAAAGTTAATGTTGTGCCACCAACTGAGCTAAGGGTTGTAGGCTAGTTAAATTGCTAAAAGGAACAACTACTTGGAACTACGAGGTTATTTGCATGTATTCCCCTTGGGACAGTATGAGCCAATGCTACAAGTCCATGGAATCAAATTAGTGGTTCCCAGAGGGGAAGGTAAAGGGGTGGGCAAATCAGGGAAAAAGGGTCAACTACATAGTGAAAGACAGAATTGGACTGTTGGTAGAAAACAATGTATTCTATACAGGTGTTGATTTACAACCTTTAATCTCTGTAATATGATGCAGTGTTTAATAAAATTTTTAAATTCAAAAGGTTTGCTTTTGAATAAATAGAAATGCATTTAATAAGAAAGTAATCTGGAGAACTTCGTTATCAGAAGTTGTTTAGTAAACTTCTGGGTATTTTCCCAAAAGATATAGAAGACCCATGTTTCGTGCAGCCCTGCTCACAGTAGCCAGGAACTGGAAACTACCTAAGTGCCCAATGTCAGATGAATGGATGAAGAAGAAGTGGTACATATATGTAATGGAATACTACACAGCCCTGAGAAGAGATGAAACCCTGTCATCTGAATCAACATGGAGGGAACTGGAGGGGATGATGCTGAGTGAAACAAGTCAAAAGAAGAAAGACAGATCCCAGATGACCTCACTCATAGGTGGAATGTGAAGAGACAAAACAAAGGAACAGAGGAAACATAACCAACCCTGAAACATTTGCAACAGAACTGAGGTTCCAACAGGGGATGGAGCAGGCGGGGGCGCATGGTGGCGGAGCCCCTGGACACTGGGGAAGAACATGGTGATGTGGTGGAGGGAGGGTGTGCTTACATAAATCTGAGGAACGGGGACACTGCACAGATGGGGAACCTACACATACGAGTTTATTTTCATATGTAAAAGTTATTGCAATAAAACGAAGTTGCTTGGTGAGCGATGATGGGAGATATTCACACCTGGTTGTCACCCATCTCCGTGATAAGGGACTATGACGTTTAGTCCTTGGCAGCAACCTCTCTCCTGGATACATGCCACTCAGCCTGGCAACAGCTCTTATTCACATTGGTGTCCTAGCCCATGAGGAGACAGCAGGCCCAGAGGGACAGAGAGGCATGTGGTGGTAAGTGACGCCAGAGTGCAGCCCCAGGTGAGACAGTGCTACCTCAGGCTGACCACAGGCACAGCCTTCTTCCACACGTCACAGCAGAGGAAATCAGGGTAAAGCAGAGACCTGAACATTTTTAATGCACCCGACAAGTCCACACGCGATCTCGTTAACCACAGACGCTGAGTGGAACTGTTCTCATTTAAGCACGTGGAAACTGAGAATTAGAATTTGCCAAAAAATGAGAACTCCTTAAAAAACAAACAGATTTCAGTGGGATTTTCCAAGTCACCACTTAGGAGTTAATAAAACACTAGCGTGAAAAATGTATCTCGATGCACCCTGGTGGAGTAGCAGTTAGATCAGTTGCCTCTGAAGGAGCACAGGCCACATACCTTGGGTTTGTGGTGTAGTGGACACAACCCGTGTAAACAACTATAAAAATAAAAATGCTTCCTCCTTTCTTCCTGCCTGCCCCTTTCTTTTTAAAAAAGAAGAAAACACCTGGAAAATGGTACACCGATCAGTCAGATCCCAACAATTGACACACAAGAAAGAGATCAATAGTCAGGAGTACAGCGCTGGTTAGGGTCAATTTTGCAAGGGTTTGAAACATGAGAGCCTGGAAACAGGAAGCCTGTGAGCAGTGGAGACCATGCAAAGGAAATGAGATGCATTCAGATTCTTCTCTCACTGTGTTCATGCACATGTAAGCCACTGAGGCTCAGGCAGCCTGTCCCAAGACATAGAAAATGCGGGCAACGCTGGGCCCACCACGGAGTGACACCGCAGCACCCGGAGGTGCAGTCAGCTGCCCACAAAAGCTCACATCGTTTCAACAAAGACCGTAGCGAGGGCCCTGTTGGGTGAGAACTGTGTGGTCAACTGGCTTCCCTGAACTCAGCCCCCTGGAAACAGAAGAGCTCGTCTCCGTCCATTTCCAGAGGACTTTGAAGGGAAAAGAAAGAAGGAATGGAGGCCTCTGAGTTTTTGCTCAGCCCTCAGTCCCTGGCGACCTTGTCTCAATCCCAAAGCACCTCCCCCACCCCAGCAGTATCGCCTTTCCTTGGGGAGCTCTTCCCACTGAGGCATCCCAGCCAGCTGTCCTCTCCATGCTACTTGTCCCTGCCTCCCTCAGCAAATTGTTTCCACATTTATCTGTCCGCTGGTCAGCTCTGCCGCCCCGAGCACTGGCTTCTGGCCTCGTGACTTCCCGCACGCAGCAGGCCCTCCCAGGTCTGTCTCCAGGGCTTATCAGCCCTTTGGAATGTTTATCTTTAAAATGCGGGTGTGGGCTAGTAGATAGCTTGGAAGTTTCATGCTCCGGAGAGCATCTCCAGAGAGAATCGCTGTCAAGCTCTGGGTTCCATGCTTCACACTCTGTTACATCCAGGTGAGCCCCAGTCACCTCCTCCCACTTGGAGCCTCCTCCAAGATCGTGACTCCTGACCCAATGAATCCTGTCACTATCAAGTTTCCTTAAGTGCAAGGTAACAAACTTTCTGTGCAAGCCTTTCTCACAACTAAACTCCAGTGCCTTCACTTTATTTATGTATTTAAGGGGAAGGCTCAAGCAGGAATGAAGAGCAGAGGCAGGCAGGCAGGAGGAGAGGAGGAAGAAGCACTTTCACTCATTTATTGTTCATCTTGGCCATTATCACCGTTCCCAGGACACAAACCCTGGGCCTCAGGATGTATATGAACTGAGCCCACCAGCTGCTCCACCAGGGCGTGCCCTATTTATTTTTTAAAGGAAGGAAGGGAGGGAGATGAGGAAGAAGCTTTTTTATTTTTTCAATTTTTTTAAGGAGAGGGGAGGAAGTAACTTTCATTCATTTATTTTCGTGTTCTCCCCACCAGCCCTGATTCTGAAGCCAGGTCCTCAGGTTCTACACGGTCCATGTCTCAGCTGCCAGCTTAGCACCTGAGCCATGTTTAAAGCAGTGTGGAGTATTGCATGCTCTCCCTCAAGCCATGGGCTTTTGGTCCCTCAGCTTCATGCTGGGGGAGGCCAGCAGGTAAAAGGAGAAGAGGGAACCCTGTTTTCATAGCTTCCTCCCTGCCAAGCCACAGGTTGGTGTGGCTGCTCCCCTCCGTGAAGGACGCAGTCCTATGGGACAGCCCCCTCCCCAGGCGATGGCCCTCTCCAGGGTGCGATGCTCCTGCCTCCCAACCCTGCGGGACCTGGACTTGCTTCAGGTCCGTTGGGCACCTGGGGTTCTTCAAGGTCCTTGGTGATAGACTTGAACTCTGTGCACAGCCCGCTAGTAGCAGAATCGTGACTGTCCTCAGTGACCCCATGGCTCATACCTGCCATGTTCTTCCAGGTGTGAGGACACCCACCCCCCTTTCCTCCTCCTCTTCCTCCCCACTCCTCTTCTTCCTTTTCTTCTGCAGGCAGAAAGGAGGAGAGAGGAGAAGCGTTTTATTTTCTTGTTCACACTGGTTGTTTCCCTCCAGGCTGGTTTGTAGCCTGCTCCTTTGGAGGCAGTGACCCACCCGCCGCTCTGCCAGGGCGCGCTGGAGCTGCAGACATAATGCCCGAGCCTCCAGCGCAGTGCTCCCCTAGTTCTTCTCTGTATGTACCCCTCTTGTCCTTTAGTTCGAAAGGCCCCACCGACGTGCCTAAACCCCTTCCTTCACAAAACCTTCCCAGAGTCAACTTGACCCTGGTCAATCTCCGTTCCAAAATCCGAAACTCTTCTCTTTTCTATCACACGCAGTCCATCAGGAAAGCCCGAGGGGCCCACCTTCCAACTAGACCTGAGAGCTCAGCCTCCACCTGGACAAGCCCAGCAGCTCCCCTCTCCCCCCGCACGCCTTTCTGCCTCTGCTCACCCTGAGCCCCCAGTTCTCCACAGGCACCTGGAACCATCCTGCGAAAGCCAAAGTCGGAGCCAGCCTCTCCCAAAATCCCTGGCAGCCCCCGACCCAGGAGAGAAAGGCGCGACCTGGGAAGCCCATAATCTCCTCCCTCTGATCCTTCTCAACCTGTCCCCCTCTTCTCCTCTCTCCTCAGCTCCGGCCACACCTTGGTCTGCCCACAGCATGCCCACTGCTGCCTCCGGGCCTTTGTACCTGCTGTTTCTTCCTCCAGGAAAGCGCGTCCCCTAGAAAGAAGACCCGAGAAGACCGGGATCCTTTGTCCTCCACACAGTGGTGTCTCTCAAAGGCAGCAGTGAGGACGAGGTTCGAGAGAGAAGGGCGGAAAAGTGGGAGGATGGAGGCTGCCTCAGGGAGACCCTCCACGGCCTCCATGCGGCCTCTGCCTGCGCCCCGGCCACGTGTGCTGCCTGCTCCGTGGGAACAAGGGACTGGATGAAGCCCCCTCCCCAGAGCCCAGCCTGTCCTCCAGAAGAGCTGGCCTTGCTCAGCAGCGTCTGCTGGCTTGGGCAGCTGAGAGGCTGGGGTATGCACCACCTCATAAGCCCAGGGGTTCAGGTTCGAGACCCAAGGTTAGGGTGAAAATGACACTTAAACAGAAATGTTTCTCCTGCCTCTTCCTCCTCCGTCCTGTTCCTCCGCAGTGCGCCGTCCTCTCCCTCTCTCCTCCCTGCTGTGTTCCCACCCTCCGCGGCTAGTTTTCTCTCACTGCCCCGTGCTTCTGATCTCTGACTCTCGTTCCAGAAAAGTGCCGACTTCTGTCGTGGCCCTCACTGCTGGTTACGCAGACCGGGTCTCTGAACAGCCAGGCTGTAACGTGCAGCTCCGTCCAGCACGGAGCCAGTGCCTTCCGGCCAGCCCGTGAAGTGTCCCTGCCGAAGTCAACTCTGCCTTTTAACGTCCGATTCAAGGAGCAACTGTGTCTCCGTGGCTACCCTGTAATCTAAATTTAGAAGCCTTGGCAAAAGCACCCACATTTTAAAAATATTTAGGTCAAGATTCCAAATAAAGGCAATGCCAAGTTCAGCGACGTCAAAGCACAAGCATCACGGTGTTTATTAACCACGCCAGGTTCCTTTTCTGTTGTTTTGCTTTTTTCCCCCTGAAATACTTATTTAAACATTATCAAGTCTATGGAAAAGCTGAAAGATTGGTTAAAAAAAAAAAATCTTTTTTTTTTTTTTAAGAAAAGATGCAGGCAGGAATGAAGGTAAGCAGACAGGCAGGCAAGAAGAGAGAAGAGGAAGGAGCATTTTATTTTATTTGGTTGTTCATCTTGGGGATTCCCCCCAGCCTGGGTCGTGAACCCAGATCCTTGGTATGTATGTGGATTGCACCTAGCCAGAGGTGGTGGACCCAACCACTACTCCACTAGGGTGCAACCTAAACAGGACATATATATTTTTTTTAATATTTTTTTTTTTAAGTAAAGGGGTAGTAGGCATGAATGAAGAAGAGTAAGCAAGCAGGCAGGAAGAGAGGAGAAAGAAGTATCTTTTTTTTATTTAGTTGTTCCCTTTGGTTGTTACTCCTTGGATGCAGGACTTGAATCCAAGGTATGTGGCCTCCTCCTTCAGAGGTGACTGACCTAACATTGCTCCACCAGGGCACGCTAACTTTTTTTTTTTAAAGGAAAGATACAGGCAGGAATGAAAGCTAGCAGGCAGGCAGGCAGGAAGACAGGAGGAAGCAGCATCTTTGTTTCATTCAGTTGTTCATCCTGGTTGTTTCCCCAGCCCCGGGTCTTGAACCGGGGACCCTGGGATGTGTGTGGGCTGTGTCCAGTTTAATCTGCTAGGCCACCAGGACATGCCTCAACAGTATGTTTTTAAAATATTTCTGGTTGCGCCCTGGTGGACTAGCAGTTTATTTCACCAAAACATAGACCACACACATCCAAATGTCCTGGGTTCAAGAGCCAAGGCGAGGGGAATAACCATGGTGAGCAGCTAAAATACGTAAAGGTGTGACACGTCCTGGTGGAGCAGCAGTTAGGTCAGTCACCTCCAAGGGACACAGGCCACATACCGCTGGGTTCAAGTCCCAGGTCCAGGGGGGAAACAATCAGTGCGAACAACCAAACAGAAGTAAATAAAATGCTCCTTCCTCCTCTCTCTGCCTACCTGCCTACCAACTCACCTCCATTCCTGCCTGTGCCTTTTCTTAAACAAAACAAAGGTGCGCCCTGGTGGAACAGGGGTCGGGCCAGTCCACATAATCTCAGGGCCCCGGATTCGTGTCGCCAGACCAGCAGGAACAACCAAGATGAACAGCTAAATCATTAAAATGCTGCTTCTCTCTCTCCCTGCCTGCCTTCCTCTGCTTCCCTTCATTTCTGTCTGCATCTTTCCTTTAAAAGGAAAAAAAAAAAAGAGTCATTTTTAATTCTGTCTTGGCATGTAGTCGGCATGCACCCCAAGGGCTCAGATTCCAGAGCTGGGGGGCAGGGGAAACAGCCAGCATGACCAGCTGAGTTTTTTTTTAATGTTTTTTCTTCCTCTCTCTTCCTGCCTGCCTGGTCACCTTCCTTCCTGCCTGTTCTTAAAAACAAACACAGAATGATCTGTTAAACACCTGCCAAAATCTGGGATAACTCAACAGAGACTGAAACGAGGTGTTTCATTGTCACCGTCTGTTGCTTTATGAGACAGGCTTGAGAATGAGGGCACGTGTTTGGGGATTTTCAGTCTTGCCTGTGAAGTGAGGTTTGGTGAGGCCAACGCAGCCAGTCCCCCTGGAGACACCTCATGCTCTATCAGTTGCTGCCATCTCTGTTTCTGCCATTAACGTCTCCCCTGTGTGTTGTGTGTGTCTCGGGGGTGGGACTGAAAAATGGCAGTGCTGGGACCTGGGGGAAATGCACAGAAAACTTGTGGCATGTTGAGATCGGCCGCGTGCTGCAGCGTCGCTGTACTTTCTGGAGCCCCGGGGCGCTGAGGCATGTCTGGTCATGAAACGTGTTGTCTCGGCCTTGTCTCTCAAGCCACACAGACAACCTGTCACTTCGCTCACTCACTGAGGATCTTTCCGCACGTCCGCTTTGCACTGCGGCTGCTCTCAGCTCTGAGGAGGAGTAAGTGTGAGGAGCAGACCGATGTCTTCTGACCAGGGCATCGCTTCTCTGTCGTAAAAGTGGGCTGCTCTGGACAGCGCTGTAATGGGAACTCAACAAGGTGCACTCCCGCTGGGCCTCTTTGAACAAGATGGCCTTTCCTGGTTCACTGGTTGTAGTAAATAATTGTGCTGATCATAGAGCCCTTTTTCTCCTTTTTTGCCATTCTAAAAATATGCCACCTCCAATGCAGTTCATAATGCCAGAAACTCGGAAACTCAAAATTGGCAGAATGGTCATCGCAGTCTTATTCATAAGAGCCCAAAGGTGGAAACGGTCCAGATGCCCATCGTTGGGAAAATGGAAAAACCTGTGTGGCATGTTCAGACACTGGTTCCTACTGAGCCACGAATGAACAGGCCACGGCCACGTCCCATGACGTGGCTGAGACTCGGGAACAGGATTCTGGGTGAGGAAGCCTAGTACAGATACCACCCCATGATTCTGTTTCCGTGACATTCTAGAAGAGCCCGAGTGGCCTGTGACAGGGACACAGATGGCATGGAAGGGCGCCGGGCCCTCCTGACAGGCCTGGCCCACGCAGGTGCATGTCATCCAGCAGAGCACTTGAGAACTATGTTTCCTCAGATGCAAATTTTACCTCCAAATACAAAAATAGAAGCTAAACAAATACTGCAGGCTAATCCTAGCGGGGTGTGTGCTGAGGTGTCAGGGGCGCGAACGCATCTGCCTCTTCCTCTGACGTGGCTGAGGGCAGCGAGCTGACCGGATGGCTGGATGGAGGGGCGACCCCGATGGGAGAGTGAACTGTTTCCGCACGGGCTCGCTCACGTGGGGTCTGCAGAGAAGCCAAACAAACGAACCTGTCACACAGAAGTGAGCTTTTTCATTCCGTAGCACCGAATTAGTGCTTACCAGAGGGAAGGGGGAGACAGGGCGAGCGGGATGAAAGGGTCAGTTCTCGGTGTGCGACAGAATGGATTGTTGGTGATGAACTTGATGGAGTCTAGTCGGAGGCTGATTTGTTGGCTCATGATGAGACTCCTTAAACCCACATCACGCTGTAACACAGCGCTCCTACAATGCTCTTCTTTTTGTAAAAGAAAGGTGCAGGCAGAAATGAAGGTGAGTAGTCAGGCAAGAAGAGAAAGGAGGAGGAAGCAGCTTATTTACCTCATTTTATTTTTATTTAGTTGTTTAATTGGTTGTTGCCCCCAGACCTGGGACACGAACCCAGGTCCTTGAGATGTGTGTGTAATACACTCTTGTGGAGGCGACCAACCTAACCGCTGCTCTACCAGGGTGCACCTGAATTGCATTTTTAATATTTTAAATAAATAATAAACTGATGTTGTTTTAGGTCATCGGCGTTGTTGCAATTTGTTCCACCAGCCCATTAGCTTTAAAAAATGTAAACCAGTATACACTGATTCCTCCAATGTCTTCCCCCCACATCCAGAATAAAACCCAAACTCTTTATGATCTAATTCCTACCAACATCTCTTTCCTCTACCCTTCTACTCTCCCTAACCCTGATTAAGCTGCCTTGACTAACCTGCCCCAGGACCTTTGCACTGGCTGTTTCCTCTCCCCAGTCCTTCACGTGACTGAATTCTTTCTTTCGTTGATGTCTTGTGAGAGGAAGTTATTGCCCAGATCCAGAATGACACTGCTCCACTTCCTTGCCCCTTTTTCAGTTTCCTTCATAACGCGATTTCCTGCCATTTTATCACCTATGTCCTAGCGATCTATCTGTCTTTTGCTCGCCCCGTCCGTGGAATGGAAGCTCCAAGCGGGCAGGGAATGCCTGCTCACTGAAATACTCCTGCATGGTCGCCAGGCACGTGCGCCACCTCCCTGCAGGGGCACCGAGTGAATGCACGCACTCAGCCTGTCCGCCTGGTCCACTGATAGATCCCTTCTGTGCCCCAGGAGGAAAGAGCTGGGCGGCCAAGAACATTGGGTTGCTGATTATTTTAGTCCCTGTGCTTCCTGGCAAAGCTAAGACTAAATGAACAGAAAGTCCCCAAGCCAAAACCAATCACGGACTAAGTTAAAAAACAAACAAACAAAAAAGGACCCCAAGTCAAACACTTCTGCTCTACATCCCGTGACAGGTAATTGTTTTTAAATCATCTTTTCAAATGCTTCCTGTCACCCTCCCCCACCCCCCCCCCCGGTTAAGCCCTGTCGTGCCTTTTTGTCAATCCAAGCGGACAGTCTCTGTGCCAGTCAGGAGAGATGGAGGGGAAGGAAGAGCCAGCGCGGGGCTGCAAGCCGCCAGAGGGCTTCTTGTCAAGCGGCCGTCAGGTCTGCCGGTGCCCCGGCTCGTCCTGTGCCATCTGTTTCTGGGCACTCGGCGATTTCCTGCCAGAACCTCTCATCCAGGAGGACCCGTGACCGCAGGGCTGCGGCGTCTGCTCACGTGCGGCGCACACCCCGCGGCCGTCGGCAGCTCACGCTCCCGTCCCCGAGGGGTGCCAGCGCCCCGGCCTCCGTCCGTGCCAGCGGTCCCAGCTTTTACCTGCACGGCCAAGACCGAGGCATCGATGGCGGCTTGTGGTCTTGGCCAGGTGAAGAGGGCATGGACCTGGCGGAGGCGACCGACGGGACGCCCTGGGTCCAGGAACGGCAAGACCAGCGAGAAGACCATTGCAGACGGTGGGCCAGTCAGTGCAACACGTGGGGCCAGACGCTTCCTTCTGCAGCTCCGGGGAGCCCCGTTGCCGCGTCCACTGGGAGCGGCCCAG
This sequence comes from Solenodon paradoxus, assembly GCA_004363575.1. Classification (NCBI taxonomy): domain Eukaryota; kingdom Metazoa; phylum Chordata; class Mammalia; order Eulipotyphla; family Solenodontidae; genus Solenodon; species Solenodon paradoxus. Next base: position 134,219 of record RJWH01002887.1, read on the forward strand.
AGTCGCTTCTGGCGGCTGCTCTCTGCTTCACGTTCTTCCCCGCCAAGTCTAGCTGGGTTGGAGGGTTAAGTTCATGATTATGAAATAAAAAGTAAACAATATAAAAAGAAAAAAAAATAATCACTTAGAGGTGAGCTCAAAACAAAAGCTAGCGGCCCCAGACCTTGTAAGTGACAGGTACTTGCCGCCCTGCTCATGTCACCAGGGGACACACCCTGCCCCTCTGGCTCTTTGCCGCCGGCCCCCGCACCACCCCAGGTCTGCAGTCTGTAGGTCAGAAGCCTTGTGACGACTTCCTTTGTGGGAGCGAATTGAAATGGCACCTTTAACCAAACAGCCTGGGGTTTTCACTTCCCCAGAGTGGGATCTCGGTGCTGAGTAAGCTCCCGCCTCGGTCCTGGGTCCTGGGTGCGGGGTCCTCGGTCCTGTCTGCATGTTGACAGCACACCAGCCAGGACCCCAAGCACAAGGCAGCGCTCCCCACGGCTGTCGCGACCGCGTGCCTTTAGAAAGCTCTCCAGGCCTCAGGTGTGAAACAGGTTCCAGATGTATTATGTTTGAATACATGGGGAGACTTTATCTTCACTTACCTGTTTTTTCAACATTTTCTGTTTTTTTAATTCTTTTTAAAATTTTTCTCTTTTATTATTTTTGAATCTCTCTGTTAGGGAAGCTTTCACTATACTGTAGAATAAAGCTTTTCTTTTGAAGCTGAATGAAGGTGAGTCATCAGGCAGGCAGACAGGAAGAGACAGGAGGAAGAAGCCTTTTATTTTATTTCCACTTAGTTGTTCACACCAACGGTTTCCTCCTGGACCTGGGACTCGCACCCGGTGTCCCTCACAGGCCACCACCCTAACCACTGTGCCACCAGGGCACACCGTTTTTTGTTTCTGCTTTTTCGAAGGACAGGTGCAGGCCGGAATGAAGGCTGGCAGGCAGGTAGGAAGAGAGAGGCCGGAGAAGCACTTTATTTATTTTATTTGTTGTTTCCCCCCACCCCAGTCTTGAACTGGGGACCTTGGGATGTATGTGTACTGTGCCCAAGGTGTACTAGACCGCTAGGCCACCAGCGTGCACCCACTGTATTGTTATTTCATTGTTTATCTTTTATGTGGTTGTTTCCCCTGGACTTAGGCGGCAAACCTGGGTCCCAGGGATGCATATGGACTGCTCAGTAGAGGCAGCAGAGCCTCTGCCACTCCACCAGGGCTTTACTAGATTGACAGACTTTTTCTGTAAAGTGACAAAAAATGTAGGCTCTGAAGCCATATAGTCTGCAGCATAAGGACTCGACTTTGCCATTGTAGCGTGCGAGCGGCCATAGATAACGTGTGAACAAAACGCACGGATGCGATCTAATAGCGCTTGACGGATGGACATGGATTAAAAAGAATTGACTGCGAGAACTTCAGAAGCTGCCTCCCCTAAAGGACCGGGCGCCAGTGCGGGGAGCTGCGTCCCCTGCAGACCGTTCTGCCTTCTGCGTGGGGGTCCTGCTCCCTGCAGCCCCTGCGCTGACTCCTGGCGGCTCGGCCTAGGAAGGTCGACACTGGGCCCAAAGTCCGGACCCAAGGAAGGACGGGTCCACTTGGTCATCACAGGTGTCTGGGCCTTTTGACCTTCTTTGACCTTTTTGGGGGGCTCTGGCTGAGCTGCAGACTCAGCTCAGCACCACGGTCCAGGAAACGGAGAAACGGGCGCACCCTGGTGGCCGAGTGGGTGAGTCCACTGCCGCACAGTCCACGGACATCCCGGGTTCCCTGTTCAAGACCCCTGGGCAGGGAAACCCCGCAGAAGAGCAGATGGGTAAGATAGACGAAGCGCTTCTGCCTCCTCTCTCTTCCTGTCTGTCTGCTCGCCTTCATTCCTGTCGGCACCTTTCCTTCAAAAAAGAAAAGTGGAGAAACAGCTTTGTGCAGCTGGAATGTACTAAATGCCCCAGACCAGACACTTACGAATGGTTGAAGCTGTAAATTTCATGTGACCTATTTCACCACGATGAAATCTACGTTTTGTTTGATATTTCTTTTGTAAATTGTCTTTCCATATTATTTGCTCCTACTTCTAGTGCATTCTTCTCAACTGACAACAGGAATTCTTTCTATACTTTGGACATTTAATCCTTGGTTAGATGCTTTGCAAATATTTTCTTCCAACGTGCTAACTGTTAGATATTGGTTTAAGCTCTTTTCTAAATGGTCTCTTCCTCAGTGATTTGTTATGTATTAATGGTTTTAGCCTGTTATTGTTTTGCTGATTTGGGGGGTCTATTTCTGCTTCAAAATCACATGATTTTAGTGCTGTAGTTTTATAGAAATTCTGATATCTGGTATGACCAGTCTCCTGTTCTTCATTTCCTTCCCTCCCTCCCTTTCTTCCTTCCTTCCAGGAGGAAGAAGCACATTTATGTATTTGTTGAGTTTGTTTGTTTCTTTGTTCCCCTGGCCCTGGGTCTTAAACAACCAAACTTTACGTGGTCCACGTCTCAGCTGCTGGCTTAGTTAGTGCCTGAGCCACCAGGATGTGCCTTATTCATATCACTATTATTAGTTTTTATTTAAGGAAAGCAGGTAGGAAGGAAGAGATGGGAGGAAGAAGCATTTTTATTTAGTTCGTGGTTCATTTAGTTGTTCCCCTAGTTCTGGGCCATTAACCCAGGTCCTTGGACGGTAAGTGGACTGTACCCCAGGTGCCGGCTTAACCCCTGAGCCACCAGGACACACCTCTTCATATTCTTTTACCAAAACATTCTTAGCTACTCTTCTCACCTTATGATCTTTAGAATTAGCTTTCCAGTTCCCAGTGGGAATTCTCTTCCCAGTGGGCATGCTGATTGGAATTGAAATCTGATTGGAATTCTGATTACATTTTCAGATGGAAAGAACGGACTCTCTGACATATTGACTCATCTTAGGAACACTGTGCTTCTCATTTATTCAGTTTTTTTATGTCCTCCAGTCAAATCTGGTATTTCTCTTTGCAGAGAAAATCTCTCATGTTTGATGCCGACCAAGACCGTTCTGAGCTCTGGGAGTCTGGCAGAACACTGCGCTCCCTGGCCAAGTACTCAGGGTCCCTTCTTATTTTTTTAAGGAAAGGTGCAGCAGGAATGAAGGTGACGAGGCAGGCAGGCAGAGTGAAGAGGAAGCACCCCATTTAGTTCATTTAGTTGTTCACCTCGGCTGTTTCCCCACAGCCCTCGGTCTTGAACTGGCGACCTTGGGAGGGGCGTGGACTCCACCCAGTGTACTAAACTGCTGGGCCACCAGGTGTGCCCAGGTCCGTCGATCCCGAAACATAAGAGACCAATTCGTTCATTTTTGTGCAATCACATTGACTAAATTTAGTATTTTGTTCACTTTGGTTTCAAAGAACAAGCGTAGCAAGAAGTGAAGGAAACAGTGAGAAGTCACACAACAGTTCAGACTATGTTTTAACCATATATTTCCTGTGGAAACCCAAAACCCAGATCAGCACTTGGTGGAGAGTCTAATCCTGCACATTTTAATATGCAGCCACATCCTTGTACAGATACATCCAAGCGTGCAAAGCTTTGGGCTTCTCCTCTATGCATCATGCATAGCAGATTAGTGATTTCAATCTGCTCATACTGCACCTGACTTTATCATCGTCAGTTTCCATACATTTCTCTACTCCCCATGGGTAGCAAAGTGCTTTCAAAACTGGCTTTCAAAACTGACTTTCCTTCCTTCCTTCCTTCCTCCCTCCCTTCCTTTTTTAAGAAAGGAAGAATATCATTATTTAGCTGCTCATTCTGGCTCTTCGCCCTGGCCCCGGGTCTCGAGACTGGATCCTTGGGCTGTACGAGGCTCACACAGCAGCTTCGCAGCACCTGAGCCACAAGGGCGCAGCCAAAGATGAGTTTCATAGACCCCAGCATACAGTTACACAGTAGCCATAAATGGGACAGTAACTTTACAGTTAGGGATGCTGGAAGACGGAGCGATCCCACCGCCAAGTGTCACCAGCAAGAGGTCTCAGGTATAACTGTCAGCATGATGATCGTCAAATGCATTTTCTGGTGCGCCCCGGTCTAGCGGGTCAGCATACCGTGGCCACCATGGCCACGTGCACCCCAGGTCCCCAGTTCAAGACCCAGGGCTGGGGAAACAACCAAGATGAATAACTGAAATAAAAATAGAGTGCTTCTCTTCCTGCCCATCTTCCTTCATTTCTGCTGCACCTTTCCTTTAAAAAACATGTACTTTCTAGGACTTTACTTGCTAACATGAACGGCTGTAAAGGGAAAACAGTACCAGGAATCTAGTTACCGGACACTCCGGAAACCAGCGAGGAATAGCACTGGACACGTGGCGGGCGCTGGGGTCTCACCCGCCTTAGCCCTCCACCCTGTCTGCGGCCAGGGCCATGGGCCACGGGAGCAGCAGCTGTGACGTCCCTGACTCCAGCTGCATTTGTACCATGTTGGCTTACATCTCTGGGCTGCGATCTCCCTCCTCTCAAGGTCTCTCTATCAGGAGTCACATTGATTTATGCTTCTCAGTCCTTAGAACATGTCAGAACACCACCCCCTTACTTTTTAAAAATCAGCGTGGAATCTAGAGGGGATGATGCTCAGTGAAATAAACCAAAAGATGAAAGAGACCAGAAGACCTCACTCACAGGTGGACCGTGAACAGACAAAACAAAGGAGCAGATGAAACAGAACCATCCCCTGGATACTTGCACCAGAACTGAGGTGACCAGTAGGGAATGAGACGGGGAAGGGGGGACAGGTGGTGGCGGAGCCCCCGTGACACTGGGGAAGAGCACTGGTGATGTGGGGGAGGGCAGGGAGCGCTGACAGATCTGAGGAACGGGGACGTTGCACCTATGGGCAACCTACACATAGGAGCTTATTTCAAAACAAAGTTACTGCAATAAAACGCTATTAAAAAAACTCAGTGTGGCATCGGCTTCTGGAGGGCAGGATGTTGATTCTAAAGGTAGAGCTGCCACGCTGGGTTTTTAAAAGTTTCTTGTGGGTGCAACCCGGAGACTCAGCAGCTGAGGAGTTAGTTATTTGAAGGCTAAGGACTCGGGTTCGTGACCTGGGCTAGTGGAAGGGAAAAAAGTTTCTTGTTCAATTGAATCTGCATCTAACTCTGTCAAAATATGTGAAACTTTCAAGATAAATGAGCTGGCATGCCCTGGTGGAGTTTTAGTTTGATTTGCTCTCTCCAAAGGAGCCGAGTCCACATACGGCCCAAGGATCAGGGGTCACAGGGAACAAACAGTGTGAAATAAATGTTTCTCCCTCCTTTCTCTTCCTGCCTTCCTACTCGCCTTCGTTCCTGCCTGCACCTTTCCTTTGAAAAAAAAAAAAAAAGATAAATGAGCAATTTTTACCCCTACTGTAAATCCTAATGCAAATATTTACTTCTGTGGACTTTGTTCACTTTTGACTCCCTGAGAGAGATTATTTTTGAAAGATCCATTCCATGTGCTTCAGAATAATGCAGGCAGGCAGGGCAGGCTCTGGCCTGGTGGCTTCTGGGCGGCTTGGCTGTTGGGGCTCACAGCGCTGTGTGCTTTGGGGGGTAAAAGGGCCCCGCATAAAGGAACGCAGCTGTGATGGTCCAATCACAGACACACGATGAACCCCTAAGCCAGCATTAAAACGTGATGACAACTGAAGACAGACCCACACATTCAGGAAGAAAACTCACCTACACGTCCAACCACTGTTGGTTGCTGGGTTTAAATCATTTTACTTCTTTCTTTTTCCAGGCTGAAAAAAATCCTGACCTTTCATGATCTGAAAACCAATTTGTTCCTGAGCTACTTCCCCTCATCTCAGACCTCGTCACCCATGGAAGCCTGACATCTGGAAATGTTCAATGGCCTTGACCCGGTCACCTGTCTGGCAGTGAAGTTATTTGTGCAAGCTCACGCGCAACGGTGGGTTGTGAGAGGCAGGCAGAGCTTTGGGTTCCATCTGTGAGGGTCAGTAGAAACTAGTTTCACAGTGCTGAGGTTAATGAGGAAAAGATCTCAAATCAAATTACTTTCTCAAAATAAAACACTATGCAGTGCTATGAACGCGACGGGAATACACCCAGTGGTGAGGGGGTCCAGTGTGAGATCGCAACAGGATATGTAACGCTGTTTTTGAAAGATCGTGAGCGAAGAACCTGAGAAGACTGCACCTTTAAATTGCTGTCGGGGCACGCCCTGGTGGAGTAGCAGTTGGTCTGCCTCCTCTAGCTGGCACAGTCCACATACACCCCAGACAGGGGCTCATGTCCTGGAAGTGTGACGGTGCAGGGGGCAGGGGGGCGGACAACCAAGATGAACAGCGAGTGATTCTCCCTTCCTGCCTCCTGCTTACCTCCACCCCGGCTGGCACCTTTCCTTTAAAAACAGAACTGTCAGATGGTGCCTCTCTGTCGCTGACGCGACGGCCATGTAAAGCCTCTGGACACGGGTTTAATGAGCCGGGGATAGGGGTGAAAAAAAGTCAGGTAGGTGAATTATTTTTAGTTTGCATCTCCTGAGCCTTTTTCCCCCCCAAGTTTCCATCCAGAGCTCAGTTCTCAAGTCCTCTGATGAATCCACTTTTCATCCGTCAAGATTCAATCTCAGAGAAGCTGAAAGGATGCAGTGTTCTTGGTAACGTTTTCTACTTAACAAATTAAAGGCTGGATCGTTTGCATCATTCAAACTATCTTCCTGTCCTTCCAGGCTATCTACATTGATGCCTACCCCTTATCACTTGGCTCATTCAGAACGTGTTGAAAGCGCAGGGGATAATCCCAGAAAACATGCCTTAAAGTGGTTAAAAAAATTATTTTCCTTTGACAGCTGAAGAGAACATCCAGGTGGGTTTCATTTAATCACAAAGGGGTAACACTCCAGGCAAGAAGGATCTAGAAGTACTTCCATTCCAGTTTTCTAGGTGTTGATCTCGAAGTCAAAAAGTCCTGGCTGTATTTTGCAGAAAAGTTAATTCTTTCAAACCTGTTAGAAATGAGTTCAGGACTGAAAGTTCTCGTGACTAAGCATCTCTCCTTGAAGCCCAGGAACACCCGAGGTCGCAGGTCAGTGCACAGAATTTCCCGCTAGCTTCAGAGGTCCCTTGCAATAGCTGCGGACAAAGACTAAGGTTCTGATACACACAGTTAGGTTCCCGAGCTCAACGAAATGTACTCACCCCGACCCTATTCCTCCCACACCCTGAAATTAAAAGCAAACTGGGACCACTGTTCCAGGTCCCCGAGTAAGAACCACCGTAACCGGGGACCTGGCCCCTAATTCCTCCCCACGCCCTCCTCTGGGTGTCACTTTGCCCAAGGTCGTCTCCCCGCTCTAATGGTGCCCTTGAGAGGCTCCCCTGACCTGACTTACCAAGTGGGCACAGCTGTCAATAGCGCTCAAGGGTATTTAGACAGCAAGACAAAGAATCCGCAAACACAAACCAGGGCAAAGCCCGGGCTAGTCCATTCACAGGAAGGAGAGAGATCATTTACTATTTCAGAGGACACAGGACATTTTCCCATTATCAAACTGGTTTCAGTCGGACACCTCCCAGATACATGCTGGGTGTTCAAGCATTACAGAAAAATCAAGTTATTTTACTCTCGGATTTTTTGGTGGCCTTCCTGCCCCCACCCTCGGCCCCAAATCTCCAAGCTGGGCCCTTGAGCTTTGTGGGGGCACAGCACCAACTTCCCACTGGGCCCAAGGTGCGCCCCTTTCAGACTCTAAGAAAGCGTTAGAAAAACGTGCTAACAAATGCAGCCAGAACTTCATTCTGTGCTTCAAGAAACTCACATCAGATTTTTATTAGTTGTTTTGAGGATCAGTACAGACATTTCAACTTGTACACAATTCTTATCACACGTACCGAAAATCTAAAAACCATGTAGTAGTGATTCTTTTCTAAAGTGATTCCAGTGACTTTCCAGCTTAAATATGGAGGCAAACTTCCCTTATAGCAGGACATCTGGTGTCTGTGTCTTCAAAGGCTGAGTTCGGTCCACTAACTCACAGTTTAGTGTCACAGACAGCACACACTCCACTTTTCAGTCTTCAACACACATTAACAAAGTTACTGGGCCAACGGGACCAGCAGACCACAGCCGCTGCAGAGCACATGAAGGTCTGCAGGGAGAGCCAGATCACGGTGGTTTTCTTTAGGGAACAATTTACCAAAAACAGGGAAACAGAATTTTAAATGTTCAAGACATATTCAACGTACAAGCATGACTCCCAAATCGCCACTTTGCTTTGTAGAGAAGGATATAAAAACTACCCCCACTTCTGGAATGTTAATATCCAAGACAATCAAAGCCTCCCACATTCAAGATCCCAGTTTTCTGGTTATACCAAAAAATAAGCAACCAGCAAAAGGTTTCACCTCTTAAAAAAAAGCATTTACACTTAAAAAATGGGATGAGGTGGGTTTCCCTCCTTCTTAAAAATGTTTCTAGGAACTACTAAAAAACTTGCATTTACAAAATAGTTGATAAAAATATTCCTCTGGATTGTACAAGAAGGGAGACAGGGGTCACTCCTAAGACATGGCACATGAGATTAATCAGACTTGGCTTCTTTCTCTCCTGCTGCATCAGAGGCCGGACTCTGTCAATGAAAGGAAACAATGATCAAACATCTGAGTTCCGTACTGTGCTGTGATTTTTCGATCTTCAGCATTTAACGTAACTTTACCCTCCCACTATGTGTACCTCTCCCGCTCTTAGGCACTTTCTTGTCTAGCACTAAGCTCGAGAGAAGGTTGTGTCTCACAGAGAACACACGTTGGACAGCTTCGTTTAGGAGCAAGTTACAGCGCTGATGCTACTGGCTGAGCTCGACTGCGAACGTGTCAGCCTACACTATTCTAAGGCTGCACTGGCTGGCGGGACGCCACATGCTCAGAGCCGTGCAGAAATGGGCTCCGGTGCAGGAACCGGCTCTGGATTTCTGGTGTGATGCTCAGTGCACAAGGCGATCGATCCTAGATCAGCCACCAGTGAGAACCAGCTGTCGCTGGGCAGCATGGATACGAGATGGCATTCTCCTCACAGCGGGACTACTAACGTCCTTTTTAAAAAAGGACAGGTGCAGCAGGAACGAAGCGAGTAGACAGGAGAGGAGGAAGAAGCGCTTCATTCATTTAGCTGCTCTCGTGGCCCCAATTTAGCTGCTCTCGTGGCCCCAGGACACGAACCCAGGTGCTTAGGAAGTGTATGGACTTTCCTGGCTGGAGGTGGTGTGACTAATGGTGACAGCACAGGGCACACCAGCAGTCCTCTTATTACAGATGTGTAGTTAAAAGCAGGAATTAAAAAGCTCTGGGGGGAGGGAGGGGATGCTCGGCTTAAAGGAAGTTCTTTATCTAAACCCCGCAGTCCACTTATTTTTTCAAAAAATGCCTCTTTTCCTCACAGCTGAAAGGAAAAGATGTATGACAGATTCAACTATTTAGTCCTGGACAAGTGGGCACTTTCAAAGAAAAAAGAAACCTTCATTAGAAATAAAAGTGTGAGTATGTGTGTGTGGGGAGGCAGTGTTTGTACTAAATGAGGGGAATGGATTTTTTTTTTAAAAAAAGCAGTATCCAAAATATAAAAACCAAATTACAACAGTTCTGTAAATATCAAGTTAAAAAACAGACTAGAGTATTTAAACAAAGCCTCCAAAGTCACATGAAAGAAAAAATGAATTCAACTATCCAGTCATTAAACTTCGAAAAACCACACCAGGAGCTGCGGCCTACGCCCCAGCAACAGGCTTAATTAGTGCCTGAGCCCTGGGGGTGCAGCCACACACAAATGTCTTCTCCCCTGGGTTCCTGCACGAGACTTGGTCCTGTATTAGAAAGACTGGTCTTTAGACACACCTCTGCATCCGCTACTCCATACCTACTGGACACAGCCCGGCTACTCAGGAGGCTAGTGAAGGTACAGGCTGTGTGAAGCCTGCGGACCAGGGTTGGGAGGTAATAAACACAGCACATTATCATCTGCTGTCAGTCAAGACCAACAGCCGCACATCTGACCTCCTGGCTCTGGGCCTCGCCGTTCTCTGCGGGCAGCTCGCCTCTCGTGTCCTGGCTGCCCGCGGCGGCCTGCTGCTTTCCCTTCGCTCCCCTTTTCCCTTTTGCTTGCACTTTCTTTTCTGAAGACTTGTCCTGTATAAAATACAAATGCATTCCAAGTATAAACTTCGCACTTAACATTTCAGACGCACTCGTTTCCAAAGTTGCAAGCCTAACACAACGCTGATGCCTGACGGGAGAGACTCAGAGTCCGGCCCCTGGAAACGCCCTGTGCTAAGGGGAACTGGAGCAGTACTGGCCTCTAGACTAAGAGGCTTACACACTGACAGTCTATTTGACACGCCTCCAGCTTCTCAAACACCCAATGTTCTAAAGCTGCACAGGAGAACAAACTGTCAAGGTTAGTTGTAGGAATCTCCTCCCCAAGACCGCGCTGAGTGTCAGATAACCACGGCCCTGCACGATGATCGCCCTCAGCTAAGACCACTCACGCTGCACGCTTAGGCAGGACGCTCCGCTACCGTCAGTCCTTTGGCACCACACAATGAGAACCTAAAAGCGTCAATTTTGAGCTTTTTTCATTTAGGTGTTTAAAGAATCTGAAAAGCACAGTATTAGTACAGGTTCAGAACGTGTCAATGTGAAATAGTAATTTTCGGTACCGCTTCATCGACAGGGAGGAAAACTGTACAAGCATCTAAAGAACATTTAGCTCCTGAGCAGAGGACGCACACAGCACCAGCGAGGTGTGAGAAAGACACCGAGCGGCACCGGTCAACACTCATGGGACAGCCAGAGCTAGGCAGGCCGGTGTCACAGCTTCAGCGCCAAGAGGAGACACGCAGTGCAGTGTCTTCCACACCAACGGTGCCATCTACGCATAAAGACAGCGTGACGACCAGCAGCATCGACACCTCCGGATACAGCACGTAGCAAACTTCAGGACAACACTGCTCCACGCTCTGCCATCAACGAGTCACAAAGCTTCAGTTTGAAACTAGTCCTCTGTCTTTCTTACTGACTGCACTACCGCTCTGGCAGCAATCTGAAAATGCTGAACTTTAACAGCAAAAATAGAATATACATAGCGGACTGACCTGAAAGATACTAATGCCACTTAACTGCAGTGCGAGACGAAGCAAAAAAAAAAAGAATCACCATGTTTTCCTAATAAGTTTCAACCTTCAGAACATTTACTCTAAGGAAATTACACAGGCACACAACCCTCCTCCTGGCAAAACAGATCAACTTCTGATGATTACTCACTAGGACGCACTTTCAGACGCACTTTTGGATCACTCCCCACAGACACTGAAAAAAACCTAAAATATTACCTGTTTTCCTGAGACAACACCGAGAAACAACAGGCACTTCAGCTGGAGACGGATGGACTGACAACTAACATTAGATGAAGATACCTGGCGTGGTTCTCAGCTAAACCGTGGATTTGGGATGAAGCTCAGGGGTCTCTGCACACACCATGGGGGGGAGGCTGGATTTTGGGACCAGTTGCAGAGGCAGCGAGAGGCGGGCCCAGAGGGGCTGAGATGTGGAGCCACGGAGGGCCGACTTGGGAGGGTGAAAGGAGAGCCGGCGCACCCGGAGCGGAGCTGGAGGCCGTGATGTGAAACTGGACTGGGTGCAGCCATTACTGGAAATCAAGTCAAACCTACGCAACACCAGGGAAACCAAACCCTCAAAAATACTGACAGAATGCCAAATAGAGCAAAGGCATAGAGAAATACACAGATTTGAATATTGAAATGACAAATCCCATCAAAAACTCAGCGGAAAATCTGAATACAGCAGACGTATGTAAATTACTGGAAGAGAGGACTGTAGGATAACGGTGATTAACGTACTCATGGGAATCCAGAAATCAATAAAGGCAGTAAATGAGAATGTCAGGAAGCAAAAAGAAGAATTAAAACAAGACCTCAAAAAGGTAAGAGACACGACTAATTAAAGAACTCAGCAGAGGGACTCAACAATAGGCTGGATGAAGCTTCCAACAGAATCAGTGATCGGGAAGATAGGACAGGAAGTCAGTCAAGCAAACCAGCAAAAATGAAAAATTCAAAGAACTGAAGACAGCTCGAGACCTCTGGGATAACATCAAAAGGAACAAAATTCGCCTCACAGGGGTCCCAGAGGAAGAGAGAGAAAAGGGGGTAGAAACCACATTTGAAGAAATAATAGATGAGAACTTCCCCAGTTTGAAGAATGAAGGAAGCCTCCAACAGATCCAGGAAGCTCAAAGAGTTCCTAGTAAAAGAAACCGAAAAAGAAATATACCTAGACACACCACGATAAAAATGTCAAAAATATAAGACAAAGAAAGACTATGAAAAGCAGCCAGAGAAAAACATGTCACATACTACAGAGGAGCCCCCATAAAATTGTCAGCAGACGTCTCAAATGAAACGTAGTCTACAGGCCAGAAGGGAAAGGTGTACTATATTCAAAGTGCTGAAAGAAAAGGAGTTTCAACCTAGGATACTATATCCAGCAAGATTATCATTCAGAACTGAAGTGAAGGGATGATAAAACCCTTTTCTGACAAGCAAAAGTTAAAGGAGTTTATCACCACAGAACCAGCTTTGCAAAAAATATTAAAGGATGCGCTATGAAGCATAAAGAAACCCCACAGAAAAACAGTGAGACAGAAAATACACCACAGTGGGTGTCGTCTGCCAGCCTTGGTCAAATTAAATCCTCCAGCACAGTTTCTTGCTTCCGGTCCTTGTTCATCAGCACAAGGCACCAACAACCCGGCGGAAGTGCCCCTTGCTTGCCCGCCAGCTTCTGTGGACTTTCCCTGAACTAGTCCTGACCCCAGGCAGCACAGCGACTTTCTTCACCACCAGTGGACAATGACTACACCTTCTCCAGAGAAGAATCCCAACCTTGGGAGAGGTTCCATCCTTCCAACATGCTCCTTCCTTCAATACTCAGCTCTCATCGCAGGTACATGTTAGAGTACTAACCCCTTTATAGTCAGCGCCCCGATGTAATTCACAAGGATATGTAAATTTTCCATGTTTTCAATAATAACAGTAATAAAAAAATCAAATCAACAGATTTGTCCCTCAAGAAATACTGTCATGAACTTACCTGCTGGCCTACCTCTGATGCCCCAAACCCAACAGGGGCAAAATCTGAGCAGACTTGAGTAAACATAAATTTTTAGTCAGATCAAAAGAAAAAACGAAGAAAAAGAAAAAACTAAAAAGGAAACGAGTATACTACTTCAGCCAATTTTGGTTTATTAAAAAAGCAAAGAGGCAAAGATGGATAATAATAGCATATTGTTCAGGCTAGCATTTTGAAACAAGACCTGCTATTTTGGGGGGTCTTCATGCAAAGTTTGAGGTACGGTGTAGTTATATTATTTTCTGCTTTAACGAAGTATAACTTATCGTACTTACATCTTCCTCAAACGCTCTTTACAAAAAACAGTACCACACACAAAATAAAAAAAAAAACACACACACACCCAACAGAAACATGAAAAATTAAAACCCAAACCAAGCCAGAACTGAAGAAAAGCTGGGATTTCCACATTACCTTTTGCACGACGTTTACAGAAATGGAGCAACAACTTTGATTTTATACAACGTTAAGTTTCCACCCATACTTTTAGCAAAGGGGAGATGGCCTTAGGGTTTTTCCTTGGTGGGGTAGGGAGACCTTGCATAGCAAACTCTTCAGTTTTGAGTGCGCAGGAATTGAGTGACTGTCAATTTCCCTGGAGCACTTTACAGACGGTGGTTTCACTGTCGCACCCAAAGTTCTAAGTAATTCGCTTTACCACACATGCACATACCAACTTCACTCCACAGACCTGCCAGGCGAACAATGCAATCGGGAATCTACTCCAGGCAACCACCTTGAAGAACTGCTGAAGTCAAAGGCCATTAGGATGAAACGACTTAGTGCTCGCTCTCCTCTACACTCACTGCGAGAAAATGTGTTCAGAACACTGCTGGACCACGCACGACTCTTCAGCCACCCACCAGGCTCGCACGAACTTCCCGCCTTTGGCTTTTAAACTTTATATTCCGAAACCTACATTCTTTCTCCCGGCCTCATTCGGGGTTTTGCAGTGATTGCCAAGAGTTAAGTCCCAGCGCGCAACGAACTGGGGACACAAGACAAAGGATTTCCTTTCTAAGTCCAGGTGATGCTTCGCACATTTTCCGTCCTCCGAAGTTTCCCAAATTATGCAGCTGCCACCAACGTGACACAGGGAGCCCCATGGTTCAGGCTGACTACGTGCGTTATATTCCACCCGACTCCCGCAAAAAGGGGTGCAGATACAATGTCCACTTTTCGGGAGGCGAGCCTGCCAGCTACCCTGATTATCTGGGGCCACGCGAAGTCAAGGTCTAGGTCACGGCTTCCTACTCGGAAAGGGGGTGTGCAGGCAGGAGCACCGCAGACTTCCACGGCAAGTGGGGCTGAACCCTACCTTGGCCGCCGCCGCCTTTTTGGCCTTGGTGTCCACTTTGGCCGGAGCTGGTTTCTGGAAGGCAAAGGGGGCGCTGAGTGTGCCGGCGGGTGGGATCCCGGCACCGAAAGCAACACTCAGGGCAGGCGCTACTTACGGCGGACAGGCGCGCCGACCTCCTCTTGGGCTTTAGGAGAGAAGCGGAGAGGCAGCGTGAGAAGGCGGCTCGGCCCCGGCCCCGCCGCCGCCCGCCCGGCCCCCGGCCCCGGCCGCCCGCGCTCACCTCGTCCTTGGCCGCGCCCTCGGCGGAGCTGACCTGCGGGAGGAAGCAGAGCCCAGTGGGCGCCGCGCGGCCCCCGCCGCCGCCGCCCGCCCCCCGCCGCCGCCCGCGAGAACAATGCCCGGCCGCGTGACGTCAGCGGCTCCCCGCCGCCGCCTGCGACTCTCCCCCCAGGCTCCCCCGGCCGCCGAACGTTCCGGAAGCCCGCGCGGGAGCGCGGTCCGCCCGCCCCGGGGCCCGGGGCGCCGAGGGCGCCGCGCTGTGGCGATGCGGGCCCGGGGCGCCGCGGCGACGGGCCCGGGCGGCGAGGGGGCGTGTGCGGCCGCCGCTCACCTTCCTCTTGGGCATCGTGGCGGCGGCGCGGGCGGGCGCTGCGGGCCGCGGCGCGCAGAGAGCCTTAGCGAAGCTGCGCTACCGGGGCGCGAGCGCTGCTCCCGCCGCCCGAGCTGCTGGGACCCGCGGCGGGGGCGCTGTGAGAACCGGATGGAACCGGATGGCGAGCCCGCCCCCTCCTCCCCCCGCGTCCCCCGACCGCCGGCCGGGCCGCCCCCCGCCTCGCCCCCGCCCATTGGCTGCGGGGTCCACGCCGCCGCGCCGCGCCCGCGCCCGGAATAGGCGGGACGGGCCGTCACTCGCCCGCTGCGCCCGCCCCCGCCCCGGCGCCCCCACCCTCCCGCCGTCTCGCGGGGCCCCAGACCCAGCGACGGGGGCGGAGCCCGAGGCCGCTCTCGCCTCACGCGAGTTCGTTTGAAGCGGAGCCGCAAAGTGCGGTCTGCGCGCCGATTGGCGGACGCCTGGCACGTGGTCGGCGGGCCCCGCCCACTGACTCCTGGGGACCCGAGTCTCGCCGTCTCCTGGGAAGTCGCCGGCGTTGAGTTCTTCCCTTCCAGGTTGACTGCGACTGGGATGTTTACACTTGTCTCGCAGACTGGGACGGCTCAAGAACGAGCTAATTTATCGCACCCCAGTCAGCGATAAAGGCCCTCCTGGGTGCCCAGCTTCGCAGGCCTCCGGGCATCGGCCTAGTGCGCAGGCGCGGGAGCGAAGGCCGTGGGAAGGAAAAACCGGCTGGGAGTCGGGCCTGGCCCCACTGCGCAGGCGCGGGTTTTCGCTCTGCGCCTTTCCTGCAAATCTGCTCCGGGAGGGTCTCGCGCCGCACACCTACACCCTCCCTGTGTTCTTTGACGGACTGGGGCGCAGGCGGCTGACCTGGGGCTTCGTGGGTTTCCGAGCCCCATTGCGCCCTTGCCCAGATTGTGTTCACTCGCAGAGCCCTGGGTCCTGTCTGACATGAAGCGGGAAGCGGACCCGCCCACCTGCTTGAACAGATGTTATTCTGAGCACCCTCTTAAAGGTGGAAAAGTGACTTCAGGCTGGGGTCTGCTCTGGCCCTCTCAGAAACTGAGGTCGCAGGTCACCCTGCTGCTTTGGAGCAGAACATGATGTGTCGACCGTCAGAATGAGTTGGGTTACTGTAGAAAACGTTTTCGTTGGAAAACTGCCACCTGGAATTCCTGGAGAGGAAGGAACTATTTGGAGTCCAAAAGACAGGACGCTGGCCAGATGTCCAGCATGTGAGTGCCAGGTCACCGGCGGCAGCGTCACCTAGTGGAATGCTGAGCCTCTACAAAAATGAGTAACTTTACGGAGGAAGTGAATTTTGGAACCCATTAATCACACTGGAAATTATGATCAATTGTTCAAGAAAGTCTGAAGTCTTTCAGAGTGGCTTCTAAAACCCACTGGCCCATTTAAATAATATTCACCCCTGCCACCCTCCTGCACCTTTCTGACCTCCGATTAGGTGTCTGCTGTTCCAGTTGCCTGGAATGCACTGCCCAGAGCAGTGTGACCCCTTTCTCACCTCCTCGGCTCTGCTCAAATGCCGCCCTCAGTGACGTCGTACCTGAACTCTGTTTAACGTTGCAAGTCCCCGTCTCTGTTCTGTGCCTTATTTTCTCCACAGTGTATGTATGTATACACACACATACACATATATGTATATATCCTTATATGCCGTTGTATATTTTTGGAAATTGGCATAGGAAAGCAGTTCGTGCTTGCTTCAGTGCTAGTGCTGGCCTCTAGGAAAAACAATCGGAGGGTACCCGGGTAAGAGCAAAATGTACATATTTATCTGCTTAAAAAAAAAGGATTATCACTAGAGCGTGCCTGAATGTCTAACAAACATGCAGTGAGCACAGGCCTGTGCAGGCCTTCGATAGACCCTGGTAGAGAGACCGCACACAGCATCCATCACAAAAACTCGGAGTGGAAGTCGAATGGGGAGAGAAAGTACTCAAACTGGCCTAGTAAGGGGGAAGGGGAAACTAGACTGGGGGCAACATAATTCAAGGCATGTAATGGGTAAAATGCAGCAGCCCTCCAGGCCTTTATAAAGTGATGGGGCTGGAGAGTGAATTGTGAAGACGAGAGAAAAGCAGCAGTAAAAGAAGAGCAGCCGGCAGGCGGCTTTTGATGCCAAGTTAAGGAGTTGGGCCGTTTTCCAAGCAGTAGGAGACATTGCAAGATCTTAATAAAGAGACTGGTGTCCTGAAGTGTGAACTTGCTTAATAAGAACTTTCTCCCCTGAGAACCGAAGATTGCCAAAGGGACAAATTGGTGGCCTACAGATGTTTTCTTTGGCCCAGATGTTTTTTTCCTTTTAATTTGCCATCCCAAGTATGTAGAGCAGCCTGAACTCAGTAATGATTGGGCAGTATCCTTTATTTATTTATTATTTAAAGAGAGGAAGGGAGTGAGAGGTGGAAGAAGCATTTCTAAGAAAGAAAAGAAGGAAGAAGCATCTTCATTTAGTTTTTTTTGTTTTTTTCACTCCGGCCCCAGGTTTCAAACCCAGGTCAATGGACTTTACATAGACCAGGCCTCAGCCACTAAGTTAGCCCCTCAGTCACCAGAGTGCACCCTGCTTCCTTTCAGTGCTGTATTGTATTCCAGTGTGTTGATGTGCTAAACCAATTCCCTAACCACTGGCCATTCAAATTCTAGCTAATGAGCATGCCCTGCCGGCCTGGTGGATCAGGTCACCGAATGTAGTTTACCCATATCTCAAGGACCTGGGTTCGAGATCCAGGGCTGGGGTGGATAACCAAGATGAACAATCAAAATTAGTATTTCTTCCTTCTCTTCTTTTTCTGCCTGCCTGCCTACTCACCTTCATTCTTGCCTGCACTTTTCCTTAAAAAAAAAAAAAAAAAAAAATCTGATCTCTTAGAAAGAATGCCATGGTGCATGGTGGCCCAGCCATTAAGTCTGCAGCTGCAGCATATTCCAGGTAAAGCCCAAGGACCTAGGTTTGGGACCCAGGGCTGGTGGTGTTGGGGCGGGGGTGGGGTGGGGTGGGGTGGGGTTGGGAACGGGAAGTAACCACAATGAACAACTAAATAAAAATTCTTCCTTCTTCCTCCTCTCTCCCCCTGCTTGACTACTTACCTTCATTCCTGCCTGCTTCCTTCAAATTAAAGGATGCTGCAATGAATAATCATGTACATACATGTCAGTGAGCACATTTTTTTTTTTAAAGGAAAGGTGCAGGCAGGCAGAAGAGAGGGAAGGAAGAAACTATTTTGTTTATCCTAGTTGTTTCTGCTGCTCCTGGGACTCAAACCCAGGACCTTGGGATGTGTATGACGTGCATCCTGTTGGTGCTCCACCAGGACATGCCATATTTCTTTTGTAAAGGGAAGGTGCAAGCAGGAATGGAGACAAGTAGCAAGAGAGAGGAGGGAAGAGGCATTTTACTGTTTCAATTTAGTCCTTCATCCTGGTAGTTCCTGCAGCTCCGCGTTGTTAACCTGGGTTCTTGGGTTGTATGTGCACTGCCCTGGCTGGAGCCAGACCTCATTCCATAAACTGCCAGGGCATGCTCACTTAGCCCGTTTAAAATAAAAACTGTTCTTGGAGACTCCAGTATAACTTAAATTGACTTAAATTTTCTTGCCTGGGTGGCTTAGGCAGCTGGGACAGTGGCTGAGGCATGGACCATATAAAGCCCGAGGACTGGAGGAAAAATAAAAAATAATGCTGCTGCTTCCTCTGGCCTGCTGACGCGGGTGAGGGTGAGCGACACACACTGATGAGAACCTGGGTCCGTCCAGAAAGAACTCACGGACAGTCCTGTGGTCAGGAACGCAGCAAATTTATTAAAAGCAGAAACAGCGAGTTGAAGCTCCCTGCGGGCCGGGAAAGTTACAAGGGACTGCACGCGTGTGTCCGACCTGTGCTGCCCGCCTCTCACTCAGGCGAGACGGATTCTTGACTATATATGAGTGGTGGGGGTCTCCTCTTTCCTGTGTATGTCCAGGTTCCCTGGAGTGAAAAAACACTAGTATCCTAAGGGTGTGTCCTAGACTCAGGTTGCTATGTAGGCTCTTTCCCCTGGGGTCTTTACTGTTAGAAGTCTCAGGTTTTCCCAGTTACTTTTCTCCTCTTACATTTGCATACCACCCTCTAGATTTTAAGCTCTGCTGTCCCAGCATCACCTGCCTACTTTCATTCTTAAAAAAGACAAATTATTTTTCATTGTAAATTTCACCAAAGTTTTTAAAAACAACACCAGATTAAAACGTTTAATGCTCAGAGATTAAAAAAATCGCTTTTTATATAAAAAAGCACGGCTTGCTTATTTTAAAAAAAGAATGGAAGGAAAAGGAAGAAGCAGCATTTTTAAGGAAGACAAGGGAGAAACATTTATTAATTCAGTTGTTCATTTTATTTTTTCACTCCAACTCAGCATCCCACACTCAGGTTCTTGGGCTGTATGCGTCCTGCACGCTGGTGTCTCAGCTGCCTTGAGTCACAAGGGCACACCCAATGCTTAGAGCTTTCAAACAGCTATAAAGCCAAAATTAATCTGTTCAATTCAGATATCTCTACAAAGCCAATAAAATCCAGATCAACAGCATGAACATGAAGAGTAAGTTTTGCTGGGTACAATTTGCTTCCTTCAAATGATGTATGGTCCATATAATCCACGTGGGGATGGTTCTGTCTCTCTCCATTTGTACAGCTGACAAGCCACTACTCATTCAGCCTGTTGTGATCGGTTTTCATGTGCTACAGATATTTATGAACTGGAATCATCTCTCTCCGTTTCCTGTAAAACTCTGGAAAGCTGTGGTGTTAAACAGAAACACATGCCCAACACAGGCACTAAAAATAGTCAGTGTTTGGTCAAAACTGTGAATCAGTGCCTGATGATCCCAAATGTTGGAGGCTCATCTGACAACATAAAATGAAACAATTCTCCAAAGAACCTCAGGACCTGTGTCTGTCCTCACCACCACTCCACCCTGGGGGCCTCTGTTTTCACTGTTCAGGGAATAGTGGAGGCATTTGGTTTTCACCTTTCATTTCAGAACTGCCTTCCTTCTGGATGTGTCTGTGTTCATTTCAATCTTGCTAGTGTTGGCCGCCCTCATCACCGTCCCTAAATCACTCAGTACTCAGCACGTCTCTGATTACTAAGTCTAGAATGGCCCAGACTGAGATGTTCCGGGCTTTCATATTTTCTTGCCATGCATTAATAGACTAATTCAGCCTTCCATCATTGGCATTTCAGGAGAGCTGTCCAAATGAAGCAATAGGAGAGAGACGAGTTATTTAAATGGGGTTGCTTTTGAAATCCAGGCCTTGCTGGTCCTCTCCCGCCATTGCTGTACGGTCAAGGGCATTTCCCAAGTCTCCTCACCCCTCCCCCTTCCCCCAATATTCTTGCCTTTGCAGGAGTAGTGATTTGTTGGTGATTTTCCTTCTTGGGGCATGTGATAGCGGGCTATGGTGTGGTGTGGCAGGTTTGGGGAACAGTTAATGCGAGAGACTGCGGGTAGGGAAAGAAGCAGGAGAAGCTGACATCACTTTTCAGGAGGTGGTTTCTCCCTCTGGTGAGCAGAGGAGACACTATCCTGGCTGCAGTTTCTCCTGATAAAAAGGCTATGGAGGAGAGCAGGCGCCAAGCCTGCATTCGTTTTGGTCAGTTCAACATCATCTACCAGCCATCCAGCCTTTCACGGGAAGAGTTCACTCTACCACCCCACTGAATAGCTTTGTCTCATCTGTCTGCTTGAAACAGAAATATGTACGACCACAGCTCCTTGATTCATTTTGATTAGTTCTCAATTCAATCGTGAATAAGAAATAGCTAATACAGTACTAGGTATATTATACCTAAATGTGAATTGCGATTCTTTTACTGTAAATTTCAACCTCCTCTTCACCAACAACTAGGCTATTTTATTACAGGCTGATTGTAAATAGTACCTTTTTCAGATATGCAGTTTGGTTCATTTTTGTATGTATTACAGTGCTTATTTTGAAATGTAAAATTTTACATAAACTACTCACCAACTATTTTAGTTACTTGTTACTGCAATTACGGAGTTTTCCATTTATAGAAAGGTTTCTCTTACGGTGTGCTTATGTGGGAAGGTAAGGAGTGACTTCAAGCGACCGCACAGGACCAGGTGGTTTGCAGACACACACCAGGAAGGAAGCCGGGCGCGAGAACGTGGAAGTGTTTCCGCGGGAGTAGAAGGGCAGGTACGAGAAGTGACGGAAGCTCGGAAAGGCCAAACAGGACGTGGACCGCGTTAACTCGGCCGGCAGGCACACAGCCCCGCCCCCTTGAGTGCGGCGCAGTGCGCAGGCGCCCGGCCGGGCGCGGGGCCTACTGCGCAGGCGCGAGCGCGCCCCGGCGTGGTCCCCATGGAGCCGCGCTAGCGGAGCCTGCGTGGCCCGGAGCGGAGCGGCGGGGATGAGCGCGGCGGAGGCCGACCGCTGGGCGTGGCTACTGGTGCTCAGCTTCGTGTTTGGATGCAATGTCCTCAGGATCCTCCTTCCGTCCTTCTCCTCCTTCGTAAGTGACCGCCGCCGCCGCCCGGCCGCCGGGGCTGCGTGGACCAGCCGCCGGAGGCCTGCTCGGGCCCGCGGACGCGGAGATGCGGGGCGGCTACCCTGGGCTGCGGTGCGGGCGGGCCCGGCGGCGCCCCGGGTGCCCGCGTCCCCCGGCGGGCTGCGAGGGCCGCCCGCCCGGCCGCGCTGGGCCGCGTTTTCGCGTGGCAGCGGCTCACGTCGGCGCCGCCCGGCCCTGCGGCCTCCAGCTGCTCGGGCTGCTGCGCGGGGAGCCGGCCGCGCGGGGCCCAGGGCCGGGTCTCGGCTGCGGGAGCCGGTGCCGCTGGCGCGACGCGGGAGCGGAGGGCCCGGTGGGCTGCGTGGGTGTCCGCCGGCTGGCACCGCGTGTCCAGCTGTCACGGCCGCTGTCGGTCTTCCCACCCGTTACCTGCAGAGGAGGGTGACTCGGAGGGTCCGGAAGGGGCGGCCTGTCACCCACGGAGTGGGACAGATTCGATCCTTCGGCTGTGGTTCTCCCAGTATAACCGCTCTGCCTCCTGAGCAGGGCCGGGCCTTCGGTGGCGTGTGTGTGTGTGTGTGTGTGTGTGTGTGTGTGTGTGTGTGTGTGTGTGTGTGTGTTTCACGGGGAGGTGCGTGAGGGCAAGGGCGCCCTCTGTGCCCCGTGGCGGGATCGAGGGCCGTCGTGACGCAGACTGGGTGCTGGCCTGGGTGCTGGCCGCTGTACTGTTACCCTGAGAAACTCAGTTCTCCTTGCTTTTGGTCTCCCAGTGGAACCGGTAGTGTAGGTGGTAGGTCCTTGAGCAGGCAGGGGTCCCACTTTCCAGTGTCCTGCCTGAAGTTCTGTTCTAGGCCTTCCCCGCACTGTTCTGAGGCTTAGGGACTGCTGTCCCCCTTTCGCATGATGTCACAAGTCCTTAGCGTTGCGTAAAAGGTGCTTGAAGAGCTGGCCCCAGCCGTGTTTCTTCTTTTGAAGAAACCGCTAAAATATGCACAGCGTAAGCTTCACCAGCATCACCATATCTAGGTGTAGTGACGTTAAGTAGATTCAGGTTATCGTACGTTCATTCTTCCACCCCACTCCAGAACTTGGGAAAGAACTTCCCAAACTGAAACTCTCCGTAAATAAAAGCCCCCTCCCTGTCTGTTCCCCATTCACCATTCTGTTTTGTGTGTGTTTAATTTGGCTACTTTTGGAAGGTGCAGGCAGGAACGAAGCGGAGGCAGGCAGGCAGGCAGGCAGGCGGAGAGAGGAGGTAGAAGCATTTACTACTTTTTCGTTGTGCATCTTGGTCGTTGCCTCCATCCCTGGGACATGAACCCCAGACCTTAGAATGTGTGTGGTCTGTGTGTGTAACTCCTACTCCACCAGGGCTTCTGGGCGCTTGTAAGTGGAATCACATAGCAGTCCTTTGATGTTGGCTTTACTTCTTTAGAATTTATAGAGTAGGACTAATAATACAGCTCCTTGTATGTTTACACCACATTTGGTTCATTTGTTCATCTTTCTGATGGACGTTTGCATTCTTCCCAGCGATACACAAGAGTAGCAATTTGAAGAGTGTGTGTGTGTGTGTGTGTGTGTGTGTGTGTGTGTGTGTGTGAGAATTGTCATCCTAGTAGGTGCAAAGCGGTAGCTCACTGTGGCTTGATTTGCATTTTCCTGTGGAGCAGTGATATTGAACATTTCATGTGTTTCTTTGCCATCTGTGTATCTTCTTTGGAGAAATGTCTATTCAAGTCCTTTGCTCCTTTTTAATTGGGCCTCAGGAACTGTCCCCAGGGGACGGGTGCCCTCTGTAGGCCCATACGGGAGTGGCGGGGTGTGTTGTTGAGTTAGGAGTTCTTTCACACTCTGAATATTAATACGTGATCGGACACGATGTGCAGATACTGTCTCCCAGTCTGTGCGTAGCCCGCCCATTTTTCTTGAAGCATCCCTTCCATTCTTCCATGCCATTCAATGTGCCATCCGATTTCATGTCGTGGGAGCCACACGCAGCTCGTGGCATTGCCGCAGCGGGCTGTGTGGGCTTCGTAGTCCTCTGGGCATTGGTCATCATTTCTCATTAGCGGAGCGGGAATGAGGAGTTTGAGTTTGTGGTACAGGGGTGGCTATGAATGAAACCGAGATGAGCAACTAAATAAAATAAATGAATGCTGCTTCCTCCTCTCCCTGCCTCTGCTCGCCTTCATGCCTGCCTGCACCTTCAGACACGAGTGCAGGCGTGCTCTGGTAGAATGCCCTCCCCATCAGCCACGGAGTGAGTCCCCGCCTGGTTAGCACTGCGTTCTTCAGGGAGGAGAGCAGCATGGGGTCCTGGTCCCCCTGACGCTCTGGGGATGGAACCGGCTGTCATCTCACAATTCTAGTTAAAGGTACACCCTGGGCAGTGCCCGGCCTTGGACGCACCCAGTGGGCGCGATTCCAATCGGAGGGAGCTTTCATTTCGTTCTGGTGCCGGCAGAGGGCCCGGGGAAGGAGCAGAGCTGCCGTGGGGTCAGGGGCCTTGAGAGAGGGTGGTGGACGGCCCTGACCCCTGCCGCCCGCTCCCAGATGTCCAGGGTGCTGCAGAAGGACGCGGAGCAGGAGGCGCAGATGAGAGCCGAGATCCAGGGCATGAAACACGAGCTCTCCACGGTCAACATGATGGACGAGTTCGCCAGATACGCCAGGCTGGAGCGAAAGATCAACAAGACGACGGACAGGCTGAAAACTCACGGTACCGCGGGCCTCCGGGGCTTGGTGGGGCGCCTGAGGCGCCGAGGGTCTTTCTGTCCCGAGTCGCAGTCTCGTTCTTGGCTCTCGCAACCTGTGTGTAGTTCTCTTTGAAATGAAGGCAAACAGTGGGCGACTAAAGAATTTCCATTTTGTACTTTCGAAGTCTGTTGAGCAAATGTTACATGTGTAAGCAGACAGTATTATAACAGAGGAAGCAGCATTTCAGTGTATGTACGCGATGTGCTCCTTTTCCATAGACTCATTGCATCCTGGTTTTCCTTGCAGTGAAAGCGCGGACTGCTCAGCTGGCCAAGATCAAGTGGGTTATCAGTGTTACTTTCTACATATTACAAGTAAGTGTCCTGTTGTGTCGCCGGAGGTCACTGACGTGGGACTCTCCTCTGGAGCCGTGCTGCCCCCAAGTTAGGTTTTCCCACCTGGAGCTGCTGTCCCTGTGCCATCCTGCTGGCAGCTAACGGAGAAGCTTAGAGTTGTTGACCATTGTTTCTTTAAGGAAAGGTGCAGGTAAGCATGAAGGTGAGCAGATAGGCAGGAAGAGAGCGGAAGAGGGAGAAGCGTTTATTCATTATATTAAGTTCATCTCGGTTGCTCCTGCAACCGAGCCCGGTCCATGAACCCAGGACCTTGGGATGTGTGGACTGTGCCCACCCCTACCAGGGTGCCAGACACTGGGGTTTTTAGGCAAAGGGAGGCCAGAGTAGCTGCTCCGCGGTGCTTTCTTGTTGCTTTTATCCCAGTGCAGTTGGGGAGCCTGTGGCTTACTTAGATGTGATGTTTCTTTTTCTGTCTTTCTTAACAAGGAAGGCGCGGCAGGAATGAAGGCGAGCAGGCAGGAGAGGGGCGGAAGAGGCTCTTTACTTTGCTGCTCACACTGGTTCTTCTCCCGGGCCCGGGGTCTTGAACCAGGAGCCTTGGGATGTATGTGGACTGCCTCCGGGTGGACTAGAACGCTCGGCCACTTGGGCGTGCTCTTAAATTTTATTTTTAAATAAAAAATCGTTTTTAAGAGAGGAAGGAAGGAAGGAATGTTTTTAAGGAAGATCGCCCTTGTCGCTAACAGCATAGCCTGGCTACGTGGAGAGGTTCCAGGAGAAGCAGCTCCTCTGGGGCGGGAGCCCGTGGTTGACTGGCCCTCTGACTCAAAGGGCCTGTGTGTTGTCTGGCAACAGTAAGATGGCTCTTCACAGGGGAGGCCACCCCGCCCGTCAGCTGCGCCCTGGGTGCCCTTGTGAACCGGTCTTCATTCCCAGATGCCCAGTTTTGGGTCCTGACGGTGGAGGTGACTGGAGGTGACTGGTCTGTGAGGACTGGACCGATGAGGCCTGGGGCCGTCAGTTTGGCGCGTCCTGCGTCTCCTCGGGTTTCCCGTCTTCGGGGTCGCTGGTCGCGTGGCGGTGGCTGAGTCCCGCTCACCGGCCGTGTCTCCCCAGGCCGCGCTGATGGTCTCTCTCATTTGGAAGTATTATTCCGTCCCGGTGGCCGTGGTGCCAAGCAAGTGGATAACGCCCCTGGACCGCCTGGTAGCGTTTCCCACGAGGGTGGCAGGTAAGAATTTTCTGAAGCGTGTCGTGGAGGACGAAGGATGGGTTTACGTTGGGCTGTGTGCTAGAAGGTTAAATCGGCCTGACCTCTCGCATCCATGTCTCAGGGCTTGAACTGGAGAAGCCGAGGTCGGGGTCTCGGGGTCCATAAAACGCTAAGCAGCGGGGTGGAGTCCAGGCCGGGTCTGCTGTGGCGTCCAGGCACGAGCCTGGGGTCTGAGACCTTTCAGGACACACGGCTCTCAGTCTCAGAGTCCGTGAACCCGTGAACATGCATTTCGTATGCATGGCCTCTGGCCTTTCCTGCTTTCGCCGCACTTTTATTTTTGAAAGGTCATTTCTTTTGGCTGTTAAGAGTGGTACATGTCATTGTAGAATGATCAGAAATATAAAAACAATGACAAAAAGTCACCTTATTGGAAGCCTTTTCCCTCAGTGAACTTGTTTATTAAGGAATTAAAGAATTTCAAATAGGTTCTTCATTTACTTTTCATTATTATTATTTTTTTAAAGGTGGGAATAAAGGCTTGTTGGCAGGCCGGCAGGAAGAGAGGGAAGCTGCATTTTCATTTTATCTTTCATTTAGTTGTTTGCGTTGGTCGTTCCCCTTGAACCTGGGATGTGTTTGGACTGCGCTTCTCCAGAGGCGGTGGAACAAACCATTACTCTCCCAGGGTGCACCTGTTCTTTGTTTGACTGTCATGTTTACCAGCTTCCACGTTAGGGCTGTTTATTCAGGTCCTGCCTTTGGCTGTCGGAAGTGCCGCTGCAGCACATCCCTTGCCCTTTGGTGTCTGGCTGTGGCCCGTGACAGAGCTGGAGTGAGCTAAGAGGCCACCCTCCCGAGCACGCAGCGGCGTGGCCACGGTGCAGCCATCTCCCTGTCCCCGGTGTCAGTGGGGCAAGACGGGTGTGGGGAAGGAAGCAGAGCCCGGTTTTCATGTATTTGGGGCAGGGAAAGCAGGTGGTCCCGCAGGGCTGTGGGCAGCTTTGCTGGCAGTAAGATGCACATCTCCGGCAGGAAAGAGAGAGGTCGGTGCCGGTTGTGCTGGGCGAGTCCTGCTGGGGAAGGAAGGCGGCCTGTGAGTCTATCCCCACAAAGCAGACTTTGTCTCCCGTCACCCCCTGCTCAAGCAGGCAGTGCTGTCCCGTCAGGCAGTTGAAGGTGCCAAGAGTGGGGGGCCCCCTGACGCTGGGTTCTTTGTCGCAGGTGGCGTCGGCATCACCTGTTGGATTCTGGTGTGTAACAAGGTCGTGGCCCTGCTGCTGCACCCTTTCAGCTGAGAAAGGCTGCCACACGGCGCCGATGCTTCCCAGCGTGGACGTCCTCTTCATCATTGGAAATGTGATGTGTACTTTCTCTTTTTAAAGACAGAAGTGCACAGGTTCGTTTCTTGTTGATGTGTTGCTGTTGGACTTCATAGAACCACGATTCCGTGTCCTTCGCATTGAGCCAGGAAGACTGCCGTTACGGGTCTCTGCACGCGGCCACCACGGCATCACTTAAAGGCGGCGTTGCCAGCTGCAAAGTCAGACATGCCTAATAACTTAGTGCTTTAAAAACTTGCTCTTTAGTCAGTGTAGAAAGCAACTTCATTCTAATACCACTACTAGAATTTGAAAATCTAACCTCATGCGATACACTAAAAGAAAAACACTAATGACATTCCTTGTGCTCTATCTTCCTCATTTGATTGTCATTTGCTGGGTGAGCCTTTGTCAGGTATCACCTACTTATTTAAAACTGTCCATTTTCACTACTGTGTTTTGTAAATGTATTCATGAGACCATAATTCAGTGTTTCGTGCTTGAGTTTGTTTTGTATTTAAGACATTGCAAATGAAGCCTATTTTATCAGCATTTAATATTTATGCTCTGTATAATGGAATGGAGTTAGAACCCCCTGGGAATCTGATTAAATTAATTTGAATGGATACATGTTTGACGCATAACATCGTTCTGATAAATATTTTTTTACGATACTCTTTTCCTAATCTTTGCTCGTGTTTGTGTGGCTTCCTCCCTGTGGCCACTTACTTGCTGCCACCAGCTTCTACGTGGCCAGTTTCTAAGGTGTGTGTGCGTGTTCCCCTGCCCCCTGGTGACGCGGCCAGCGGCCCCTTTCCATCTCTGCGATGGCCTGGGGCTCCGCCCAGCTCACCCTGGACGTCGGAGCTGGCCCACTGCGGACAGGCTCATGGAGGACTGGACACCAGATGCCATGTCACACAAAGGGACCTTGGCTTCAATGGCCGAGCAGCCCCACCAAGGAGATGCTGACGCTGGAGGAAGCTGCGGGGCCCAGGGCTCGGTGTGGCAGCAGGCGTGAGGTCGGCTTCCACAGAGAACCAGGGCGGGACAGCAGCCCAGGGACGTCCGTGGGCCACTAACGCCTCCCGGACAGACCCTGAGTCGTCTCCTAAGTGTTCTGTCAAACCACGAGGCCAGAGGAAAAGATGTGCAGTTGTTTTCCACCTCCATGACAGCGCGCGACACCGAGCAGCGGAGACTGAAGGTGCCCTCGTCGTTTCACACCATGATTTTTCAGAATTGTATTAAGTGAGGCTAAACATGGTACCGAAGTCAGAAGATGCAGAAAAGGTGCCCGGAACACCGCCATCTTCCGGAGTGCCGGGGCTCCGGCGCCAGCGGGCGGCTGGCATGGGGACCGTTGAAGCCCAAGGTCCCTGCTGACGGCCAGGGCCGGGCGAGCGGCTGCAGCAAACCGGCTACGAGAACCGAGAACCGGGCCGTTTCCCTCCCGCGCGCGCTCCTCCCTCCCCTCCCTCTTTCTGTCGTCGTGTCCAACTTGCCAGTTTTTGTTCCCAGTTCTTAGGATTTGGCCACTGGTATTCCTTACATTTATGAGTATCGATATTTGCTCTTTTAAGGAAAAAAGTTATCAAAGTAGTACCTAAAAAGCACCCCACTTGCAAAGTGCAGACCAGGAGCAAGGAAGCCTCGCAGGACTCTGCAGGGCTGGGCTCACTGCTGTGACACCGCGCCCCCTTTTCCTAGGTAGTTGTGGCGCTAAGGGAGTCTTTCTGCTAAAAGCACTGGATGTGTTTTCAGCTTCGCAAGAAAGAAGACACTGCTTTGAAGTTCATCTCAGGTTTTCTTCAGGCCACTTTCCTTTGCTCTGTATTTCCGGTAGCCGAAGCCGGGAACTCTTTACGTACAGTCCACGGGTTTTGTACTGCGGTTAATCGGTCCTGTTGCGGGCACAGGTGGCCCGATGCTAGTCAAACTCCTTTGCTTCCCCCGTGCCGGCCCTGGACTCGAACTTGGGGGTTTTTGAGTGGTTTGCAGTGTTCCGGGGTGACCGACCTAACACTGCTCCACCGGGACATGCCCGCGTTGTTTTTGCACGTGGAGTTGTCCAAGTGCCGTTCGTGCCCGAGCGAGTGGTCTGGACGGCCTCGCCGGGTCTGCACAGGTTCGCTGAGGCTGCGCCCACTGGCCAGTGCCGTCCCAAGGCCAGGTTCACGTTCAGGGGCCGTGGGCAGCCGCCCAGATGAACCACCAAACAAACTGCTTCCTGCCTGCCTACCTGCACCTTTCCTTAGAAACACACAAACAATACTGACTGACGATCCATGGGTTCATTTCTGGACTCCCACCTCTGTCCCGTCCACCGCCTGTCCTTACACCAATACCACAACGTTTGATTATTGTTTCTTTGCAGTAAGTCTTGAAACACGGGCGTGGAATGCTTCAGTCTTGTTCTTTTTCCAGATGGTGTTGGC
This sequence comes from Solenodon paradoxus, assembly GCA_004363575.1. NCBI lineage: Eukaryota > Metazoa > Chordata > Mammalia > Eulipotyphla > Solenodontidae > Solenodon > Solenodon paradoxus. The sequence continues at coordinate 163,873 of RJWH01002887.1, forward strand.
TCTTCTGGGCCCTTGCAAGTCCTTGCGCATTTCAGAATCAGCCTGCGGGTTTCTGCAACGTGCCTGCTGGGAGTGTGACGCCGGCTGGGAGTGTGACGGGATGGGTTGCCCTTAAAATAGCGGAGGGTAAGTTAACTGATAACTGGGGGCGCAGCCTGCTTCCTGCAGCCCTAATACCAGATATTCTGGGTGGAACGAATGTGTTAATGAGGCTGAGCAGTTAGCTCGACTAACTACCGGCGTCCTTTCGTTTAGAACGAGACTAACAGAAAAGGCCCAGGTAAACCTACCAACAAATATAACAAGACTCAGTCTTTAGGTGCACGTGAGGGATGGGTTCCCCACGATGACCGGGTATTAGATAACCAGTCTGGCTGCAAAAGAGAACCCTCACACACACAAAGAATTCTCTGAAAACTAGTTGGTCATCACTGCATTTTTTTTGAGTCTTTCGATCAGGCTGTTCCTTTTGAAAGCTGCTTCCCTGTTTGAAGTTAAAGTGCAATTAGGTGGCTGATACAGTTCCTCTTGGGCTGACTCACTGAGGCTCAGGAGTCCCATAGGACATTAAAACCTTAAAAGAAACTCGTTTTCCAGAAGGTCATGGACATGTTTATTTGTTTAAAAAGATGTAAATTTCTATTAAAAATGTTGTCATGGGCTAAGAGTGGATTGTGTGCCCAAGGTCGGGTGCAGCACCGTGGACGCGCCCTGCGCGCTGAAATGAGCAGGTTCAAGGAACGGAGGAACAATATCAAAGCAATATATTAGGGTGTTGCTGTTGAAATAACTATTTTTCTGGTTCCCTTGGGAGGTGAGGAGACTTGACAGAAGGGACCAGGGCTGCGGCAGAGTCTCCGGCCTGGCCGGGCCCCGGCTGCACCTGAGCCTGTGGGGCACAGGCTGGCCATGGAGGGGCTACAGGCTCTGGGGGCACGTCCACAAGGACGCAGCCCGCCCCGAAGAGCTCTTCCATCAGGCTGCCCTTCTTTTTGCAGAAACGGGCCTGGGTTCTGGAGGCCAGGGCGAAGGAGGGCTCGTAGCCACTGGGTGAAGTCTCGAGCCCCGGCACCCCACATGCCCCGCAGTGCCGGGTCCTGCAGTGCGGGCCGCTGCTGACCGGGCCGCTGCTGACCGGGCCCCTGCTGTGCAGGCCCGTGGCTAGCCCGCCTGCCGCCGGGAGCCCCTGATGCAGGTTTTCCGTGGCCTCGGTGAACGAGTACTGCTTCCTCGGGCGGCAGCAGGGCGCTCTGACGCTGGCGGCGGCAGGCTTACCCGGGGTCTGCCCGGGGTCAGGCTCCTGCACACTGACGTCCAGCCTCCCGTGTGCTGGGTCGGCCAGATGGCCCTCCCGCCCAGGCTCGGCCACTTGCACTCTCTTGGGTGGCAGCTCTTGCTCCCTGCTCCCCAGCGCGGCTGGCTTGTCCTGCTCTTCTTTCTTCTCTCTCTGTCTCCCGACATTCTCCAGCGGCAGTGGGACTTCCAGCTGCTCCCCTTCATGTGATAAATCTGCTGTTAAAAAACAGTACATTCAGTGATTTTAGGAATCAATGGGGTCATGCCCTGGTGGAGCAGCACTCAGATCCACTGCCTACAAGGGAGCAGCTCACAACCCCTGGGTTTGAGTTCCGGCGGAAGGGTGGTCAGACAGGACACAGCCAGTATGAACAACTATATAAAAATAAATGAAAATCCTCCTTCCTCCTCTCTCTTCCTGCCTGCCTGCTTACCTTCATTCATGCTGCACATTTTCTTTAAAACAAAACAAAAGAAAAAAGAATGAATGGATTTCAGTGCACCCTGGGGGAGCAGCGGCCTGGTCAGTCACCTCTGAAGCCCTGGGGGAAGGAACCAAGATGAACAACTAAATAAAAAATAAATGTTTCTTCCTCCTCTCTCTGCCTGCCTGCCTACTTGCCTTCATTCCTGCCTGCACTTAGCCTTGAAAAAAAAAAAAAATCGGCGAGCTGCCCTGCCAGCTCCCTTCCCACTGCACCACACCTGAGTCATTTAAACTTTATTCTAGGGCCTGTGTGGCCCTGCCACAGTGCAGGGACTGAGGCCAGCTGAACTTGGGCATCTGGTCAGCAGGGACTGAGCTTCCCACGCAGGCTGTGCGAGGGCTGTGGGCTTCGCTGAGACGTCTCCTCAGCGCTAATTCCACAGGAAGACAAAGGGAGTGTCTTCAAAATTCTGATGGAAAATGAACTCCATCCTAGGATTTTCTTCCTAGCCAATGATTAACCAAAAATAAGAGTAAAGCTGCGCCCTGGTGGCCTAGCGGACAAGGCCACTGGACACAGCCCTCAAGCATCCCAAGGATGAGGTTTGAGACCCAGGGCCAGCAGGGACAACCAGGGTGAACAACGAAATGAAATAAAGTTCTTCTTCTCTCTTCCTGCCTGCCTGCCTTCATTCCTGACAGCCCCTTTCCTTTAAAAAAAGAAAAAAGGATCAAGGAGACTTAAAAAAGCTCTTAAAATTACCTTTGTATTTTCTCTTAGAATCCTCTTGACTTGGTAATTGGCTGATATGATGAGGAGTGGCCCAGACTATTTCAGTTGATTTCGCTTTATGACTGATGTTTCCTGTGGTCTTCTTCCCCTATAATTAAAAACAAGCAAACAGTAACAACACATTTTGGGGGGATACAGATCATTTTAAATTGTGTTTTCAATGAACACAAAGACTTTGTGCATAGAACAAGGACTATGGACAGTACAGTTTCTTTTCGTAAACATCTGTGTACCTAGGCTGCAGGTACCAGACGTCCTGTATGTACCTTAGTCGTCGAAGAAGCAGCGTCATCCGATTTCTGGGTTTCCTGGTGTCTTGTACTGGCAAACGAAAGACTCTTCCTGTTTGCTTGTACTGATTTTGTTGAGGAAACTACGGAACAGGGAAATTACATGCAACAAACGTGGCACACGTGCAAGTATTGATTTTAAACACAAAACCACTGAAGTGAGTTCGCAATGTCATGATAAAGCAAAGCACACTGGCTGTTTGCTCTCTTTTTGATTATAAAGGGAACGTGCGGCAGGAATGAAGGCGAGAGGCAGGCGGGCAGAGAGAGGAGGAAGAAGCACTATTTTATTCAGCTGTTTGTCTCGGTTGTGTTTGCCGGTCCCGGGACATGAATATGGGACTTTGGGATGTCCGCGGACGGCGAGCCACCACTACGCCACCAGAAGGTACCTACGAGCTGTTCTCTAAAATTATTACACACGAACATTCATCTGCCAGTTTCTGTTCTCACCTCCTGCGTCCTGTTACTTTTGTCTTTTGGGGGCCATGAAGGTTATCACAGAGGACAAAGAAAGCAGGTGCTGCGTGTTGCTTCCCTGCTCACAGAAGTTGTTGAAAAGTGGGGGGACAGAGACAGAGACAGACAGAGAGAGACAGGAGAGAGAGGAGAAGCAGAGAGAGAGGAGTTTGAGAGGAGACCATCCCAATCCCAAGTGCGAGTTGCAGGCCGCTGTCCAGGGTCAGCCGGCCGTACAAAGTGCAGGGCGTGTGTAGGGAGCACCGTCTGTCCTAAAGGGGAAAATACCACTTAGCAATAAGACGAGTGGATGGTAGTGGAGGACTCCACCCCGTGACTCTAGAACAGGCAAAGCGCCTGTTGTGAGGAAGGGGCGTCCTGCGGCTCAGGAAGGGTTGGCGGGCTCTGACTTCAGGGGCAAAGGGCAGCTTCCTGCAGGACGGGGTGCCCTGGAGGACGGGGTGCCCTGGAGGACGGGGTGCCCTTGACGGGAGGGGGTGACGGAGGTTTGGCAAAACTCCTGCATCAAGGGAAACTGCCTCGGTAAAGATGATTGAGAATCCACACACTGGCTAACAGATATGCTTTGAAAGTTCAATTCTAGACAGAGATTCCGCGTTGAGCTGAAGCGCCCCTTCTCTCCCCGCGACGGAGGACAGAGACGGCTGCTCAGCAGGGGCCGGGCCGGGAGGCAGTTCTGCGTTTTTCTAGTTGTTTCAAACCTTGCGGTTTTATTTTTCTAGAATCACCACGTGTGTCTCAATGCCTAATGAAATGACTTTAAAAGAGCCATTATTTGGTGATATAAAATAGGAAAATCAGACTAGATTTTGAAAAATAAGAGTTCGGTGCACCCCAGTGGAGGAGCGGTTAGGCCCGCCGCCTCCAGCCAAGCGCAGTCCACATGCATCCCAGGGACCCGGGTTCGCGTCCAGGGCCAGACGGGGTGGGGAGGGCGACAACCAGGACGAACAACTACATGCAAACAAAGGGCTGCAAAAGTAGACTTGGGGCAACACTGATAACAAAACATACCTTTTGGATACTCTTCTTTGCCATGTAAATTTTTAAGTATCCGATTAGTGTAGATGTTTTTGATTTCCAGCTGTCGATCCTTCTCCTAAAGAGACCATAATACCGATTTTTCTATAAATGTTTGCTTTCATCAACCTTGATTTTGTCTAAAAACAATTTAAGTAAACGCAGCGTTCTCTGACGAGATAAATCCAGAGTCTGGAAGAAACAGAAACAGGCCACCTCTCTGCATACCCCCGACATCAGGGCGCACCCGGTTAACACACTGCAGGGACGGGCCCGTATATCTGAAGCGCTCACAAGCCCGCTTCTTCCACTCTTTTCTGTCCCCTGGGCCTGCGTCAAGCGGCTTGTGCTTCTGCAGCGCTCACGGGGTGGCCACTAGGCATGGCATCGTTTAAGCGAGTTAAAATAAAATTTGGAGACGTCTTTCAAGTGCCGGTTGACTCCACGAGCAGCTAGAATATCTCCGTCGCCAGGGACGGCTGTTTGACGCCGCAGCGGCGCACAGGGCCACGTGGGGCCTGCTAGAACAAAGGCGGCCTTGCTCCACCCGGAATCTCCGTCTTGCCTTTCTAAAGTCTTGGCAAAACAAAGAGCTCGAAATCCTGGCTGGTGGAGGGAAGACGAGCGCTTCAAAGAATCACCGAACACCCACAGACACCGAGGCAGGCCGTGGGGCTCAGGCTGCCTCGGCCAGTTTCCGGCAAAAGCGCAGTGGAGGGGGAGTGCGTCGTACGGCGTCCCCCCGGCGTGATTACGGAGGACGAGGGCCCCGGGGATGTGAGCGGGAGACCCAGAGGTGCGCGGATGGGTTCTGGTCTCCCAGGGCCCCTCGGTGTCCTGCTGTGGGCCAAGGGCATTCAGAGAAGAGGCGCCCCTGAGGTGGGGAGAGGCCCAGCGCGGGCGGTCTTGGCCTGGCCCCGGAAGTTCAAGCCCCTTCAAAGCCCCCCACGTTCTGCATGGGACTAGAGGGGCCGGGCACTGCCCAGCACTGTTAGGAAGGGCTGACGTGGCCACTAGACACGGGCCCAGTGGCAGTGCCACCTACGGCCCGCAGGCCGGGAGAGGAGCTGTGTAGAGCCAGGAGGCAGCTCGGAGCCTTGGGGTAGGACCAGGAGACCCCCAGCGTAGGCTCCAGGCGACAGTGTAGGGTGGGAGACACCTCTCGGAGCGCCGGCACCGGCAATCCTCAGGGGGCGACAGCAGGGTGTGGCCCGCTTGGAGCAGGAGGCTGTCAGACAGACTGGTTACCACGAGTCCAGAGGAGCCGGCGGACAGCACGTGGCCCGGGCCTCTTTCTCCCTCGACGACTATGACCTGCTCGTCACGGTCCCACCGAGAGAGGGGGTGTGGAGAGACGCCGCCGCCACGCAGGGCTGGTTGAATGAGAAGAGCCCGTCCCCTGCGCGGGGTGTGGGCAGGGGGCGTCAGGACCGGCGTCAGTTGCTGAAGACCGAGGAAAGATTTTTCTGTATCTCAATCACTGCGTGTAGCTTCTTTTCATCACAAGCTTGCTTTACTATCAGAGGTACACCAAGGGGCACAGTTTTGAGAATATTAACCTCTAGAATTTAGGCTTCCAGAAGCAAAAATGTGACACGATGCCACCCTTCTTTCTTGTCATATGACTTCACTTAGAAGAACAGCAATGAAGACAGTTGATTACCAAGAAAAACTGGTCAAGCATATTCTGGGTATTATGTTTAAGAAGAAGGAATATTGTGTAAAATAGTTGAAGAGAGCGCGCCCTTGTGGCTGAGGTGGCTGAGATGCTGGTGTGTGGACCAGGTAAAGCCCAGGGACGGGAGTCAGGGTGAAAAACCTAAATAAAGATGTTTCCTTCTCCCTCCCTCTCTCCCTCCTTCCTTCCTTTTCTCCCTTGCTCCCTCCCTCCCTTTTCTTTCTTCGGCAGTTTTGATTATCTGGAAAGTTCAGTTATGTCTTCTGCTTTGGTCTGGACACAGTCCACATGTGGCCAGCAGTGGGGAGCAGGGAGTCAGCTCTCTGCTGCTGGCCGACACGGGGCTGGAGCAAGAATGGCTGGGTAGGACGGCCGTCCTTCAGGTTTGGAACAAAGGCTCAGGTCTGGGCAGCCATGACAGAGCTGGTCAAAAACCTAAGCCCACAGGTTGGGAGCACAGCCAGACAGGTGTGCGGTTGGAGAGAGACAGAAAAAGGGTCTGCAGTGAGCAAGGCGGGTGGAACGCTCAGAGCAAGTGCCTCCAGCTGAAGTGTGGTCACAGTTCAGTGGGACGTGGGCCGATGGTGTGAAAGCACATTAAGGTCAGCACAGACGCGTCCAAAAAGTAGAAAGGGACAGTGTCTTACCAGACACCACCCTTTGTGAGGCCCAAATTTGTAGCTGGGGTTGCAGGACTCCTCTGGGAACTGAGAAAGGTTGACACCCGCCACCTAACCTTGGCACACACTCTGGAAATGGGCAGGGCCTAGAGCTGGTCTTGGGTGTCTGTGAAAATGCGGTTCCAGCTGCAGCAACAGGAATCGCCTTCTCTGGGACCAGACCCTGCGAAGCACGATGATGTGTGCTGATGGGCAGACCGCATTTTTCTAAAAGTGCCGCAGCACCGCGGGCCGAGAGGGTCTGTGCGTCGTTCCAGAACCTTCTCACTCCCGTCAGGTGGTGTCTCTTGCCTTGATGCAAGAAACAAGGCAGGTGCGACGCTGCGGGACTGGTTCTCATGCTGTCTCCGTCTCACCCATCAGCCCTTCCTCTTCCCAGCCACCCCGGCTCAGGTCCTGCCCCGAGAGCCTGATCGCACGGTGTGGGTGTGCACCACGCAGTGGGGTCCTCGCAGCTCCGGGTGCAGAACGCCCCTGTGAGCCTGGGGCCCTGCTTCCGTGGACCATGCAGAAAGGCCGCCCCTAGGCTCTGCGCTGCTGGTCCCTCTTCATGCCGGGCCTGGCGGCGAATCGGGGAATTGCTACTCTGCCAGCAATTTTTCTGGGCATGTTTCAGAGTGTGATTTTCTGTCCAGCTTCTCTGTCAGTCCAAACTCTCTTGCTCTTTATGTTCCAGAAATTCTTTGGCAGTTATGATAGAATCATGGTGTCTTTGCTAGGGTTCTGTGTTATTTTAAAATGTTTTCTGTTATTTCATGGAATGCAGGCAGGAAGGGATGAAACACATGGATTTAGCTCATCTCCTTGATGTCACTCTTCCTACTCTCTTTTTTTTTTTTTTTTTAAGGAAAGGTGTAGCAGGAACGAAGGTGAGCAGGCAGGCAGGCAGGAAGAGAGAGGGGGTAAAAAGCACTTTATTTTTATTTACTTGTCCATCTTGATTGTTCCTTTGGCTCTGGGATGTGAACCTGGGTCCTTGAGATGTATGTGGACTATGCCTGGCCAGAGGCGGCGAACCACTCCTCCGCCAGGCGCACTAGGACACCCTTTTATAACCTAATCACAGTTATCATTCCACCTACCCCATCCCCAATTAATAATAATTATTTAAAAGCAGCAAATACTCTATTCAGTTCATTTCACATTTTTCCAATTATCTTCTGTTTTTTTAAATCATTTAAATGTATTTTTCATTCATGAGATACTTATTAAGATAACACATTTAGGGGGAAATCATCAACACAATGTATACATCATTACTGAAAACCATCCTACAAAAAACGGATTTTCTCGTGGAAAGTGGATTTCAAATGTATGGCAAAGTTTTACTTTCAGAAACAAAACACCCACAGTCGAATTCAGTCTGAGAGGCTGCCGACCTTCCTCTGTGCAGGGGCTCCTCCGGCACAACGTCAGGGGCCAGTGTGCTGCCGGGCGCCCTCCGCCAGCAGCCCGCCAACAGTCCGGTTCCGCCTTTTTGCTGGAGGTACCTCTTCATGGGCGTCCTCCGCCGGCCAGTGGGCTCCGCGCTCGCCGCTCTGCGAGGCTCTCAGTTCTACCAGCCTGGGTCCCTCCCTGCTCTTCTTGGCTGTCCTGGTCCTGCCGACCACCCTCTTCGGGGGCCCACGCTCAGGCCTCGGGCTCCGGCACCCATGCACAGCGGCCTATCTTTCATTTTAAGTTTGTTTGCATCAGGATCCAAACAAGGACCCAAAACATCGAGTCTGGTTAATAAGTCCGAGTCTTAAAAAACAAACATTGTTTCCAGCTTTGTTAAAATTCCCGTGTCATGCAATTCCTCCTTTCAAGGTATGTCGTTAATTTTTGTTTATTGTGGCCGAGTACACAGAACATGCAAGGCACCATCTTCGTCACTTTTAAGTGTACAGTTGACACTCAATACAATCAGGTCATTGAATCCACTCATCCTGTAACTCTTTATCCTGCAAAACTGAAACTCTGCACCGATCCAACAATATCCCCACCCTCCCTCCCTGGCAACCACCACATTCTCTGTTCTCATCGCACCGATTTATATATGTATATGTATGTGTATATATATATATATATATATATATATATATGATAAACAAATATGTATATATGCATTAGACTTTCTCTCTATAAATATATATACTTGTGTGTGTGTGTGTATAGAGAGCGAGCGAGAGAGCGCGTCTAATGGGACCAGCTTAGCAGCAGCGAGCACTCCACCACCCAGCTTACAGCCTTCAGATTCCGAGCTCACTAGAAAGAAGGCTTCTCACGAAAATTCTCCGTCGCTGCACCCTGTGGCTCAGGCAACTGAGGCAGTGCAGGTGCGGACCACGTAAAGCCCAAGGACCTGATTCGGCACAGAGCTTGTCACTGGTTTTTGCACTTACTTCGGTGTCATGATTACGTCCAACACTGGCATGGCTCCAAAGTCGCATCTCCAAGATGCCCCAGGGTACTTACGCTGTGTAGCCTTCAGCTGCCCTCGCCTCGTTTCCATAGTCCGTCTTTGTGAAAACCAGCAAACAGGTGGACACAGTCTCACAGGCCTCCTTTTCCCAACGGCTGCCTCGTAAATGGTTTCCTCTGCCTCCCTTCTGTCATTTGCCGACACATCCCAGAGAAGATTCCATGTTGCGTGGAGTTCTCATGCCTCCTGACACGTGCGTAAAGCTCATTGTGTGGAGGTGTGCTTACTTTTTCATTTTTTAAAATAAATTCGGGTCTGATTATTTCTAGAACTTTGACTCTTTCATCAAGCATTTCCTTCTATATGAAGCGTTTCTCCTGTCATTGTTTTTAACGACTACATATTTGCATATGGCTGGGTCGGAAAGTACATGTTTGTGAAACATTCCCTGGCTGCGTCTCTTCCACGTCTGTGTGTGTGGTTTCCATCGGCGAATCCTGAAGGCTTTTCTGCTCTGTTTCTAAATGGGCTGCCCCAGCTGTGCCCACTGCCTGGAATATTCTTCTCTGGAACATTCTTCCAGAAAAGGAAACCCGGCTCCCTCCCCGAATATGCCCTACCTCTGAGGCTCTTGGGAGTCTGAATTCCCGACCTGCCAGAAAAGAGCTCAACACTCGTTTTAAAGAAGATTCGCTCGTTGAAATCTGAAGCAGCTATATTTCCTAAGTGTCTTAACTGGCTTTTCCAACCTGTTGGACATTTTAGAACTCTTGAAGGCTGTAAGACAGCAAAAGTCTAAAAAGTAAATATATTTAATTCTCATTACAATCATTTTATTGAATGGACACTGCATGAAAATACAGGTTTAAGGCATGGATTATTTTATATCAACATCTGTATGTAATGTTCACCCCCAGTCTTAATTCTCATTTTTAAAGCACACTTTAAATGGGTTTTGCAAGCATATTTTCCAGTGAGACTTTAAATTATATGGGCCATAGAATGATTAGATTTTAATGTTACAATTTTTAAATTTAGAAACTTACTTTGGGTTATGTTAAAATGTAATAAAGTGTAATATTGTTTCATGTAATGAAATAAAAATAACAAGAAATCTTGTTAGTAAACAGAGCTTTCCTTCTTCTACTTAACAGTCCACGGTCACCGGGCTGTTAACTCATCCTCATAATTTCAGACGTTCTGTTTACATGATTGTAGGCAAGAAACTTAGTTTGAGAAACAGATTCCTGAAGTTACTAACTCAGAGACATAAAGAGCTTGGCCCCTGCGGGAAGCAGAGTCCCAGGCTGGGCCACACCGTCATGAAAGTACCTTCAGTGTCTGCTGCAGGTGCTTCACCTCCGTCTGCAGCGTCCTGGTGGCCACCTGTGCGGCCAGTGACTTCTGTTTTTCAGCCGCCAGCTGGCGACCGAAGGCTTTGCCGTTCAACCTCAGCTGTTTTTCCAGGCTCTGAAAATAGTAGGTAATTCAACTCTTCTGGAACCAACGTCATCTTAGGAGAAAATGTCAACGGTAATGGGACCAACTACATTTATGAGAAGTGCGACTTCTCAGGGTGACCCTCGGGGACGGTTATCAGGCTGAGACTGGCGTGTTATATGACATAGAAGCCAAAGAATCCCAGTTCCTTACTTTGGAGAATAAACATCATGTTTTCAGCCCAATGTTGTCTCCACACTTTGGAATCTGATTCAACAAATTTTTTTTTTTTTTTGAGCAGAACCCCCAAATCAGTAAGTCAATCGACAGCAAACCTACGCAGTTCTGCGGAAATGAGGCCGGGCTAACTGCACAGCGTGCTCTGCAGAAACCTCTCCTGCCTCTCTGGAGGACGGGTTGCCCAGCCGGAGCAGACAACAGGGGCCTGATTCTCAGGTCACTGAGACCGGGAGTCAGAGGTGGCTCCCGCGCCCCGCCCACACAGGTGACGGTGAGAGGATGGCGGGCTCACCGCCTGCATCTGGACTCAGGTCGCATGCGCACCTGCTGTCTGAAATGAGGACTATTTGACTGGAGAACTGCTTGATCTGCACTTAGAAGGTTTGGCCAAAATGCCCCCATTCCCCTTTTAAACATAAAACATATTTTCCCTCATTATTATTATTATTATTATTTTTTAAAGGAAAGGCGAGAGGCAGGAAAGAAGGTGAGCAAGCAGGCCGGCAGGAAGAGAGAGGAAGAAGCACCTTCTTCTTTCATTTAGTTATTCCTTTTGGTTGTCCCCTCCCACCTGCCGGCCCCGGTTTCGAACCCTGGTCCTTGGGATGTATGTGTGTCTGTGGGTTGTGCCGCTGCAGACTTACCGCCCTCCCATTATAATAGTAATTCAGTCTCGTTAAGGAAGAGTGGCTGGAGAGATGCCTTTTAATGCATCGTTTGAAGCAGAGGGTCGATTTCTAAGAGAGACTTCTCCCAGCGCAACTCAGCCTTTTCAGCAGACAGAAAACGCTCACACGGGCAGCTGGGCCCACTGGACGATGGCCACTTGTGGGTGACTCGGGCTGGCGGGAACGGCGCTCTCGCTGAGCCCTGTGCACGGCCGCAGAAGGCAGCAGAAGGCCGGCCTCCGGCGCCTGCAGCCCAGCTGCCCGTGTCTTCCCGGGCCCCTCTGGTCCCCCCGGGCCGTCCCGCAGCACCTTCTGCCCGAGTGTGGCAGGACAGCTGGCGGCTGGCCGACTCACCCCACGGGGACAGGCCCAGTGGCGGCCGCTCTGCGTGAGCTACAGAAACTTAGCACTTTAGGCCCCTGAATACGGACCTGTATTTTTTGGTCATTTGCCTCCATTTTTGCCGTCAGCGTGGACAAGCGCTGAGTGAGGTCTTCCCGCTCGGCGAGGCTCTGGTCTTCGGCAAGTCTCTGCAGGGCCTGCAGGGCGTCCTTGGTCTTCAGGAGCTCGCCGTCCGTCTGTCGAAGTTTCCTGGAGACGGTCCTCTCTTTCCCCTGGGACGTCCTCAGCAGCTGCCTCAAGTGCGTGACTTCATCCTGGTGCTTCGCCACAATCTGGGGGAGGCTGCTCTGTGAGCTCTCGTACTTGCCGATGGCTCTCAGGTGCTTCAGCTGAAGGTGTTTCAGAAACTGGTTCTCTATTAACGTGGCCTCCAGTTTGCGACGGATGTCTGCTAACTCGTTCTTCAGCTCTTTAACCTTGTGAAGCGTCGCCGAGAGCACGCGGTGGGTCGTGGCGTCTCTCCTCTGGGTGACCGCGGGGATCTGAGAATTAAAGGGCGATGTTTTCCAGGTGAGCGTTCTCTCCAGCGGGGCTTCCTTCAGGCCTGTGGAGCACACAACCCAGCACGTTACTAGGAACACGTGTGCAGCCGTGCAGACGCGCAGCCGTGCAGACGCGCAGCCGCACGCTGCTACCGGGGAAGGAGTAACAGCTCACCGACGCCCATGCTTTACTCCAGGATTTCTACATAGACGCCACTTTTTCTCCTATTTCCCAAAGGGACGGTGCAGCAGGAATGAAGGTGAGCAGAGGCAGGCCGGCAGGTGGGGGGAGAGAGGAGAAAGAAGCACTTTCTTTCGTTTAGTGCTTCATCTTTGCTGACCGAGCCGGCCCCAGTCAGAACTGGACATGTACGTGGACAGCACCCGGGGTGTGCCAGACAGCACATTTATTGCTTTTTGTAGCTGGAGACAATTTGTCCAAGACCACTAGCACAAAGGGAAAGAGAATGGGAAGAAAACTCTCTGGTCCTCTGCCTCTGAAGCCTGTACTTATTCCTCCTGGAAAAGCTGTGGTGAAAGCCGTGACAACAGTTGACGCTGAGTGCTTGCTACGTGCTGGCCGTACACAGATGACCTGGAGCAACTCCCACGTGGTACAAGGGAATCCGTGTAACACTAGAGCCCGAGGCTCGACATGAAGACCTTCTGCATAAAAAAAGACCCTAAGTCATTCAACTGCTTAGAGTACAAAGATGAGATATTCCATCCCTCAGTGCATCAGCACAGCCACTTTCCCCTCTTAGTTTGGCGGGTGCTAAGTGACATCCTTAAAACAGAGCCCGATTGAAACAAAACAGAATCTAAATAATAATATCACACAGAGCTTTTAAGCATCAAGCTTATCTAACTGAACTCAAGTACGTCAAAGGCCTGTGTAATATTTCTGCACGTTCTCATTTTAAGAGCCAGCAGTGATGCCCAGGGATGTCATCCAAGGGCCCCCAGCTGGCAGTGCCGAGACAGAACCAGGTCTGTGTGTCTGCACTGCTGTGTGAGATACGTGTGCGTGTGCGTGTGTGTGTGTGCATTTGCACACCTTAGTATGTTGCTATTCTGAGAAAGAGACTGAAGCTGGATTCTAGACTCTAAGAAACGCAGGTCCTCATCCTGAAGGGAGAGGGGATGATTCAGTGGCCTATGTCACTGGAGGGTCGATCTTTAGCTGTTAGTCCACTGCGTGAGACTCTCATCGACACGTTGGGTGTAGCTGCCGGGAAAGGCGATTCCGCTTGGCGTGGGGACCATGAGCCAACAGAAGCAGGGTGCCTTCTGGGGACAGAGCACTGACTCGCGCCTGTGACGGACCAGATACATCTGATGACATTCAGTGTCTGCTTCACATCAATAAGTTTTCCGACGGGGAGGAAATGAGGCGGCACTGGTGGAATATTTGAGTGTTTGGTTGGAAGAGGCTTTTGAGAACGCTGAAAGGTGGGAGGCAGAGCAGGTGAGTCGGGCTCTGGGACACCCAGCCCAGTGGAGCGGTGTCTGTGGTTGTGGCAAAACCGGACACCTGAATTCCCTGGGCACTTGCTGGGGCACCCTCACCCCAGGCCACGTGGATCAGGTCGGTTTCAAACAGGAGGTGTGGGGACTGCTGTGTTCTACACCAAGTCCCACATGACTGAATCTGACCTCCAGGGTGTAGCGTCTGCTCTTGGGTGGTCTGACGCTGGAGAGAGGGAGAAGCTCCCTGAGGCCAGAGGGCAGGCAGGGGTCCCAGACACAGGAAGCGCCTGCCTGCTGTGCCACGTGGCAGAGGGAGAGGCAGCCCGGGTGGGCGCTGGGGTCTCCAGCCTGCGGCCCGGGGAGCACCGCCAAGGCGGTGGTTAGAGATGTGCGAGTGGCGTGCTCTGACAACGGGGTGGCAGCCTCCACAGACAACACGCGCTTGGACAGGAACACAGAAATGATGACCCATAACCGATCCGGATACGGCCGCGGCGTTCCAGGCGAGGGGACGCAGTCAACACAGCTCCTCCTTCGCGTGCACCCGTCTTGCGAACGACTGCCACACGCTCTGGCGCTGCACTGAAAACACATCTCACAGAAGGGAATACAATCGACTTAAACGTCTTATGTGTTGAAAGTACATTCTCTACAAGAGAAGGAAACAGCCAACTTTTGAAAATCAAATCGGGGAAATACATTGCCGGCCATTCACCTGGACGTAACCTCCAGTATCTGACGAGAGCAAAACCCCTACCAAACTGAAGTCCTCGCTTCACCCTTCGGCTCCTTCTCTGTGAGAGACATTTCGGGATTCAGATCTGCTTTCCTCACTTTTTTGAAGAGGGAAACGAAAGATGACCTCCGGCGTCACTGTTCTTTGGTGGATTCTGGTCTCTGCTGGCAACTCCTAAGCTGGCGTGACTAGGCCGAGGCCAGAGATCCGCTCCAGCAGCCGAGGAAGCCGAGGACAGACTAGCGATCGCTCCGACGCGGCGCGACACTGGCGAAGCATGCGGCCTGCGGCTCGGACGCCTGCGGCTCGGACGCCGTGACTCCAGCGTTTGGCGCTCCCTGTGGCTGACATTTCTTTGGCAAACACTTGGAAAGCGTGAGCTCTCAGGGAATCAGTGAAGAAAAGGACAAGCAGGGAAAGAGGGTCATCCTGTGACAACTCACTGTCACGCCGATGGCTTCCGTTCATGGGGTGCAGGTCCTCAGGGACACAGCGCCGGGTTCAAGGTGCAGTCGAGACTCATGAGAAACAGGTTAAATAAAGCAGAACACAAAAGCACAGGCAGGGCAGACCTTCATCCTTCAGATGACGGAGCTCAGGCTTTGAGTCCGCTGGCTGCAGATGATAGAATTAACTCCCGTCGCTCCTAGTTTATTGACAGTGTCCCCACGAGTGACTCAAAAATACGTGCAGACTAAACCCACGGGGAAACGGTTTTAAAGATCTGACTTGCAGAGGCACTTGCGTTTCTGGGGAAATCGTCGTGTGTGAATTCTGTCTTCTCCCACAGCCCACAGAACTGAGCTCAGTGTGAACCTCAGGCACCGACCCACGGCCCTTGGGGCCAGTTTCTGACTCTGAGGGGTGCTCTTCATGGTTCTTCCCACAGTCTCCCCAGTGGGTTTCGGGGAGCACGCTTTAATCAAAGATTGCTTTCGTGGTGAAATACATGACTGTTCCCGCCAGGTGAAACGGATCGTCTTGTGAGTTCAAGCTTTTGTTGCCAAAGATGAAAAAACGGCTTTTAAGGGCTCTGTGCGTTTCAGATGCAGATGAGGGACTGTGGAACCGGGACTCTGACTACCACGTAGGTTCTGCTGTGACCGTTTCTTCTAAATGCCACCGACACGCTTCTGTCACCGTCCCTCTGTGGGAGTAGGAGCTGGACATCTGCCTTCTCCCCGAGGCCCACCCAGTGTGTTGGACCACGTCTCTCTAGAAAAGGGGATTTTAACCTTTTGAGAAGCTAGTGAAAGCTACTGGTCTTCTTTCTAGAAAAGTGCACAAACCATGTCGACACACAAGTGCTCAGAACTGCCTGGGGTTCTCAGACTTGGGGCTCAGATGAAGAATCCCTGCCGTCTAACACAAAAGGAGGCGGGTGAAGTTTCTAAGTTTCTGGAGGACAGGGAAGTGGCACTGAGGTCCAGTGCTGGCCGGGGTGAGAGGCCCTGTTTACCCAGATGCAGCAGGCTCTTAATTAAATATTCCAACCGCTGCGGGTGGTCAGGGGGAAAGGCGTCCAGCCATTTCTGCACAAGTAACAGAGCTGCAAGCCTTGCCTGCCTAAGGTAGGTGCTGGTGATGTCAGTCTGGGTAGGGCCGGGGGTGAGGCCAGGTCCTTTTGCAGGGTTAGGAGTTGGTGGCTGGGACCTCTAAGGTCCACAAGGAAAGGACATGATAGCAGCCCTTTGAGCCACCTCGATTTCACAAGGCTGTCTTTGCCAGCATCCTCACCAGGGTTGGAGACCATCTTCCTGGGGCGCTGAGACGGGTATTTACACTTGACTGGTGAGTCAAACTTCCATTCCTCAGCTGCGATGAGAGGCATGAAGACAGTGAAGTTCGAGGGCTGAGGCGCTCTGTAGCCAGGTCGCCTGCTAACTAGAAAGGGAACTGACCTCACCAGGAGGCTCTGGGAGGGAAAGCCGTGCACGAGGGCGAGGCTGCACAGCCCGCTGTGATTTTTCTGAACCACTCTTTCCCGCCTCCCTCTATAAAGAGCTCACCTGCAGCAGCACACATGGACCCCCGTGGATGACCACGCCGGATGTGACCCACGGCCGAGCGTTCAATGACTGTGTCCTCATCAGCCAGAAGCTTTGGTCTCGGTTGGGAAACGTGGCCTCTTACCTTTAGGGAGGGAGACGCTGGCGACGCTGCACTTTTTCTTCCCCTTCTGTCGCACGGCAGGCTTCTCCAGGCGACTCCGAGCCGCTTCCGAGCACTCCGAGAGGAATTCTTCCGAGTCGAAGGGAGACCCTCTGCAGGAGCACCGAGACGGGCTGTAGCCCACGCTCCGGTCCGAGGTGTCGCTTTTCCTCAAGGGGCGGCTGCTGTCCGGCCTCTTCACGTCCTCGGCCACGCCCGGGAAATGCTCACCCACGCCGGTCTCTGTCGTGTTGGCCGGAGACATAGTCAACAGCCTAGCAGAAGAAAAGTCACTTAGTCAACATTAAAGTGCCCCGACGCGCTACCGTACTGACTTCTAAACGGGTAATTCAGCCTGTGAAGCAACGCATTACTGGAAAGCGTGTTCTGGAAAAATCTGTTTGCTTTGTATATTGTTTCTCCATAAAATATACAACCAACAAAGATAACAGTTTAATCAGTAATGAGCTACATTCTCATTCTTCGGCTGGCGGCCGGTTAGGATTGTTTTTTTTAGTTTTCATTGCAGGCACTTTGATTTACAAAATAACACAAAAGCCTCGATGTGCGGGCTCAGCATTTGTCAACGTCCGGGGTTTTCTGTCCTGTCAGGGTTTTCTGTCCCGGCCAGAAAGATACACAGCTACCAACTAGCACAGTTCTGTCCACAACCAATGTTTCTTTTTTAATGTTTCTTTTCTTTTTCTTTTGATGACTTTTCTTTTAAAGGAAAGGGGCAGGCAGGAATGAAGGTGAGCACCGCACCTCATTACTGTCATCAATGAAAAATGTATGTAGGATTCAATTCACATACACGGGTTTCTAACTCTGTGTTGCTTTGTTACAAAATCCAGGTTTTCACGCCCGCTGGTGGAGCAGGGTTGGGTCAGTCGCCTCTGAGGGAGCACAGGCCACACGCCCCTGGGTTCACGTCCCAGGCCCAAGGGGAAACCAAGAACGCGAACAACTAAATAAAAATAAAGATGCTTCTTCCTCCTCTGCCGGCCTTTCTGCCTACTCGCCTTCATTCCTGCCTGCACCTGCCCTTTAAAAAGAAAATCTAGGTCTTGGGCCGATCACCTTGATGCTCTTCTCTCTTTCTCTTTAAAAAAGAAAACCCGTAACATTTATTTGTTTTATTTCGTTGCTCATCTTGTTCCCTCTGGCCCTGGGATGCGGACCTGAGTCCTCGGGATGTACGTGGGCAGCACCAACTGCAGATAGTGGATTTATCTTCTGGGCCACCAGTGTGCACCAGACGCTCTTCTCAGTTAACTGACTAATTATTTTCAGTCTCAGATTTATTTAGTGTCTGTCAGGCACTGGGATTATGAAGTAGGCAAACTTCTACCTTCAGATCTAAGCAATTTTGTAATTAACGTCTACTACAGTGACACGTTATTTTTCTTCTTTTTAGCTGGCTTCGACATGCCACGTTTATGATAGTGTATATAGCTCAGATTTATTTTGACAGCATTTACATTTTGAACAAGCAATGTTTACAGCTCAGAATTCTACTATGGGACAGAATTCTACTATGTCTATCAGTAACAGCTTATTTAATCATTTCTTTACCCTCAGGACTCAGGAACACAAAACACAATTTAAAGCACTATTTTAATGGAAACATGTGATCCAGTCGATATGCTTTTTGGGGATATGCCATAGTGAAGGGAGCGGTGCCTGTAAGAGCAGGAGATTTTTTTACTATGTTCATTTAATTACAGCGTTAGAAATAAGAAGGCTCAAGATCAACATTGCACCTGAATTCTTCTGACTAATCCACACCCTTGTCTTGATTCTGCCTTTGTAACAAGGAAGACAAACATGTTAGGTGGTTTAAAATAAATGAGTACATACCCGCTGTTCTGTGTCCAATTTCCCAAAGTTGTATTTAGATCAACTGAGGGCGGGCACTTCACTGGATGCTGATGAGGTTTCACGGGTAGGATTTTTTCTCAGGTTTTGGTTTCTTTTTCAGGAGAGAATATATTTAAAAAAACCTGGAATGATATTACAAAAGGAAAATGTTAAGACCTCACAAATACGCATACTTCTATAAGAAATGAACCAGTATTGCTTAGTTTGTATGTGTGCATCTGCATGCGGATTGGGGTGTATTTCACCCACAAAGGCTTGTTTTCTCTCTAGCAAAGTAAATCAGCTCTTGGCAGTTGAGAAGAAATTCTTGGTTGCAGTTATCAGAGTCCTAGTGAAGTAAGATTTGAAGGAACTGAACTAGGCAGTGCCTTTGAAAATCTTGGGGCGGGGGTCCGGGATGTGGAATAAAAAGACGGTGCCTCCCAGGGCTGGTCTCTCTCTGGGGAAAAGCTGAACCTAAGACATGAGTTTTTGGATTGTGAGTTACTTGCCTGTAAAAACGCCTGCAGGAAGAGTCTCTGGTACTTACTCCGGGAGGGCACTGGATCTTATTTTAGAAGCCATGACACTGAGAGATTATTATACACAGACATGCATCCTTCTGGCTCAACATTCAGTTTCACAAATATCGGATTCTTGGTTATTATTACAACCAGAAAAGTCTAATTATTCCAGGTAGCTATTCTGTAGTGACGTTATGAGTAACCCATTGGACAATTCAGTTTGCACACAGTTACAACTGATTCCTGGCTCAGATTATTTTGTGGGTAGGTACAGCGTTCTTAACCAATCCTGCTTCGTGAGAAACAACAGCTGGACATAGAAGCCCTCCCTCTCCTCTCATCCATTCTCAACACTTATTGCCTGTCCCACTGCATCATTTCTCCTTAGTGCAGATCAGTAACCAATGTGATCCATATTTCACTTACTTATTGCCTAACTTGCGCCCCCACACTGGCTGGATGCTCTGTGAAGTCTTGTCTACAGGTGTATCCCAGATGTCCAGGTGAGTTCCTCATAAACGGTGTGTTCAGTTACTGGTGACTTAAATGAGTGAATGTTCAGGGTGACTCTGTGCTTCCTTAACCCGTCTCCATGTCCATTACTTCTCACTACTGCTGACCAGGCTCAAAATGTGCGGACGAATACTTCCCTGATATGATGAGTAAACGCACACTTTAAACCAGAAAGCCACCCCCGTGCTTGAGAGCGAAACACTAATTCATACTGTTTGGAAGAAGATGAGTATGCCTCCTGATACTCCTGTTAATGCAGGCCTGGAGGAATTAGTGAACGAATGGTGCCTGCCTGCATACTTACCTTCACTCCTGCCTGCACCTTTCCTTTAGAAAACCAAAGGCGGCACTGCATCTCAGAGGGAAAAAGTCCTTCCAGAAACCACCAAGCAAGCAGCCTTATTCTCTCGAAATAACAGTGGAGGGCAAATAGCACGAGGTCTCTGCTCAAGGCAGGAGGGCATGGCAGGGAGCCCAGTTAGGAGGCCACTGACTAACGCAGGCGGCGGCGGGTAGAACCCGGGTGGTGATAGTCAGGGCTGGGACAAATGGCAGGACTGGGCAGCTCTTGTGGATTCATTTTTGAAGGATGTGTTGACAGAAGAGACGTGGGGAGGAAGGGAAACGGCAGTCAGGGAGGACACCAAGGCCTGGGTAAGTAGAGAACAGTGTCCAGTACCTGTGGTGGGAAGTGTGGGAGGAGCAGGCGGGTGCTGGGAGCTGTCTGCACTTGTCGCACGGGAGGCGACTCGGGCACGCAAGCAGGGGTGCGGGCAGGTAACCGAATACATGGCGCTGAGGGTCAGGGAGCATCAGGTTTGGGAGAAACCTTCGGGACACATTGCCCCTGACATGCTGTTGAGCCCATGAGACTTATGAACCCTTCTGGGGAGAAAAAGAAAAAGGTTCACGGTCTGGACAGAACAGCTTGAGACCCACTGTCTGGGTTCAGCAGGGCGGCCCAGGGGAAGTCAGAAGCGGCTGGTCTAGTTCTGTGAAGAAACCAGGCAGTGATGTGGCCTCTGCTCCCATCCGCTAGAAGATTCCAGAAGGGACTGTTTTAAGCACTCCTTTCCGAGTTCCCTGAAGGAAGCACCCCTTAGAAGATCCACGCAATGTGTCTGCGTCCCTTGGTCCCCGGATGACACCTGGAGCTCCTGGGCTTGAAGGACTGAAAGTGTCTCAACTACATAGCCGTTCCAGGTTGGTTCTAAATGAAAAAGAACAGATCGTCTCCTTCCTTCTCTCTTGCACATGTCCGCCCTCTAACCCGCGGCCAGAGTTCTTACATAAACCTCACCCACAGAATCCTGGGTCCTGGATGATCGACTACTCTTAAAAGTCGCAGGTATATGTGGTTTTGCACTTACATTTTCACTTAAGATTACGCTGCTAATTGTCGGCCTCGCTGCATATGCCTTAAAGTATATCTGACCTCTTGCTTTCTCTAAGACTTTGTTTTCAAACCCCTGGCCCTGGTTCACGTCCCTGGGCTCAGGCTTTCCATGGCCTGCACCTTCGCTGCCTTGTCATCAGGGGTGCGCCTACGAAACACGTCATTGATCTTAACTACTGAGACCTTAAATTTCAGTCATCAAGGTCACGTTCAGCTGTGCAAAACCGGCCTGAAAAAAGTGTGCCAGCACGAC
Source organism: Solenodon paradoxus (assembly GCA_004363575.1). Lineage (NCBI taxonomy): Eukaryota > Metazoa > Chordata > Mammalia > Eulipotyphla > Solenodontidae > Solenodon > Solenodon paradoxus. The sequence goes on from RJWH01002887.1 coordinate 185,076, forward strand.
GGGTACATCGTGGCCAATGAGCGCCCAGGCTGGGTGACTGCCAAGCAAACAGAGAACACATGTCCAAGGATTCTGATGTGCAGAGACTGGATTACGGAAATGCCAGCACTAAAGTCAGAAGGTAAGAAGGTAACAAGCAAATCATGCAAAACTCAACGTATGAAAAACATCTGTAAGACCTGCGGGGGGTGAACCGCCCCAGAGAGCCGGGGCTGAGCCCTCCCCTGGCCAAGGGCTCCGCACTCGAGGGGCAGGGCCAGTTGGGGGCGCCCCTGCGCAGCTGCTCTGGGCGGCCAGTTCGCGTACTGCGGGTCCCAGCGACGTGGTCAGCGAGCGTGTACGTGGGCGCCGCCGGGCACTGACCGGTGCGTGCGCGGGCGCCGTGGGGTCACGCTGACCGGGGCGTGCGCGGGCGCCGTGGGGTCACGCTGACCGGGGCGTGCGCGGGCGCCGTGGGGTCACGCTGACCGGTGCGGGGGCGGGCGCCTCCCCGGCCGCACTGCGCAGGCGGCGGCCCAACCGCCGGGCCCGGTACCAGCTGGAGCGCGGCGCCGGGGCGGGCGCGCAGGGCGCGGCTGGGCAGCACTGGGCCGCGGCCTGGCAGTTACCTGCGCCGCGGGCTCCGGTCGGGCGCGTTGCCCTGGAAACTGCACGCGGGGCCTCCTGGGCCCCACGGCGACGGGTAGGGGCGGGTCAGCGGCGCGCGCAGGCGCACTCGGGGCGGGCTCGCGTCTCGGGCGCCCCGGTGGCGCCGGTACTTCCGCCTGGTGCGCTGCAGCGAGTGACTGAGATATCGGTGCACGAGCTCCCGCCGCCCCTCCGAGCCCCGGAACCCGCTCCCCGGGTCCCCTGCGAGTGAAAGCGCGCGGCCGCTTCCCGGCCTGGAGGAGTGAGGGCCGAGAGCGGGGGCTCCTCGTGGGCTGCCAGCAGGTGTGGACGCCAGGTTCCCGGAAGGGCGTGGACACGGCTGCAGACGCCGCCTCCCTGCTTGCTGCCTGGGAAGGGAGTGGACCGAGCAGGGCGCCCCTCTGCCCCTCTCTTCCGGGAGACCGAGTTCTTGTAGATTTATAATAAAAAATAGGGTAGTTAGTTCCAGAGACCCCGGAGGTGCAGAGGGTTGAAGTGCAGGGGGCACGGCCAGGACGCCCCAGGGAGCCGGGGGCTGTGTCGGAATCGCCCGCACCAAGTCAGAAAGCACGTTGCATGGCTTCCCATCTGACTGATGGACTTGACCCTCAAGCTGTAGGGCGCGCCCTAGGAAAAAGCAAAGAACCCTGGTCTTTTCCTTTTCCTGTACAGATAGAACCTGACCTATAAGCATCATTCCTTGCTTATTGCCAAACGAGAATGTTAGGAATGAGTCAAAATTCTTCCAGATACAGAATGACTAAGACATTTTTCTTGCGTGTGCTCTGTCGGTACAAACGATATAAACAGAATCTAAGCCTGTGAAGCGTGTCTGCAGTGACACAGACTGTTCCCCAGATTTAAATCCACTGGGTGTATATCCTCGGACTGTGAATAATCCTCCACATAACACTTCCTTTATATTAAATTCGACTTTGCTTCCCAGGAGTGATTTCAGTCGATAGAAAGTAGGAAGAAAGAAAGTATATCACCGAGATGGTGGAATTCTAGGTGATTTTTAATGAGCACACAGGAAATGCTAATGATGGAAAAGGCTGAATTAACTGAATAGGTGTAGTTAATAAACAGACTGCCTTTCCTCCTCTTCTTCCCTGTTGTATCAGTGTAGACACAGCCTTGTAGATGAATCGTGGAAGTCACCATTAACTTTCCTTAGGATACATTTCTAGATGTGAAGTTACAGGGTCAAAGGCTATGCCTGCTTAGCGACTTTCTGAAGGTGCGTGAAAGTTTGCCTCCCAGTCGGATGTCTCTCTCCAATCCCTGACCTGTACTGGAGAGCATCTTACTTCTTTTTAAAACGTTTGCCCGTTTGTAAAATACTCACCCTTTGATTTTATTCACATCTTTGATAACCAGGAAAGCTAGACACCCTCCATACATATGGAAACCACTGTCCTGCCTTTGTCATCTGCCTTTCTCTATTTTTTGTTCATCTCTTCACTTGGTGATCCTCTTTGTAAAAATGTTCTGTTAGAACATTGGATGTTCTCTGAAAACTCCCTCTGTTGCAAATATTTTCCTCCTGCTTGTCAATTTTTTTTTTTACAGTTTTGTTTACAGTCTTTAGATATTTGTGTAGAGTCAGATTTATCACATGTTCCTTTTATGGTTTTTGCCTTTGGCTTCTATGCAATGAGGGCAGTGGGCATTTCCAAGCAGACTGAATAATTACAGCATGGTAGGGGTGGCTAGGGCAGGGCTGCCCCCTCACATCACCTCTCTTCCTCCCTGTGTGGCTAGATGCCCACCCTCAATTTGGGTGGCCCATGGATTTCTACATCCGTAGGTGGTAAGTGACCCATATAAGTGGAGGTTTTTAAAAAAATTAATTATTTTTATTTTTTGCACATTAAAATGAACTCGTGTAAAAAGTTCTCCATTCCTCGTATGTATGTCAACACACCCTGCCCTCCACCAAATTACCACGTGTTCTTCAGCATTGTCCAGTAGATTCCACCACCATTTCTCCCACCCTCCTGTCCCGTTCCCTGTTGGTAGCCTCATTTCTGTTGCAAGTGTCCCAGGGTTGGTTTTGTTTCATCTGTCCTTTTGTCTAGTCACGTTCCACCTAGGAGTGAGGTCCTCTACTATCTGTCTTTCTTCTGATTTATCTCAGTATTACCCCCTCTGGATCACAAGTGGAGGTTGTTTTGGGTGGTGATGGTGGTGAGCTGGGAAGCATCCCCAGGTGTGTTGGATATCAGACATTAGGTAAATGTCACCCTAAACTTGACACTGGGTGAGCTGGCCAGAGCTCCCAGGCAGGAGCAAAAACGATATCATTGTTAAGGGAACCTCTCAACTCTGATACTCGGGCTTGGAGGAACCTCAAAGATCTCCGAGGAAACTTTCCCATCTGAATAACTCCTCTCTGTTACCAGCTTTCCACCGCCAATAGATTTAGTTTCTGCCTTTGAAAGGGGCCATTCTTTCCATGTGGGTAGCAAGGCTGAAGGACTGCCGTGTAAGTACAGGTCCCCGCCATCACACTAGACCTACGTGTTGATTTCTCTGTGTTCGTTTCCCAAGGCTGCTGTGACGACCGAGACCGGTTACCGTAGGGCAGGGCGGCAGACACGCGGCCCGAGTCTGCATCGGGTGTCAGCAGGACTGTGCTCAGCTTGTAGCAACAACAGCCCAGTCTCTGCCTCTGTCACCTGCTCTTTGACTGTGTCTGACCGCTACTCCACCAGCCGAATCTGTTGTTTAAAGTTATTGTTTCTTTGTTGGTTTTCTATCTGGGTGATCCGTCTTTCACTGCGAAGGGCGATAAGTCTTCCACTGTTGTGTTTCTGCCAGTGCCTTCCTTTAAGTCTGTTAATATCAGCTTGGTAACATCGGCGTTCCTTCAAAAAGATTACACATAAAGAGAATGACACACACACACACACACACACACACACACACACACACACACACACACACACACACGCAGACCAAGTGATCTAAGAGCATAATATCTCCAGGTGCCTTTGTACCTAATGGGGGGATTTCTATTCTGAAACCCATCCAAGCAGTGGGGTGGCTCACATTTGTGCTTATTACATTTTGAATTTGAGTTTAAACACGATTCACATGATCTATGTGAACCAGAGGGGTGCAGCTTGTTGGAAGCTGATCATTTCTCTGTCTCTACATTGGGAAGACTGTTTGCTTGTGGAAGTCGTCAGACTACCAGCCGGCCTCCCTCCGGTCTCCTCTGGATGCCAGTGAAACCTTACGCCGCTGGTCAGTGTCCATTCTTAGGAGAAACAGGTGGTAAAGGGAGAAACCTGGAAACAGGCCTGTCCTAAAGAAATTTATTGTATGATAGTTCACCAAAAAAAAAAAAAAAAAAGTTCTTTTTAGCATGTTGGACAATTTTAAAGTAAGGAAGCCGTTCTTTAACTATTTAAAGGCCTCAAGGCACTTGGGGATCCTTAGCTGTCTGCCAAAAGCGGGAGGGCCTCCTGGGGGACTGAGCTGTGCCTTCATGCTGTCTCTGGCTCCCCGGCGCCCCTCCCTCCGGCCCGTCCCCAGGGCGTCGCTGCACCGCCTCTGATTGGTGCGCCCGCAACCTGGCCTTTTAGGGTCTGCGCTCGGGCACGGGCAGTGATAAGGCACTGGGTCCAGCGACCACTTTTATCAGCCAATCAGATATTTTCCTGCCGGGTCCCAAATACTCCCGGGCCAATGGCGGGGGAAGCCGGCGCTGCGCGCGGCGGCTCGGAGGGGCAGGCTCAGCGCGCTGGGCCGCCTGAGCCGGGCTCGCCGTCGCCGTCCGCACCGGTTAGCCTCGCCCGCCCTCCCAGGGCTGTGTTGGGGGGAGGCCTCTCCGACCATCGAAATGGTTATCAAAGTGTTTGTTGCCACATCTTCTGGGTCCATAGCGGTAGGTGCCCGATGGCATTTGCGCGACGTTCGTCCTACCCTGTGTTTGGAATAACAGACTTGGAAGCAGGGGCGGGTGTGGCCCTCCAGGGCTTCGAACGTGTTTGGGGGAGAAGAGTCCGCTGTGGTTACGCATAAACCCGGTGCCCTTTGCTCTTTGGTTGGTTTTAAAGGTGTTGAAGAAAGTGTAACGTGTGTGATTAAAAACAAGACAAAACCTTGTAAAGCAAAGGTGCAGCAGAAATGCAGGTGAGTAGACAGGCAGGAAGAGAGAGGAGGAAGCATTTTGTTTATTTTCTTTATTTGTACATCTTGGTTGTTCCCCCGCCCGGAGTGCGAACCCCGGCCCTGGGGATGGATGTGGATTGCGCCCAGCTGGAGGCAGCGCACCCAACCATGACTCCACCAGGGCGCACTAAAGGCTGTTTTTTTTTTTTTTTTTAGGTAACCGGGATGGCTGGGTGTATAAGGGGATTCGAGGAAGGGGGTGTACTTGATGTTAGTATTTTAAACTTGTGATTTGTGTCCTCTTGTGTTGGATGTATTACAGAATCAGAGATCCCGGCGGGGGGCGCGTGGGTGGAGTGTTTCTGCCATTCATTCTGTAAGACTTAGACTAAAGTTGCAAAGAAATGACACTTTCGTATCACAGTTTTTGCACATTTGACTGGTGAAATGATTCTGAGGTGTAAGATATTTGTGTATGCAATGCAGCCATACTGAAATTGAAAAGTTAGCATGTGTAATATTATTATTTGAGGAAAATGATGTCACGGTGACAAGAACAAACATCTCTAAGGCCACAGTTTTGAACCCTCTAGGAATTCAAACAGACCAAAAATAGTTCCAAAAGCTGACCCTAACATTGCACTGTCTGGTTTCCTTGAGACCAGACTGGGGAACCCGCCCCTTCCCGCCCCCGCAATTCTAGCCTTTATTTTCCGAGGTAGAGACCCCGCCCCCTTAGACAGAAAGATGGGTACTGAGAGACCCCACACTATTCTTCCTGGAGACTCAGACTTGGGTTTTTGGCTTGAGCCTCTGGTGGCTGCCCCTCCCACTCACATTTCAGCAGCAGTTAGGGAGCCTGTGGAGAGAAAACAGTGTCTTAATCCTGAGAGCTGGAGACCAGCATAGAGCTGTTTCCTTTTATATCTAGGTCCCCGCCCTTCTCAGGTTGCAGCTTGGGTTTCTGTGGGCCTGAGCCAGAGCTTGACACCTCGGCCAGCTGCTGGCAGGGCATGGTCCAGTGGATGTACCTCTGCTGGCCCTGAAAGTTCACGCCTTCTAGAAGGGTGAGAAGAACACAAGAGGAGGGAGCCTGGCTCTCTCTTCTGAGCACGTCTGATCTGCAACTGCTGGGTGAGCTCTAGAACTTCCTTTTCTTTCTTTTTTTTTAAAGAACGGTGCAGGCAGGAGTGAGGGGGAGCAGACAGGCAGGAAGAGAGAGGAGGATGAAGCACTTATTCTGTTTAGTTGTTATCTTGGTCATTTCCTGTGGCCCCAGGATGCGAACCCAGGTCTGTGGGATGGGGGTGGACTGCGCCTAACTGCTGCTCCACCAGGGGGCGCCGCTAGAACATGCTTGAACAGAAAAGGGAAAAATTCCAAAAGTAAAATCTGCAAAACCTTTTGCGGCTCTTGGTAACCTCAGAAACTTAGTAGATTGATCTACAATGAACACACATCTTGGGATGATTTAAATAAAAATCATTTTGGGAGGGACATGACTTTCCATGCTAATATAATTAGGCGATTGACGCTCATTGCTGGACAGAAACTTGTGTGTCTTACCTGCCCATCCTCTATGTGGTCTGGAGACCAGCTCTGCGTGGCCTCTTGTGTCCTTCAGGAGACAGCAAAGAAACCTGAGGATTTCTTAGGCTTATTTCATGTCCCACATTCATGAAGTTTGGGAGCAGGACTTAGCCAGCCTTGTAGGTACTTGGAAAAAGTCAGGGTAATTCTAGTGCCCCCTGCGTTCTGGTGGTTTAGTGGTTAAGTCCTTGGCTTCAGCTGGTGTAGTCCACAGACACCAAGGCCCTAGGTTCTTGACCCAGGCGAGGGGAGCAGCTAGAAGAATAGCCTAATGAGATAAATGAATGTTTCTTCCTCCCCTCTTCCTGCCTGCCTGCCTACTCGCTTCCATTCCTGCTGCACCTGTCTTTTAAAACAAAATTCTGCTTCCCTAAGCAACTGTTTCGGTGCCTCTGGGAACTGAGTGACCTTGGGAAAGTCCTTTCACTTTGGCCTCAATTTCTTTATCTGTAAGGGTGAAAATAGTAGTCATCGCATAGCGCGGTCATGAGGACTTGGGAGAAAAGCGTGGGTGTCTGGCTCGCCCCGGTGGAGTAACAGTTGGGTCCACCACCTGTGGCCAAGTGCGGTCCACACACTTCCCGAGGACCATGGTTCATGTCCCAGGGCTGGGGGACAACCAAGATGGGCAACTAAATAAAATAAGTAGAAATGCTTCTTCCTCCTCTGTCTTCCTGCCTGCCTGCCTTCATTCCTGCCGCGTCTGTCCTTCAAAAATAAAGCGTGGCTGTCTGGCATGGGGTCAGTGACTCAGCTGTGCTAAATAAATGTTCTCACGATGAGCTGCTGTTATAACTATTAGCCGTAGTTAGTATTACGATTGTCATATGATTAGTTATACTGGGTAGTTCATGTCACTGTCTCTACACACATGTATTTTTAAGGAATCGTGCGGGAATGAAGGCGAGCAGGCAGCAGGAAGAGGGAGGAGGGAGAAGCACTTTGTTTCTTTTATTTAGTTCTTCCTCTGGGTTGATCTCCTGGCCCCGGGACGTGAACCTGGGCCCTTGGGACGGGTGTGGATGCGCCTGCAGACTTCTCAGCTGAGCCGCCAGGGCGCGCCCTGTCACTGGCTACCGGCTGGCATTAGCGTAGCTCTTCTCACGATTCGTTCGTGTTGGCAGATCTGAGCTGACAAAGGCTGTGTTTCAGAAGAGTTGTGCAGGCTGCCACCTGGAAGAATGTCCGTGGGTCTCAGCCTCAAGCGGAGAACTGCTCGCCCCTGTGGTGTCCCTGTTAGTGGTTTTCCCTGGGGATCTGCAGGCGCTTCTCTGCGGTGGGACTCGGAGCTCGGAGCAGCTGCCTGTGCTGGGTGTGGCCTGTGTTCTTTAAACACGGGACCCTGCTGGGACCTAGTAACCAGGGCCTTACTCCGCTGCGTGAGCGGAAGAAACGCAAAGGAAGCGGTACGCTGTTGTCTCGGGGGGGGCACCCACGCACCCATGTTGCATCTCTGTCTTGTGAAAAATACTTACTGAGGTCACTTTGATGAACAAAATAACATCAGCCCACATGGGCAGGCTCCCCATTCCTCGATGGTGTGACCACACACCCTGCCCTCCACCACGTGGCCACTGGAGTCCCCATCCCTTGCCCCCGCCTTGCCCTGAGCCTCTCTGGTCACCTCAGTTCTGTTGGCAGTGCCCAGGGGTTGCTTTTGGTTTACTCTGTTGTGTTGTCGTTTCTTACATTCCACACCGGTGAGATTGTTCGGCATCTCTTTGTCCTCCCAACTTACCTCACTGAGTGTGCATCACCCTCCGCTTCTCTCCGCTTTGCTGTCCAACCCTGGAAGAGCCCTCCCTTCCTCCATCGGCGCCTCCTCGTGTGACTTTAAAAAGGTGATCAGAGTCCTCAGCTGGTGTGGCTCTTTCGCCATGCGATGGGGCGCAGGGTCCCCTCCCCTGGGGCCCTGGGAGGCAGGTGGACTTCTGTCACTGCAGAGGACCCGATCCAGGGACCTGCCAGAGGGCGGGGGGCACCCCTTCCCTGGGGAGCAGGCTGCTGTGTGCTGGTGGGAAAGGTTTCTAACTGTCCGGATGATAGTGGGCGGGCCCAGCAAGTGGCCCACAGGCTACAGTAACCAGCAGTGGTGGGGCCGCTTCAGGACAGAGAACAATACTTTCTTAGGAGCAAATGCAACAGGACTGGTTGCAGAGCTGGAGCCCCTGGCAAGGCCCCAAGGCCCCAAGGTAAGCTGACAGTTCCAGGTGCGCTCCTCAGTCCCCTGACCTTCCTCCAGCTGGGCCAGAACTCAGGTGCCCCCAGAACTAGGAGAAGCATGCATTCAGCCCACTTTAAATTACTGGGGTCTGGGCTGTAGAAGAGCAGATTTTCTCCCCCCCCCCC
>RJWH01002888.1:0-138005 GCA_004363575.1 Solenodon paradoxus
GTCTGCTGCGTGCTCTTTAGTTGGATTGGAGGGTGGGTGCATGTACAGTGCATGATCAAGACTCTGATTGATTGCTAGTGCGCGTGATCAAGGCTCTGACTGGTTGCTAATTGATTGGTTGCTAATATTCTTGGTTGCTAATGTTTATGCTTTGTTTATGAAATAGGGAGGCGATCATTAGGCAAACAGGGCAGTGGCTGAGGTACCTCTGAGTGCAATTTTCTGTTGGATTGCATCAGCCTGGCTTTGTGGCCTGGCCCAAGTCCCCAACAGTAACTAGTGGTGCAGGCAGAGAAATAAGCAAAAATGAGGATCTGATGTGATAAAGGTAAAAATAAAGAAGCAAAGTATTTTAGGAGCTCTAAAAGAGAATAACCAGCTTACATTAGGTGATTATAGAGGCTTTTCAGAGACGACAGCTCTTGAACTACACGCACAGGAGTGGACATGTACAAATGCCATGGACATATCTTTCTGTATGTTCTGTAGAAACTTCAAGCTCTGCAAAGAGAGGTGCTGATTTTCCTTAAACTTGTTTCTCCTGTCTTTCTATTTATGTATCATTCAGTCACCTAAGATAGACCCAGGGAATCAGTTATATGCAGTTGTATAACTATAAAGGCCTCCTTCAAAGGAATGGAAAGGGCAAGCTAACCAAGCACAAATCAGAACTCACAGGAACGTTGAGAACTCAACTGTGACTGAAGATTAGGATGATTCATCATTATTTATGTGTGTTCTTCCAGTAGCAAAAAAACCCAAAAAACCTGTAATGTTAATTGTTGAAAGATTTAACTCTTCAGAGACAATTTAGGAACCTTTTATATAAGGCTATTTGAGATTTCATTTTTATTCAAGTGCCATTGGAAATTTAGATACTTCCTAATGAGGTGAGAGTGGGCAAAGTAACCACTTCAGACACATCAGAGAATTACTGTATTTCCTGAGAAAAGTTACTGATGGAAAGTGCTTTTCATATAAACAGTTTTGAAGGCAAAATTTTTTAAAAATTGCAATGAGAGAATAAGAAAAAGTAGAGTATCTCTGGGCACCTATCACTGGCCATGATACTAATCTGCCTTTAAAAAATTATTAAAAGCATTATTTCCCTTTAATTTTTAGTTTAATGATAAAGTGTTTCTTAAGGTTTGAGTAAACATAGGACAGATGTAATTTCATTTTTAAATGATTATTAAGGCCAAAGATGCATCGAGATGCATACAGAACATTAAGAGAGCCTATTTGAAAGTGACAGCAATTTTTAAAAATCAACGGAAAAGTAATGCAATCTGAAAGCAGCATTATGATAAAATAAAGGCAAGTCACAGATTTCTGAGTTCAGACTTTTGATTTTTTAATGAAAACTAAATAATATTGCTCTTTTCAACTTTTGTTCATTTTACAAAGTTACTAACCTAAAATGTGAATGTTTTAAATCTCTAATACTGAATGAAATGGATTCTGCTTTCCTTATCTACAGCAAGTGCTTAGTAATTATTGTTGTCATTGGGATGTTATACTGCATCGAACCATGTATTGAACCCTGATGAAGTCGATTTGTTCCTAAAGCTTGAAGGGAGTTTAACGAAGTCCTAGCACCTCAAAAGCGGTGCTCTTTGGTCTATGTGTTTCCTTCAAGCCCCCCAAATGCCACACAGCTTGGAAACTGTGAGCAGATCATAGCTGCATATATTATTCTAGTCTAATATAAGGTAACATATCTATGTATGTATATTCATATGTATGTATATACACACATAGACAATATTTTTCTTTAGGATCATTAAAGGATTCATTAAAAGTCATTGATCTTAAATATACCCAGGTCCTAGTGTAGAAGTAAGACAAATCTGATTTTAATTCTTCAGTTGAAAAACATGGAAGCAAAATAAAGAATTATCTGAGATAACTCTCTCTCTCTCTCTCTCTCTCTCTCTCTCTCTCTCTCTCTCTCTCTCTCTCTCTCTCCCTCTCTCTCTGTCTTTTTGTCTCTATCTCACACACACGGAAAATAGAACACACAAAAATTTGTTATTTGACTTTAGGCACAAATTCACACATTGTTTTCATGTCTTTCTTTATACCTCAAAAATACCAACTATTTCTCATTTTTAGATGTTCACTTGTTACATTTTATTATATATTTATGAAAGTTTTTCTAGAATTTAGCAGAAAAAAGATAAAACTTTTCAGGTGATAACACTTCATGCCCTAAAAATTAGCATAAAAATTTACCCTCAAATAGTGCCATCATTAAATGCTACCATAACTATGGAAAGACTTTACATTATGCTCTAAGAAGTAAGAATGTAAAAATGACATTCCCTATGCACATAACTATTTCCAAAATTAAAATATTAGGCTTTTCTCTAAGTAGGAAGACAAAAGAGAATAATTTTAGTATCAATCAAAATATATAACCTCAGTGCATGTAATTCTAGCCAAGGGGTCCAAAAATCAAGTCATGAGTAAAGTTTAATGAAATAATGTCTTCACAGGGCCTACAAACTCTGATGGTTGAGGTACTAAGATGAAAAGTTTTTTTTCCTTTTTGTTATTACTGGAATGAACAATATTCAGTATTTGATGTCAGCAAGTTTATCAGGAGAGAATAATTATAATGCTTTTGAAGACTCCAACATCATTATGAATTCACTGAGTTTTCGAAACTAAGTTCCAATTTCTAATACTTTCTAAATTTTCTATTACTTTCTAAGAATTACTTTTTCAAGAATTCTGAGGGTTTTTTTCATAACAGCATCAAAGAAGATAAAATGGCAGATACATGCAAAAACCCTGAAATATTTTAATATTTCAATTCCAAGTAAATAAAATGAAAAACTGGAAGTTTTCCTATCCTATTCTTCGGTTACTGCATCAGTTGTTCCTGATTAGCACTACTATGACTGGTACATGCTCTGATTTACCTAAATGGGAAACAAAGCAAGTTTGCTTGGGACAACTTAAATTTCATCTTCCCAGTGAAGAAAACCAGTGCTGAGTTATTTACTCATCAAGTAGAAAACAAAGTGGCATTGCTTACTCTTCCTCTTAAAGACCAGGGTAAGGAACCAACTGTTTCCTAGTCTTAAATTCAAATATCTTTATTTTGTGTTTCTACAACATTTGACCTATCATAGAAACAACCTCTGGAATGGAAAGTCTATAGTGGTTGGAGGGTCATCATTGTTGTTTGTTAAAAGGGAAAATGGTAACTGCCATGTAGAAATCTGGTCGACACTTTAGTACTCTCAGGTCTTCTTGGTCTGAGGTTCTGAGGAAGATATAACCTATGTGACATTTGGCCCCAAATGCTTAACCTGCATCCACTCATGGGGAAACATCAGACAAATGCAAACTGAAGTACAGTCTACAAAATAAACGGCACTTACTACTTAAAAATTAATGTCATGACACAGGGCCACTGGAATCATGATGATGAAGAGAAGATGGTGGCCGAAGCAGCAGCAACGGTAAGCAATAGGCAGATTAGGGACATACCTTATTTAAATTAATATAATTTGCAGGTGGACTTGATGCAGGATTAATAAAATGGGGTAAATCAAAATCTCAAAATTATTCTCAAAGTTATAAAAATAATTACTTTCCTGAACTCAAAATCACCAGTGCATGTTTAAGGTAGTCTCCAAAAGTCTCTATTGGTAGAATATATTTGCCTGATCTTCCAAACATCTTCACTCGGTCACCCACAGTCAACCTTTGCAAGTACCTGAGGTTCATGGGCTAGTCCCTGGCAGAGAGAAGCAAGAGAAACCAGAGCATAAGACAAATCCAAACCAGAACTTTACCAGCTTAGCATTTTACACAGCTGAACAAGGTGCTCACATGGATGCCCAGGAGTATAGCTTAAGATATCCAAAAACAATTGCCTAGTCAGAGAGAGAAGGACAAGGTGTTCCTTGATAGTTTGAAAATGAGGGGAGACCCTGGGAAGAAGTACTTTCACCAAACACATCATTTTCACCCTGCATTTATTGACAAAACTTACTTCATTCAACTGGTAAATGAAGTCTGCAGCCATACGCATGTTCCGAAGCTGTGCTTCCCAGGCCACTGCAGCCCTCTCGTGTTCCTTCGCAGCAGGGAGGTTGAGGTGGAGCTCATGCAATGAGATCTTAAAATTTCTGGCTCGATTTTCAGGTGAGACACAGCAACATTTGCTGAGCTTCAAGTGGCTTATGATGACCTCAGAGAACCATTGCACTCTGTAACCCACTAAACTCTATAGAATAAAAACCAATTTGGTGCACCTGGTGGCCTGCTGGTTTAGTTCACCGGGAGTAGTTCACATACATCCCAAGCTCCCTGGTTCAAGACCCAGGGCCAAGGGACAAACCAAGATGAACAACTATATAAAGTGCTTCTTCCTCCTCTCTCTTCCTGACTTCCTGCCTACTCACCTTCATTCTTGCCTGCACCTTTCCTTAAAAAAAAAAAATCAATTTAATTTTTTTTCATTCAGACATTGAACAAATGTTGGCACAGTTCACACACGAATTTTCAGGAGGATTATGTGATTGTATAAAGATTTCTTTAAAAATTTTAATGGAGTCAGTTGGAAATAAATAACATTTTAAACAGTTTTTCAAAAAAAAAAAAAAATTAAGGTCATGAAAGATGAAGGTACAAAACCCTGTATGACTATGTACATCCCAGTATTGGATCTTGGACCAAAACCAAAACCAAACAAAAAATACATAAGGGACACATGGTTATATAAGTGTACTGTGGTTATATAAGTGAATATACTTTTATTCATAGGAAATATACTCTGACATGTTTAAGAGTAAAGGAGCATGATATATGCAACTTATTCTCTAAAGATTCAGAAAATACACACACACACACCATGGGGTGGGGCAGAAACAGATACAGCAAATTTAGCAAAATGGTAACAATTGATAAATCTGAAAAAAAGGATGTGTAGGAATTCTTCATACTATTGCTCCAATTTTTCAAAGCAAATAAAAAAAAATTTTAATTGTATTAGTTAAGTGTAAACAGTGTTTCTTAGTTCTTGGAAGTTATGCAAGATCCCCTTCCTAAAGGTGTATACTCTACAGATTTAGGATCAGATCCGACCCAAACAACATTTTGTCCCAACCAGTGATTATTTTGCTAAGGGCCTGATCATTTCTGCTATTTCTGTTGTTGGCCAACACAATTTACCTGACTCCTGTTGCGCTCTACATTAGAAGGGATGTATCACAACAGAATAGTGTTCTTATGTTATTTTCACAGAGGGAAAATTTTTTCTTATTCTAATTCATCTAAAATAAATGGTTGGCAGCTATTAGCACTTGGAAAACATCTTCTAAAAATTAGGCTTAAAGAAAAGCATTAACAATTTGAAATTAACTCCCACATCCTTTGTAGTCACTGTGTCAGAGACACCAAAACAAACATAGGACAACTAAGCACTGAAATCAAATGTCTGGCTTGCACTTTCTGGACCAGCAGGCAGTAAGGACAGAGATAGAGGGCATGAGGCTCCCTGCGCTTTCTCAGATTAGCTCATGACAGATCTTGCCCACAGACACAAGGAACATTTGAGAGAAGAGGTGGAATAGTATTTTTGCATGTCAGTATCTTTAGCTAAATCTACTGTTCAATCTTTTAGTTTCCTTTTACAAAAACCAAGAATCCTTTCATGCTGAGTAGCAGTAGAAATGTGTATTTCTGTAATAGTTAAACGTATCACAACTCACGGCCAGATAACAGGATGGCGTGAATCAAAGATAATGCAAAATTTTAACTATTTAGTATGGTCTGGTTGTTGCTGACACTAAAACAGTTGTGTGTGATTATAAAGAACCCACAATGGATTGTCTGAGAAAAGTTTGTTCAACGTCCCCATTTTCTCCTTATCCTAATTTGTTTCTTTAACCAGAAAAACTATTTACATGAGTGAACCTTTCAAACAGAGATAAAATAGCAACTAAATTAATGCCATTGCAAATTTGTGCTCCTGTGAAGGGAGCGCTTTGGTCTAAAATGCTCAACATGAGAGATTTTGACTAGGAGATTTACTGCAAATAGCTGTCAGAGGAAAATACGGACTTTCATAAGATTAAAGTTAAGTTTACCCTTAAAGAAAAACGCTTGACCATAAGAGCTGAACTAGTTCCAATGGCTGAGTTACATCCTGTAAAGAAGCCATCCACCGAGGATGATTTACTATTTCTTCTTGGCCAGTGGCACACCAGTAGCTCTATAATATTCTTGTTCATAGATGTATAACGTCCTAATGAATTAAGAGCTTTGGAGGAGAATCATCTGACACTTAAATTTATTGTTCCAATCACAGGCTGCTTAAGCTTAGCACAAGGTGACAACTCTCTGCCTCAGTTTTCTCTCCTAGAAAATGGGTATAAAGCAGTACATAGGTCAAAGTCAATTGACAACTGAGAGACTTAACTGAGTCAACAATTAGAATGACTGTAGCACTATGTGTGATGTGCAACTCGTGTTAAATAAGTGTTGGTGATTTTTTGCACACAGGAATGTAAATGGGTATATCAGGGCAATCTTACAGTCTGTACTCAAGAGTCTGGACAGTTAAACAGTCTGTACTCAAGAGTCTGGACAGTTAAGTCTCTGGACTTGAGTTTACAGATTGAAAAAAGGAGAGACCTAACTCAGGAACTCCTTTATTTTTGAGTTCAATTTCCATAAGATCTGAGTTCTCTATTCTCTGAGTCATGCTTATCCGTGCACTTAGGCATAACAAGTCTTACATGCCATATTCCTTGGCTTCCCCTTTCTGTAAGTCACCCTTCCTCCCCTCATTTTGGGAAGAAGAAAAACAAGTGAAATGAGGTGCTTGCTGACAGCCTGCCTGCTTGCACCAGGGTAGTGGAGACAAATAAAGGCTTTGTTGTTTGTCTCAAGGGAGCCTCAACACAGCCTGCCGTGCTGGGAATTGCTGGGAGTGCCACTGTGTGGGTGCCCACGGGCTGCCTGGGAGCCCTCAAAAGCCACATCAGAGTATCTGCCAGGTCCCAAACTTCTCCTCCGGGCTCTGGAGAGACCGGGCTCTCTGGTTGGTCCGAGGTGGTGTCTCCGCCTTCCCCTTTCACCTGCCCTGACCGCAAGCCGTGCAATTCCCAATCCCCATGCGGCTCTACGGCGCAGGTGACGTGGTATTCCTCATCACCTTTGAAGCCTCTGAGTTTATAAGAAATAGCCAATGAAATACCTAACTTACTTGTTTATCTAATTGTGGAAGATCTGCTGTCTGAAAATAACTCAACATTTAATCACAAACACTGGGGGAGCCTACACATAGGGGGTTATATTATCTTTTAAATCAAAGCTACCTCAATAAATATTTTTTAAAGCTCAATAATACATACGCATCCGAGGATTTAAATGCACACAGTGTATCTGGAAGGTGTGGGACACACCATTGTTAGCATGGTATGGTGACAAGGAAAGGGAAGGAAGCCAATAAAGATGAGGTAACTCACAAAATGGACAACAAAGACTATATTGCATAAAGAAATTCCATGAAATAGGATAAAATAGAAGGCATATGCTATAGTAATTAGAATAGATAATATTAAGAATGTATTATACTTAGAAAATGGAGTGACTTATGCCCTGTTAAATGTCATAAAATAACTGAGTGAAATGAAAGTAAACTGAGTGCAAACCTAAAGATAAAAACGCCACTAGGCGACACCCCTGTGTGCACCTATACCCTTAGATATCACAGGCCCAGGCAGCCCATGGAGCCCGCTGATAAGACACACTGAAGACACCGACGACACCCATCTAAGAGTATAAGAAGAGAAGACTGAGAGAGCCGTTAGAGTCGTTCGTTCTGCTCCTCCACAGACGGTCGCTCTCCATTCCCCTTATCACACCTGCCTGAAGCTCTGCCTCAGACGGCGAGTCCAGATCGTGAGCTGCAGAATCGGGCCCTGAAATGAGAAGCTCAGACGCAGCTGCATGTCCTTCGTTCCAGTGTGTGTGTCGGTCGGCGCGGATCCCCGGGTGGCCTGCCGAGGTCTGGAAACCACCAGGAATCTGGTAATAAACCGTGTGAGATTCGTGTATTCTGTGTTCTGTCTCCTGTGTAATTTATGCTCGGCCGAGATATATATTAAGTACCTTGGGTCGTACGTATAAGCCCAGTCCAATAGGATTGGCAGAGGCACCCTTGGTCACCTGTGCTTACGTCCCTAAAGGAGTTAATGGGACAATTGGCGTAATCGGCAGGATTTGAATTGAAATTAAGGGACAAGTGTACCCAAATTTAAAATTTAAATTGGTCCGAGCACAGAGGAGGTCGCATATTGGCAGCAAAGAGAGAAAGGGGAATATTTGGTTGACTCTATGTTCAAGTGCTGAGCCTACTAAAAGCATTAATGCCGTTCACCTCAAACCAAAAGTAAACAGCCTAGGGGAACCGACTAGGTGTCACTTCTGAAAAACCTTGAGCTTGCTTTAAAACTTAAGTCGTTCACCATAAGGGCGTGCCCAGGAGAGGCTGCTCCCGAAGGCAAAAGCCGGAGGACGGTAGTAGTCTCTCTGCCCAAGCGGGTCTGAGTTGACAGACTGTACCAACCGACTGTTTACGCAAGCAAGGGGCTGTGGAGGCAGCCAGAAGGAAGGACACACGAAAGGGAAACCGGGCTAGGAGAACTCGGTGGCGGGATGCGAGTTGGCGGATTATACCAACCGGCATCTTATGTAGGCAGCGCTACCGTGGCATAAACGGGACTGAGGAGTTATTACCAGATAAGAAAATTCTCTCACCAAAAGGAAGGAAAGAGAAAAAATAAGAGATACTCCATAAATGAATGGCAGAGCATAAATTAAGAAACAGGATCCTGAAAACTGCAATAAGGGCTCACACATATCTCTTTTCACATAACTCACACCTAACTAACCAAAGGGACCCCGTGGACCATCTATCCTTTTGGAAGGGCAGGTCCTAAAATTAGAATTCATCTGAACTGCCTTAAGGGCAATAAGAAAAACGGAGAGGATAAGAAATCTCTTTTCAAGAAAGAGTAAACAAAAACCATGTAACATACCAGCTGAGAGCAGATGGAGTATTTTGGAGGATAGATTAAGAGAGAAATTTAATATAGAACATACACCAAAATTAGGACAGGCAATAACTAACAATCCAGATACTCAGATACCGGTAATTGAAAGAGCACAACCGGAAGAAATAATACCTATATTACTACATACAATCAATAATTTACAAGAGGACAATGAAAAAGGCAAATAACTAGCACGAAAGGTAGTAGGACAGTATCAAAGCAAACTAGCCATAGTAAGAAAAAAGATAATAAAAAAAGGAGAAGGAGAAACAGCAGAATTTACTTCATTTACTAGACAGGAGATGAATAACTAAGAGGTCTATTTGTGAAAGGAGAAAGAACAGACATAGATTGGCTATTACAACTATATGAGAAGAGAGGACACACCCTCATGGTGAGTGCTGATGAAATAGGACAGGTAGTAGATGCTATAGAACACCCGAAATTAAAACAACAAATACAAAGGGACATAGAGGAACAAGGAAGGCAAGCATTAGCCTCAATATGGCACTGGGTATCTAAAGCCTGGAAAAGAGCCTTCCCTCATTAGATTTCTCATCCTCACAATTTTCAAAACCGTGGAATAATATAGAGCAGCTCCAAAGTCAATTGAGGAAATTAGCCATCCTAAATGGGATATACCAGGATGAAAATCCCTAGGAAACCACTAATGTGGATGGTATCATAAGATGCCTAGTAAAAAATGCACCCGAAGGATATTAGATACAAATGCAAAACTTATTGGCAGGATCAAGAACTCCAAATGAGATTAGGGAGAAGATAACATTACATCAGGATATGATTACTGATAAGAAATTCACCTTTGCCACAAAAAAGATGGAAATCCCACTACAACCAAAGACACAAAAATACTCTTTCTTCATAAATAAGGGAAAGAAAATAAAAGGAACACAGAACATGTATAGGGACAATAACCCCCAGAATAAAAAAAGAAATTGGACAAAACCTAGACCATATTTAACACAGCAAAAATCCTATTGGCAGGGGAATAACCCTTTCTTCAAGAAGGGACCCCTACGAAATCCAAACCCATTCATAAAAAATAACAATGACACACAATTTAGAAATCCAGGGCCAACCAAAACAACCCATTCCGATCACAAAATAGAAATAACCCATTCACTAAAAATAATCCATTTAGACACAGAAACAATCCATTCAGGCAACAGGGAAACTACCACGGCCCCCGCCCCCAATGGAAGGGCAACCAGGGGGACATGAGAAGAAATGAACTCTCCTCGCTTTAACAGATGAATTTTATAGAAAAAAATGACAACAGACCATATATAACTTTATACATAAAACCCTGAGATGATTTGACCTTACTCAAAACATTTCTAATAGACACAGGATCCCAAATCTCTTTAATGGCAATAGATAATATACCTATAAAAACCCATGGAGATGCGCTATCCATTGAAGGAATAACAGGAAATATAATTAGAGCAAGACCAATGGACTGTAAAATATTGCATAGAGACAAACAGATTAAAGCTACATTTTATACAGCCCCTAACATAACCTACCTAATAGGAATGGATGTTATACCCATTATATACAACTCATCTACTAAATCCCTGTCCATCACTAAATATAAGACAGATTTAGCAGCAGTATAAATCCCACCTGTAATCTTACCCACACCAACACAAACAGCATTTACACCTCAGTATCCATTAAAAGCAGGACACCAGGAAATCACGAAAGCCATACAGAAACTGCTAGATGAAGACATTATAGAGCTAGGAAGATCACACATATACAATAGCCCAGTATGGCCAGTAAAAAAGCCTAATGGAACTTATAGGATTACCACTGATTTTAGAAACCTTAACAAGGTATCACCTATAGTGGAAGGAATATTGCCAAATGCAGTGGAAACAATTAACATTATACAAGGTGATGCACCAAAATATATGGCAGCCATAGACCTTTCAGATATGTTCTTTGCAATCCCATTAGATGATGAATCTAGACAATACACAGCCTTTGTATGGCAAGGCAAACAATATCAATTCAAAAGATTACCTCAGGGATGTAAGAACTCTCCCACTATAGCACACAACATATTAGCTACATACATTGATCCTAAACAATATAGCTCAAAAATTATCCAGTACAAAGATGACATATTACTTTACCATAACGATACTGACATTCTGAAGAAAGACTTGAACAATCTCACAAAAGAACTTAGATCTCAGGGATGGACAACCAACCCTGACAAAATTCAAAACCCAGGAACATCAGTGACTTTTTTAGGAATAAATTGGAATTCTGAGGGCAGGACAGTACCAGATAAAGTTATTAACAAATTAGAATCTCTTGAAAGCCCCACATCAAAGAAAAAAGCACAACAAGTCATGGGACTATTTATGTTTTGGAAACAACATATACCATACCTATCTGACACAGCAAAACTAATCTATAAAGTAACTAGAAAGGCAGTGGACTTTCACTGGGATAAAGAACAAGAAGACACTTTTAAACAACTGAAACATAATATACACTTATTTTCAAAATTGCAAAACATACAACCAGGAGACAAGGTTGTATTAGACATAGCGTTCATAACTGAACATGGTAATTGGGGATTATATAAGAAAGGCAAAAATGACCATAGGCTGATACCAGTAGGATTCTGGTCCAAGAAATTTCCATATTCTCAATTTAAATACTCATATTTTGAGAAATTAATTTGGACTTTATATGCAGCAATGCTTCATACAGAACCTCTGACCTGACTGCAACCCATGTCATCAGGAGCACACTGCCGCTGAAAGCTGGCTAAACATGTCAGCAGAAGAATTGGCAGGTAGCCAAATTGAAAAAAAGGTGCTAGCGTGGAAGTGGTATATAAATACGCGTAGCACTAACAGCACCAGAAAACCGGCCCTCCTCACCGAGGAGGTTAACAAACGAGGTAGAGCCACCTACCCATGCCAAAAAGTTTGAACCTACAGCAAAGCCTATAGGAGTACATGGACCAAAATACACCCCTGTCTTAAAAAATGCCTGGTTTACAGACAGATCAGCCTCCGTGTCTGGTGACCATAACATCTGGAAAGCAGCAGCTTTCAATCCTGCGACACAACAAGCCCTGACTGCAACGGGTGAGTCCAAGTCTGCACAACATGCAGAACTAATAGCTACATACCTAGCTATACAGGAGGCAGTGTGCACGCAAAAATTTAAAGTATATATATTTATGGACTCATGGGCAGTATTTAATGGAATCATACTATGGTCAGGAAAATGGAAACAAACCAATTGGCAAATTAATGGAAAGGATTTATGGTCTAGAGAATACTGGAAAAAAATAGAGAAATTATCCCAACAGACAAAGATCTATGTCACGCATGTAAATGCACATGCTAGTGATGATTCTAAAACAACATTATACAACCAAATTGCAGAAAAATTAGCAAAAGGGCTGACACCAGAAGAAAATCTAACAATAACAGATAAATCCAAATCATTAGCAATTAAATTAAAACTAAAAAGAGAAGAGAATGGAAAATGGACAATACCACGAATTCCTTCAATTAAATTAAAAAAGGAAGATGGTAAATATAAAATCCAAACTCCAGAGTTAGAAATGAAGCTGACAATACCATTTATTACACAGATACATCAGACACTAGGACATATAGGACAATCTGCACTTATGAATTGGCTCATTAAAAGCAATATCAAAGCACCAATTAAAGACATTAAGTCAGCCATAAACACATGCACGACATGCAAAGGCACACACATATTTCGAGCACTACAACCACCAAGTATAAGCAAACCTCATACACCCAATCAACTATTACAAATAGATTTTATAGGACCATTAAATGTACCATACTCACAAAAATACGCATGCACATTAGTAGATGCCCATACTGGAATATTGGCGGCAACAGCATCAACCAACTCTAACACAAACACGACCCTGAAATGTTTACACACATGGATGATGCATTTTGGCCCACCACAAATTATAGAATCAGACCAAGGAACACACTTTACCACTGCAACAGCCCAAAGATTAGCATCAGAATATGATATAAACTGGAGTTTCCACTTGCCATATAACCCCACGGCAGCGGGAACAATTGAAAGACATAATGGACTACTTAAACATAAAATACAAACACTATTAATGGATAACTCATACCCTTCATCGCAAGAACTGCTGAATAGGGCTTGCCTTTTATTAAACGCTAGACCTAGACAAAATAGACGATTGCCTTTAGAGGAACTATACCTTCCGCATATAGAAAACATCAAAGAATACCAATTCTGCCCACCACCTAAACTGCACAGACATATGCCTTATAAAATTCTAGCAAAAAGCCCTGAAGGTAATTCATTATCCTTGCAGGAGATCATTGCAAATAACGGATCATCATTATATTGGACAGTAAATGATAAGGGACAACTACAACAGACAAAAATCCAAAATACACAGCCTAGAAATCAATAGATGCATCAGATAGTTATCCCTATATTCCCACAAATACTTTTTGCATTTATAGTATTTGCCATATATGCTGTCCTTCTCAACGTACTACCACGTCCCCCAATATGCAAAAGGAAACATGGTAAACTTATGCTCAAAAACATTCTGCATTTGCATACTTCTAATAAGCCTACTGTTGATCAGCAGCCTCCTGATATTGGAGCATACGTGGTGTAAACACAGAGGACATAAAGCACACTTTACAAATACTATAAGCCATCCAGAGAATCAGATTTTAAATTTCTTAACAAACACCTCATCACTCCTTTATAATTACACCCTCTGTATCCTTCAACAGGACTGAAATGGATACATGGGAAATCGACTTAGAGTCATTTCTACGACAGGAAAAATTACAAACCCCTCTAAACACACCTGATTCAGTCCAGATTCCAGAATACTCTACACCTATTCCATCTCCAGATTTACCACATTTCCCAACACCACCCAGAACGCAAATAGACATATCACCGTTACAACCTATGACCCCTTTGTTGGCATGCCCCATAGATATAGAAAGTCATCCTGCAATTTGAAATCCCTCATGGTATACTAGATGGCAAACTGACCCTGAAATACAATACCAAAAAATCTACCTCCATGTATTTTCAGGAGGAATAACGAGAAAACTACAGAACCTACTGGATGATATTCAGGCTTTTTGCGAATTCTTACCTGGACAATTGGCTATCCACTTCTTAGCATTAATACGAGACCAAACTAGCATAGGTGAATAAGCTGTATATTAAAATAATAGAAATCCAACCCAACTTCCACCCCCAACCGCACCCCACGAGCTTATTAATCTTTTAAAACACTCATATACAGATCCTCGCTTTTGCTCCCCAATCTGGCACCATAACCCTGTACCAACAGAGACAGAATTACACAATAGATCAGAATGGGAAAATATAATGGAAATAGATTAACCAGAGGAACCCTACCCATCATGCTTCTCCTCATACTGCTAGGGCCTATCCACGCTGAGAAAAATCAGCAGACTACTATTCTTACTACTTCTACTCCTACTCCTTCTGCTGGCTCCTCCGATACATCCATCTCTACTCCTAAAACCAATACTCCCACCAATATTCCTACCACCACCACCACTGCTGCTATCACATATAAACCACTCACGATCAAATTACCTGGTCCCTTTCCTGCAGTAAAGTGGAGATTATACAATAACTCCACACATTGTGTTTTTCACCACCCATACACACTTATAGGTAATAATTCCTATTTCTCACTTACCATAGGGGAATTCGACTTTAACACTTCCCTACATTATAAATCCACATACAAACTATGCCCTTCATATTACCATCCAACATATTGTGAGGCGTTAGTATTAAATGGTGAACAAACTTCCATGAGAACATATGGCAGAACCTCACTAAAAGAATGTATCGCTCAACAGTGGTTTCAGGACTCATTAACTTTAAGATCTGTCTCCATCGTGGAGGTCGAACAGAGGGATCCACCAATACAATCGTACACAATAACAAATGATACAATACTTCAACTAAATAGTAAAATTATAAACATAGTCCAACACACAGATCCATACGAAAATATACCAAATAGCTCCCACATACAGAGAGCAGTAGTAAACACAGTACCATTTCAGGAACATCTCATGCATTTTTAGTATACGGGAGAACTAGGAGACGACTTTGATGAATATGAGGAATACGAGGATGATGAGGAAGAGGAAGAAGAGGATGCTGATAGTACTGAGGATAGTAATGAGGATAGTAATAAGGATAGTAAGGAGGAAGAGGAAGAGACGCAACAAACCACAGAAACACCCACACAAATTTTTAATAGGAAACCATTCTTCTCCCCACCTACTTCAAATCCTACACTACCAGAAGGATTTCCTATAACCAACAATTACAATATGACACATATATTTTTCGATAACAAAACAGGCATCACTTATTATCAGTATTACCTAACCAATTTTCCAAACTTCCCATCATTTGGTAACTTTTGCACAGGGATCCCGTGCTGGAACTCAACAACAGACTTTGAGCCAATAATGTACACTCCCTCAGCAAACGCTCTAACACCACAGGAATACCTGGCAAACGACTCTAACTATTGGCCATACAGACATATACCACAGATATACACAGATTTAATTAACCCAGTCAATTTTGACTCATACAATAATCTGAACAAGCTGTAGGACTTCCCAGTGTTCAGAACAATATATGGATTATGCTTCCCAGCAGCGCAGATTAATAATTCACTACATGTTAATACCACTGGAACTAACTTCACACAACATTACACAAAATTAGAACCTAGACTGTACTGTGTGGACCCACAAGCAAAAATACCAGCCCCAGTCAGAAATTTTTTACAAAGGATTACAAAAACCCAACTATACACCAATATATACAAACTTAGAAAAGAACAGTTCCTAGGATTCTTTAACTATACAACCCCCCTTTATGCAGGCAAACTCAATTTCACTTTCAGGGAAATCAAACATACGGACCCCTTTTATTTGAATACAACACACCTTTGTGCAGAAAAGCCTACGAAATACGGTATGAAATACAGCTTTTCCAATATACCAAGTTACAACTGCTCTAAATTATCATCCCCGCATAATAAGACAATTACGGAGTGGCTTAGGGACAAAGGACATGATTACATCAACAACAGGCCTACAGACTTTAGGTAATGTTACAATGCACTTCCTCAAATATGAACAGCTAACATTCCCAATATTCATATTTAACGCTTCTATCAATGCCACCAAGATAGAAAGCAGCCCCATAATTCATAGATTACTAACTTACGCTATCATACCTAAACATGACCCAAACCTTAGAAGACCAAATTTTTTGATTCACCCCTATTCATATGGCCCATTCCCAATTACATCTTTTAGAAATATCTCAGTTAGTTTAAGCAGCACGAGCAGACACCGGGGAGAAAATACCACAAAACAAACAAAAAAAATACATATATCTGTATCCAAATTCTACAATGAGACCTATAGTCGTACCCTTAAACTGTTCTCACTATTACTGCAAAGGCTATGATCCTTTAATCAACCTCTATTACAATGTCTCATATGGACTAAAACCTACATCATGGTACCACAGTTTTGGAGCACAAATTAACACCGCAAAAACCAGACGCATAGCAGGCTCCCGTTCATCAGGTTTCCAATCTTATATGCTCTCATACATGGATGGCGGACGGAAGAAACTATTTCTCCACCACTATTCACCTATGACCAACCACTCACTCTTACCTTTTACAGATTTTTATTACATACCTAGAGTAACCGATCTATGCTATGGAAACCCGATAACACCATGTATAATATATAGAGGTTGTTACAATGCAACACACTGCTTAAGGACTCTTCATTCTTCACCAGTCTTTTCTTACGGAATAACCAAACCTCCACCAAAAATCCTAGACCCCCCAGCAGTAATATCACAAATTAACAATCCCATCAGACTGATCTTTCAGCCTCAAATACAAAGAACGACAATATACTTCTCACCTAGGGACTTCCTTGCATCCTCCCTAATTAGAGATTGTGCCAGGGTTGAACCACCACTACAGATAAGGAATGAACCTTTTCCACAAAAATATAGGCAAAATGCAGGATGAAGACTTTTACAATTAGATATAGCATCTTTTGCATTAGCATCAGTAGCAGCTGCAGTATCAGTCTCAAATTCAGTAAGAATTAACAAAATTACAAATGACTTAAACACATATTTTCACCATCAAAAAGAATTTGAAACCAAAACATTAGAATTATTATCTAAATCTTTTGAAAGTGTTTATCAATTGGCAGCACAAACACAGCAACAAACTATGCTCTTAAATCAAGCACTAAAAGAACAGAAGGTACACATGGACACCTTGCATCAAGATGTAGTAGATTTAAACAATAGATTCCAAAAATATCAATTAAGACAACAATGTAAAACAATACAAAACTCCCTTCTTGAACCCCGTCACATGGATTCAATCCGGATTCTCGTTCTTCGAATCAATTTGGACGCTCATCAAAGAAATATTATTAAGACTGGCTATGATTTTCCTTTTATGCTCGGCTGTTAAGATATTTAGAGATTGCATTTTTCCATTGTACCAATGTTGTAAACCAAACAAACAAGCCAAAAAGACAAATTTAATGAAACTTCTATGATTCCCTCAGGCCAAAACCTTTGGGAATCACCGGGTGGAATGTTATAGTAATTAGGATAGATAATATTAAGAATGTATTACACTTAGAAAATGGAGTGACTTATGCCCTGTTAAATGTCATAAAATAACTGAGTGAAATGAAAGTAAACTGAGTGCAAACATAAAGATAAAAACACCACTAGGCGACACCCCTGTGTGCACCTATACCCTTAGGTATCACAGCCCCAGGCAGCCCATGGAGCCCGCTGATAAGACACACTGAAGACATCCACGACACCCATCTAAGAGTATAAGAAGAGAGGACTGAGAGAGCCCTTAGAGCCATTCGTTCTGCTCCTCCACAGACAGTTGCTCTTCACTCCCCTTATCACACCTGCCTGAAGCTCTGCCTCGGACAGCACCAGATCATGAGCGGCAGAATCGGGCCCTGAAACAAGAAGTCGAGACGCAGCTGCACGTCCTTCGTTCCAGTGTGTGTGTCTGTCAGCGCGGATCCCCGGGTGACCTGCCGAAGCCTGGAAACCACCAGGAATCTGGTAATAAACCGTGTGAGATTCGTGTATTCTATGTTCTGTCTCCTGTGTAATTTATGCTCGGCCGAAATATATATTAAGTACCTAGGGTCATACATATAAGCCCAATTCGATAGGATTGGCAGAGGCACCCTTGGTCACCTGTGCTTACATCCCTGAAGGAGTTAATGGGACACTACATGTACTAACTAATTTTACGTGTCATCTTGGCTAAGCTACCGTGTCCAGATGTTTGGTCAAACACTTAGCTTAGATGTTGTTGTGAAGCCATTTTTGTAGAAGTGACTAACACTTACAATCAGTAAAATGAATTACCCTCCGCAGTGTGCCTGGGCCTCCTCCAACCAGTTGAAGCTCTAAGAAAAAGGCGGAAAGCCAAAGAAGTGCTGCATAAGATTGACACAAAGAGACCTGCCCTAGTGACTAGCAGTTAAGTCAATTGCCTCTGAAGGTGCGCAGGCCGCCTACCCCTGAGTTCGAGTCCCAGATTTGGGATGAACAACCAGTGTGAGCAACTAGCTAAAAAATTTTTAAAAAGCAAACTGCTTCTTCATACTCTCTCTTGCTGCCTGTCTGCCTACTCACCATTCCTGCCTGCACCTTTCCTTAAAGAAAGAAATAAAATTTTAAAACCCCACAAGATTACAACACAGAAAGTTTATCTAAGTATCTAACCTACCAGGCCTGCCCTAAAATTTCAGATTTAAGACTGTTCATCAGCACACCGGAATTTCCAGGCAGCTAGCCTGCTTTATAAGTAATATAATTGCCAGCACTGAAATAAGCTGATTCTTTTTTAAAAAAACAAAAACAAAAATCATAGCTCTTCCCTCTCCTTCTCTCTATCCTCCCTTCCTCCCTTCTCAGTCTCTCTCTCTCTCTCCCCCTCGCTCCCCCGACCCCCGCATATTACGTAGGGTAAAGATGCTAGCTAAATGAAACACAGCTCTTTCTGATCACTGACTGAGAGCTGTACCAGGAGTAGTAAAGTCCTAGCACCTCCAGCATGTTGCAAAAATATGCAGAATGTTCTTTTCTTATAAATGTTTTCTCAGTATTTTCAGAATACGATTGACATATAATGTTGCTTAAATATAAGGTATACAATGTGATGATTTGATACTTGCATATATTGTGAAATGTTTACCTCGATAAGGATAATTAACACTTCCTTCACCTCACTTACTTCCCATTTTGTCATTGTTCTGGTGAAAACATTAAGGCTCCACTCTCCTAGCAACATTCTTGAATACAATGCAGCAAAAAGAAAAGGCCAAACAAGGCTTCAGGCACAAAAATGAAGATAGTGACGATTAGACATAAAATGAAGGTGCTCCCCGGTTTAGCCCAGTGGATAATGCCACCACACATAGTCCACATAGCTATTGTTTGGTCACTTCAGAACCCTCATGGCAATAGATGAGCAAGAGGAAAAAGGACCCTGATTTCAGAAGGGTCCCAAGGTCCCAAGGGCCCAGAGTCGAGATGCAGGACCCAAGAGAAGCAGCCAAGGTAGATAAATAAATAAATAAAATGCTTCATCTTCATCTCACTCCACCTTCATTCCTGCCTGCAGGGGGAGGGGAGGGGGAGGGGAAGGGGGAGGGAAGGAGGAGGAGGAAGAAGATAAATATGGACATTTCTCATTAGAAGTGTCCTGGAGAATACACAGGTGGTAGGCCACTCCAAGGGATATGAGTGCTCCACTAACTTACCTATTTTTTGTACCTGTTTGTTCAAAGTGAACATTTATCCCCATTTCTAAGGAAAAAAAAAAAAAAGCCAAAAAATCCAGAAGATTTAATAGGTTAAACTTGAGCTCCATGTTGTTAGGATTTATCTCCACCCACTATCCTTCCTATGTCCCTCCTTCCTCAGCCTACACTTCTGCTAATCTTTGTCATTTATCTGGTGTGGCAACCAACACTTTCATGCCTAAGGGGAATGTGGACCTTGAAGACTGGCCCTTGTCAGGGCATGGCTTCTTCAAATGCCCGTTTAATGGTTTTATTGCACAAATTCCATACTGAATATGGAAGTAGCAAAATACGCTTCAGTGAACCTCCTGAATTCCATACATGTTTCACCCTGACATCATTGTTCACAGCAATCTTCTCTCTCTGATCTCTTCTGAAATCAGGGTCCTTTTTCCTCTTGCTCATCAATTGACATGCAGGTTCTGAAGTGACCACACAATAGCTATAGCCTTACTTTTAATAAAATCCTTGCTTTTTCAGATTGCAAATGCTGTATAGAGAAAATTTTAAAGGCTCCATCACAAAACTATTAGAACTAATCAACAAATTTATTAAAATCTCAAAATATAAAATCAGTTACATATGTAAAATCAGAAATCAGTTGCATTCTATAAACAGCAAACATCTGAAAAAGAAATAAAAAAAAATATTACTCACAATAACATAATAAATAATAAAATATTAGAAATAAATTTAAGAGGTGAAAGATCTATAAACTAAAATCTATAAGACTTTGATGAAAGGAATGCATAAAGAAATAAAAGGATATGTCATTCTCAGAGATCAGAAGAATTTTTGTTGTGGAAATGTTCCTACTGGGCACATGCTCATGAATCAAGCAGCTGAAACACTGTCAAGAACATGTAAAGCCCAAAGACTCTAGTTTGCAACCTGATGGGGGTGAAAAAATGAAAGAAAGAAATAAAATATGCTTCTTCCTTCCTTCCCTCCCTCTCTCCTTTCTTCCTTTTTTTCTTTCCTTTCCTCCCTGTCTCTCCCCAACCCCTTCCCTCCTTTCCTTCCTTCCTTTCTTCCTTTTGTCCTTCCCTCTTTCCTTCATTCCTTCTTCTTCCTCTCTTCCCTCCCTTCCTTTCTTTCTCTCTTTAAAACATTGTTCAGGTTCATGCAGCCCAAAGTTATCTATAGATTCAATGCAGTTCTTATCAAAATTCCAATATCATTTTTCACAGAAATAGAAAAACCATCCTAAAATTTTTACAGAGACTCAAAGACTCCAAATGGCCAAAACAATCCAGAGAAAGTACAAATTCAGAGGTATCACTTTGTACTACAAAGCTATAATAATCAAAACAGTATGGTACCGGCATAAAAATAGACACTGACACTAGTGGAACCTAAGTCAGACAGAATGACAAATATTGTATGATTTCATGTACACGATAAAGGAATCTTAAAAAGCCTAACTGAGAAAAAGAGGAACATGGTGGTGGTTACCTGAACTTCAGGGTAGAAGAAAGGGGAGATGTTGATCCAACAGCAGTACAAACTTCCAGTTATAAGAAAAATAAGCTCTTGGGATTTAATGTTAACATAATGTTTATGGTTACCCAATGCTAAGAAAATATATCTTAAATAATCCCACCAGAAAAGAAGAAAATATATAAACACATGATCTGATGGTGGTGTTAGCTAATGCTCTGGTAGTAATTATTTTACATACAATATGTAAGTATATCAAATCAACATGTATACCTTGAATTTATTCATTGTTACATGACAATTACATCTCAATAAATTTGGAGGAATGTGGGAAAACCTGGAAGGCTGTTTTGAAAAAGAAATAAAAATCTTAAATATTCTCACCATACATATATACAGCTAAATAAAATCAAATATAAAATAAAACAAAATAAAATAAAGTCCTTGCTTTGTCTGTGGTAGAAGAAATCCTCCCAGGAACCAGGACTTTTATGCAGCAATCAAAAAAAAAAGACAATTTAAGTACTTATTCTATTTTTGATTTTTTTCTTCAAAGCCACCCATTACTCTCATGTTAAATTTTCTTTGTGCCTAATGTCTTTCTCTTCACTTTCATTATTTTTTATTAATACCTCACCTTGAATGAGTTTCTCAATCCTATACTTGCATTCTGCATATTCATCAGTGCCTAATCTCCCCTGTGCGATTTACAATATTACCTGGTAACTAAAAGAGTATTTTTCTTTTTTTTATTCTTGAATTATAGCTACTTCTGCTTATCTCCTTTGTTGTCATCATCTTTCCTACACTCCCCAATTTCTACAGTGAACCCATACTTGTAAAAGATTTATATTTACTTTTTTAAGTGAGCAACACATGTGGTCTCAATTTTTATATAATCCTTAGTAACATTTTTCTACTGAATGTTCTTCTCCTGCCATTTGATTTTCTTTTCCTTTCTTCTTTTTTATTTGTAACATTTTTGGATAGACCTTGTGCTTTTAGCTTGTTTATATCATTTTCGAATGATACTAGCTTCCCCTGAACCATCAATCTGGAAGAGATTGTGTTGAGAAAGGGATTAGCTCAGAGTTCCAGGCCAACAGAAATTCGTCCTGGTATACCCCAAGATTTCTTTAAACAAGGGGTTATTTATGTAAGTGAACTATTGCATTTTTTCATTTCCCCAGAAATAGATTGTCAGTATTGGACTGCCATTGATTTAGCAATGTCCTCTTCCATTTAGCCTTAACTACAAACTTCCTGCAAAAAATGGCATGTCTATATTTCTTCATTCCATTCTCCTTTCCAAATAGGGTGAAGCTCTGACCTGCAGTTCATATAACCTGCTTTCATTGTACACAATAGAGGATTATATCTTTTCTATTCTTAGATTGTACCTCTCCTCTGTAGGATTTCATTCTTAACTGGTTTATCTGAGATCTGCATTCCTCAACATGCTTCATAGACAACTTCTAAGCCCTCTTCAATACTAATTCTGTGAAGCACATATCGTGGTTTGAGAAAAGGAAAATGTGTGAGCAGGAAGAATTTTGACCAGGCAAGACCAATTTCAGATTAGACAAGTCTCAAAGTACTAGGATTTTGTGAAGTTCATTTGTTTGATCTTTTGATTTTTCTAGGCAGGAGATTCAGGGGCTGGTCAAAGAAAACAGTATTTTTAAGATGCTAACACAGTAATGGATAAATTATGTCTGTCTATGAGTATGTGCATCTATAGGATGAAGATAAAAGATGGACTGGTAAGGTTGTCTCCTTGACTGGTGAAGTTTTCTAGACAACAGACAATCTGGCCAATACACTTTTAACCTATTACTCATTAAGATAAACAAAATCATAAACATCAATATTTTACACTTTTACAAATATATAATGTGCGGTAGCCATTAGTGGACACCTGAAAACTATGATAGAGAATAAGCAGAATTTAAGAGAGGATAATAAAAGCAGTTCAAAAGATAGACATAAAATAATCGAATAATAATTCAAAATTATGATAGAATTTGTTGGAAAAAATTCTAGATGTTATGGAGGAATTTTAGAACAAAGTGCTTTAAAATCTCAAGTACCTGTATTATTTATAATAAACATCTCAGTACAGCTTATCCAGTAAGCACATGGATCCACTCATCAACATCATGGAAACCATCTGAAAAGTCGCATTTTCATTTTCTCCATTTTCATCTTGTGATTTCTTAAGAGTTTAACTGTTTAGGCTACACAGATGTCTTTTCGACATCTATAAGCTCATTTTAGAATTATTTCTTAAAATCTTTTTCTTTTTGCTTTCATTTTTTTTCTCTAACAATCTTCTCTTTTCTCTGTTAGTTTTTGTCTTGAATGAATACATCAGTAATAATCTCATTCTTAGTTTCATGAGCAGCAGAATTTATTAAATAATTCTTTGGGAAACTTCCAATAGCTTCCCACAGCCTTAGAAATGGTATTCTCCCTGACACATCTGCTGCAGTATGCTTTAATCACATTTTTTTTTTTATACTATGAGTGCAATGCAGTGTATCTTATTATGTCAGGAGGTAGTGAGAACTAGAGTAAACTGAGGATCTAGTGGAGCAGAGTGAAGAGGATTGGGGAGAAAGAAGCAAAAGGAAGAAGATTGGGGAGAAAGAAGCAAAAGGAAGTGTGCGAAGAGAAACCATCTAGTCACTGACCATCCATTGTCACCAGCAAAGGCAATAAAGATAGGTGCATCTACTATACATAAGAAGATTAACCCTCTCGACATTTCACTTTTTAGGGAAAATTCATTTTAAATTGTTCAAGAACAAGAACCAAAGGTTTCAAGATTCAAATGAAAGACACAGAAAGTTCTAGAATAAGTTCCTCTCTTGTTTAATAAAGTGACTCACTCACTTTACTCCCTCTTCTCAGAAGCCCTTTCAGAAGTAACAAAAACAGAATAACCGAAATAGACAAGAAATTCTCTATCCAGTGGAGTTCTCTCCCAAAATAGGTCAGAGGTTAAATGAGATGATCTTCATTGACTTCTTGTCATTTTTGTCCTCTCCAAATAGTCATTATTTTCCAGAATTATACAATTACTTAATCTCTAGAGCAGATGTAGCACACAGCAAGAAATTACAACAAAGAAGGTATTTCTAACTCCGCCAAAGAAATGTTCTCTTTATCAGCCACTGGCAGCCGTGCGAATTTACTAGGACAATTTAAAGTGATACTGAAAACAGTGAGATTATTAATTGTTTAAAAGAGGTATAGAGCCAAAATCACCCTAAAATAGCAAAACTCTTCAATAACATTAACAAGTGGAACCCAAGTTCTAGCAGTTTCATCAGTTTAAATATTTTAATGAGGAAACAGCAAGAATATCATTGGCTCGGAGACAGAAAAAAAAATAATAAATGGAGAATTTCCAAAAGTCTTTCCCTATTCAACAATTTATCCTAGGGCCAACTATGAAGAAGTTTTTTTTTGTTTTGTTTTGTTTTGTTTTTAATGAAATATAGCAGTTGAAAATACAAACTTTTGTTGTCAGGTACATTGTACTTCATAGCTTGATTTAAAAAAAACAGTAGAAACTAGATGCCGGCTAGAATTAGGATGTTTGGAATGATGAACAGAATGGGTGCACAATTTGTTTCTGAATGCTACCTAATATCTAAGTCCTATTTTCTACCTGCAAGTTATCCATTGCCATTCTTAGAAAAGCATGAATGACACACCCAACCTTCATGTGACAGTTACACGTCAGCAATCACAGTTTCACCGAGTTAATCTCTACTGAAATATTCAGAGTTCTTCCCAGATGTGAACCCACTATTCTCCACAATAACAATCGGTGGCCAGCCTTCCCACTGGCCAGATGGAGAGATGGAGACTGAAAGTTCGAACTAAATTTTCCTAACCAGAGCACTTGAAGGTTACTTTTCGGAAAGTAAATGCAACTTAAAAATGAATTGGAAACATAGTTTCGGATATTTGAAGAGAGTGAAGGGCAGTTAAGAAACCTCCAATAGCTTAGATCCTAAAATTTCATGCTTACTGAAATTTTTTAAAAAAACTGGAAAAACAGGTATGACAAAATAATTAAAAGCTAGAGCCAACAGTATAAAGAGGAAAGGAAAACTGAGATGCAAAACTTTCTAGAACCCTGTGAGAGACTCAAGTTAAAAGCATGTAAGAGAAGAAACTAATATATCAAATCAAACAAACCTAGACTTTTAGTCTGTAGAATCAAACTGTTGGTTACAAGAAGGGGAAGAGGAAAGGGGTGAGCAAATCAGCTAACAGGTCAGTTACATAGTGAAGGTCAGAATTGCACTATTGATGGTGAACCTGCTGTATTATATACAGATACTGATTTATGATGATGCACATTTTAAGCCTATATAATGGTATGATGCTGTTCCTTCAATACAATTTAACAAGCTTTTCAAACATATAAAAGAGAAATATTGAATTATGTATGTTGGTAGTGTTAGTATGCTGAAGGAATCATATTAGGAAAAATTGTTTCAAATGATACATTGACAGAGCGGTGTTCTATAATAGAGCAGGAAAACTGAAAACAAAACTCTTTTCTGTGAGCATGCATGGAAGGAGGTCAAGAATTAACAAACAAAAAATATTAGTACATCATTATTAAGAAAAGAACAAGAAAGAAGGAAAGAAGAGATTTAAAAGAAAGGTGACCCGTGTAACCTCTTCTTCCCTATCTACTGTTTTACTTGCTTAAGTATTGGTAGCAGATTGGTGAACTAAGGAATCTTCTTTGATTTAAATTCCAAGACCTTTACCATTCTAACCATTTTTATTAATATAAGTATGTAGTACTGCAAAGAAGAATGTTTACTGCTTGCTACGAAAGTACTGAAGATTACTAATTTGGGTTGGTATTCAAAGCTACAGTCTAACAAACCACATTTTTAAAGTTATCATAATTTGACTCACCAAAAAGCAAAAATACAGGACTTTTAATTTCCTATAGGTAAGTAGTGTAAAGGGATGGTTATTCTTCCATAGCCTCCATCTGAAAATAGAGACTGTGTCCAGCCCTGTATTAGATGCGAGAAGTGAACAGGAGGTTAACCTTGCCTTTGAGCTGCTTACAATCAAGCTTCTATGAGACCCCTGAGCAGACACTCTTAGTTCCCAGTGATTGGCACTATGAAGAAAGTGAACTGGATGCTCAGGGGCTTGTAGGAGAGTCTCACAGAAATGACATCTTAGCAGAGACTATAAGAAAGAAAAGATGCTATCCAGGAAAGTTCATAAAGACTCTTTGATGAGCAATGAAAAACTGACATAAACCTGAGGAAAAACAGAAGTGTAAGAAATATGAGATTTTCTTTAAATAACTAGGTTTTTAAAAAACTTGAGCAATGTAAGACTTCAAAGTACATAGGAACTATAAGAAAGATACACTTTTCTCTCCAAAAACTTGGAGGAAGAGCTCTTAAATGCAAGTCAGTTCTATTCAATATACATTTGAACAACCCCAAAGGACTAATAGCGTAGCTCTAGGCGACTCGGAAATGTCTCATGATTATTACTTCCCTGTAAAAGCACTTACGTTTACAAAACAAACAAGGCCACCATGAGACACTACAAGTTCAGAAAACGCTGTACAGTGACAGCAGACAGGGAGGTGGGTATTTTGGATGGTGTTCTCAGGCCTGGCTACTCAGGGGACAGGAGCTGTCTTCCAGGTTCTGAAGACGCCCAGAATCTAGCCCAGAAGGAGAGGACTCAAAAATGTCAGATAAAAAGGCTGAGACTGGGAAGCCAGATCTAACTTTTCTTGGGAAAACAAGTATGGACAGGTTTTGAAACAAATCATAGAGTGTTGAACTGAAATTGGGAAAATGTGGGTCCTTCCCCCCACGTGGCCATTCCTGCTCTGAGGGACTAAGCGCTTCACCACTCAGGGGTGGTGTCATGATGTTACGACATCTTCCTCTTTAACATAAAGGCATACAGCTAAATGGCTTGGAGGGGTTTCTTCTCACTTCTAAGAACACTTGTTCTCAACTAAATTTAATGCTCAGCTGCAATAATCGTTTTATGCTAGGTTTCTCTGATTTATGCTGACACCCGAATGCCAAATTTATGCAGACTGAATGAGAAATAGCTGATCGTCCTCTGAGTAGATTCAAACAGATTAAAATATCCATCTAGATGGCTCTACGAAATGTCGGAGGCTGCTGCTGCTTCAGAAAATCATGTCACTTTATGCGCATCATAGGACAATTCATACTCTTTTATTACATCTGGCGATGTGTCTTTTTTTTAGTAGGTTGTGAAATACTTGATGGAAGGAGCTATGTTTTATGCATTTTTTTATATCTTTGCCATCTAAGTCTAGATCCTTGCAGCAATAGTTTGATGATGAGGATGATGATGATGATGATGATGATGATAGGGCTAAATATCTTGAGCTATTAATAGGTTATATGTCATTTTAAGAGTAACATTTCATTCAATCTATTCCCAAACTCTGCAAGATAGCTATAATAATTATTCCCATTTCACAGATGAAGAAAACTGAAGCATATATGGGAGTTGCACACAGCTACTAGAGCAGAGAGTATACAAACCCAAGGCATCTGGCCCCCCAAACTCATGCTTTTAAGAACTTAGAGATACTTGACACTTGCTGAGTAAATAAATGTAGTATATTAATTACAAAAGAGAAGAGTATCTGGCCCACAGGTGGGAAGAGGTGAACTGAAGGTAGTAGCTGGGAGAGAGAGTCAGTCAGAGGATGCCATAAACAAGCATGGAGGAAGAAATTGCTCTGGTAGGGAAGAAGGAGCAAGCAGTTTGGGGGTGTTGAAGAAGAAGGCTGTTGCTGATAAGTAAGCAAGGGCCTTCTTTGCCTTGTGAATGGTCTGGGAAATCAGGACCATAATGGATCTAAAAAATATGAATATTCTTCTGGGACTAATAAAACAAAATATTTGAGAACGAGGTGGTTTTGAAAAATCCTGGCTATGCCCAACTAGTTAGCATGAAATGCTTTGAAGTCCTTCTTTTGACTTTGTGTCATTACTTTGTCTTCTAACTGTAGCATCCTTTTTATTTCTCTTTCTCCTTACTCATTACTCCTGGGTCTTTAAAATGAAGCTCAAATGTCATCTTCTTTAAGAAATTTCCTTTCTCTTCTTTTTCCCCAGTATCTGCCCTACAGAGCACTCTGTCACAGCACTCATGACATTTTATTGTAATCATCTGTTCACTTGCTTTTTGTTTTTTCTCCCAGGCTACAGACAGTTCACAAGTCAGCATCATTTTTCATTCTCTCTGGCTAGACCCAGTTTGGGGGACCTATTTGAAAAAAAAAAAAAAAGCTAAGTTAATGCTGTTTAATCTAGCAATTGTTCTCTTATTTTAATCAATTTTAATAATTATTAATCTAATTGTTAATCCATCATTGCTTGACTATGGTATTTGTATATCGTCTTGGCTTAGGGCATTGAAAATAACTTCCCTGCATTATGTCTCAAGACTACCACTTATGTTATCAAAATGTCTACATGATACAAAATAAAGTGCAAAGGTAAGCAACTACCTGACAAATGTTTGGAACATCCAAATTCAGTTTGAACAATTTAGCACAAAAGAAAACAGCTAGCTCAGTCATCTGAGCTTTACTGCCCAATCTCTTCTTTCTCCTTTTTCCAATAAAGGCTTATTTCCTGTCAACACACTGCAGTTTTAAAAGCCACTCTGCTCTTCCTTCTTTAACCAACTCCCAAATGAATCTGCTACCAAACTGACTCTTGATAAGTTAGTGAGAACTATCTCCAAGGTTCAAATTATCTCAGAGCATTCCTTATGTCCTGATACCTTCCTGTGATTGTTCCCAACCATTTCTCCGGGCTATTATTTGCTGCCCACCTCTTGCAGGCGATGATCAACAGTTACTGCTCAGTGTGCACTATGTTGAAAACCGGAGGTGGACCAGATAGCCACAGACACTAACCACATAGAAGGTAAACCCCTGTGTGAATTATAGCTAGATGGCAAGGGAAATGCCAAATGCAAAGACAAGATCCTGTCCTATGTTTGGTTGGCAGGGAAAGTTCTTGCATCTGAATACATCTGAATTCACTAAGAAAAGAGAAGGAATGAGAACAAGTGTATGGGGACAAAATGTAAGCAAAGACAACCAATACTGGAAGATTCAGAGGTAAATAAGGGTTAGAAAACTAAGAAACTAAGGGTAGTGCCAGTAATTCGTTCCCAGAAGCAAGATAGGTGATTGGAATGTCCAGAGCAGAGGTTTTAGGAGTAGTTGGGTCAGAAAATACTGAGCTTTACACAGCAGCCTAAGGAGTTTGGTGACTTTTCCTTCAGGCCACATAGCACGATTCTTGATTAAGTAAGGTCTCTCTGGCCTCCTTCCAGACAAGGGGTTGGAGAGGAACAGAGCTGAAACAGAGATAACAGGGAAACAGCTGCCATGGTAAAAAATGTTCAAGATTTTGATTCTCTATAATAGTGTTCAAGTAAGATGAACCAAAGTAGATCAAATGAAAGATATTTGATACATAAAATACTTTGGAATTGGTGCATAACTGAGAGTGAAGAAGAATGCCTAGATCCCAATAAAATCTCTCCTGCCTGATTATCCCAATCCACCTGCGTCTTCTCACAGCTGGGCTTCTAGAAACTCTTCATATGCACTCCTCACTTGGTACGTGCCCTGAATTCTGTGCTTTAATTCTAGTTATCTGTAGTACATATATTGCTAATTTAGCTCTTGAAATCATGAGAACTATGATGAGGATTGTGGTGAGACTTATTGGTTATATTTAGCACCGCTTACCAGGATGTTTGAGAAGTTCTCTTTGTGTTAGTTGCTTCCTTTGTAAAGACAGCCCCGAATCCCCTGGCAGACACAGGGTTTCCGTCCTCTAAACTCTAATTGCAGCATCTCTGCCTTGATCTTTATAGTATTTCATTGCAATCATCTCCATCCCCAGTAGATTGCAAGGCTTTAAAGGATGAATTCTGTTTCTCTTCACATCCCCAGTGCCTAGCAGAGTGCTATGACACATGGTGCGAATTGCATATGTGTTGATTTAATGCATTGCATTGTCTCACTTGTATTGCTGTTTAGAAAATCTCTTTTCCTGACACAGTGAGGAACTCTGCTAGGGCAAATAGATGCTCTGTGTCTCTTAAGTCTATTAAGCATTTGTATTAATTTAAAATGAGAAAAACTATCACGAGAAATAATTCTAAACTGTTTCCTTAGCTATTTATTCTGCATCTTGATGGAACCAATAATACGAAGGGCAATGAGTATGAGTAGGTTATGGTTTCCTAATGTACCACATACCAATCAGATGACTCTCAATGCAAGCCATTTATAACGTCCTTCGCTTCATATTCCGGCATTGACAATCAGATACCGAAGCTGAAATGCAATGATTCATTCCAAGTAGACCTGACATCCAAACCTTTCTGAGGTGCTCATTTGCATAATTGTATGTGTTATTCATTTTCTCTTTCGCTCAGTCACTCCTCACTTTTTACCATGAAAATGCCACTATAGCGTATTTGCTACCATGGCCCCCAGAGCCTGAGAAATCAGAGCTGGGGGGAGAGGGGAGAAGAACACAAATAAAAACACCCTGGTAGCAGCGTTCACATCTTCATGTCGTTTTCTGCCAGCCAGGCCTTCCATTTATGTCTGGGTGCTGGCTCTATCAAACTTCTGTCTTGTATCAATTTTTAGCAGCATGGATAATTTATTGCATCTAGGATGATAGAAAACCAGCTTTATACATCATTCAGCTTGCAAAAGATGTGTAGCTTCAGTTCCTTAATGGTGTCATTTTGGCTGAATGCTATTAACAGATTACCCCTGCCTAGGGCAGTGGAGCATGTGTGGCAGAAAGATAACCTTGTGTTCGTAATTTAATATTAACTGTTTTCTCCATAGTACCTCTTTCCAGTACATTAACAACAAACCAATATGGCCTTGTCCCCTGCGGTCGTATTCTTCAGCAAAAAAATGGATTACATGATAGCAAGTTCCTGAAGATTTCCAATGAAGTATTACAAATCACTCAACACCCGCTCTGCAGAAATGAAAAATAAACAGGCTTAGATTCAATCAAATTTAATTCCTCCAATTTAGCTTTACCGCACTTCAAAGGGTGCTCTTATTAATGTCTTGGTGAACACATTTAACAGTCATTTTTCCTCCTTCTTATATAAAATCCTCCAGTTGTGTTCAACATATAGTGAGATCAAGAAACTGTTTTATTTTATTTTATTTTATTTTTAAGGGACTACACTGTCACAGTTTGATATAAAAGTGTAAGCCATTTACAGAAAACTCTTTATGGAATTTTTATCCTATTCCATTCCCAGGAGCTAAATTTATATCCTGCATTAGCTATCATAGCACTAGAGTATTAGTCTTCTCCCTTTGCAAGCAGTTCAGGGCAGTCGGAGGCACTATCACTCTCCACCACTCACATACACAGGCATTATGAGTTTATCTCATCTTCTGCAGCAAGTACCAGGCCCAATTCATTCCTTTAGGCTACTTTACTAATAACCTATTCCTTATCAGGGCCTCTCCACCTCAGCTTGTGATCAAAGACCCAATTAATGGAATGGAGAAAGGTGAAGCATTCAAATAATGGAGACAGCTGTTTTTCTCTGTTAGAGAAAATCCATTCGTATTGTTATCACCCTCGCAAGTTCTGCAGTTCCCCGCTTAATTCAGTCTCCCTCTATTTCTGCTGATGATAAAAAAAAAGAAAGAAAAAAGTCACAATGTACTCCGAAGAGAATGGCAGAAACATCACCGCGTTTCAACTCAGTCTGGGAGTTATCAACTCGAAAGTGAAATACACGCAGATAAGAGGAGGAAATGTCCAACAAAGACCATATCAAAAAATTTTGAAGTTTTTTCAAGCAGCATTCTCTAGCCATCTTGCTGAGTTTTTTTGTTCATTTTCTGCCCTATGCCATATTGCTCAACTGTCTACCTCAGCAAGGCAGAGGCTGATAACATCTTGAGTTCCACATCAGTTGAAAAGTAATTAAAGGTAGAGTGTAATCATAATTGGTTGGTGGGGACATTTTTATGAACTTCATGTACTTCGGGTCCATGAAACCTTACTGGAGCTCTGAGGTAAGGCTGAATATTTCTCCCTGAGTCACCCTGGTTACCCCTAAACTGGTTTTTTAACTATTTGTTTTTTTCCCCCTTTAAACATTTTAAGCATTTCCTGCCCTCAATGACATGCATACTTTTCTTAACTGAGCCCCATGAAAAGATAACAGTGATTCTTAGACAAAAAATATGGGTATGACCTCCTCGTGCCTCTCAAGAAATGTCACTTGTCTGTAACTGTTCTGTCCCCTCTCTCTGATCATGGAGCAGGAATAAGGCCTTGTTTGTAGAATTAATGCTCTGCTGCCTATTTTTTCTCTTATTCAAAAGCTGGAAAAGAAACAAAGATAGTCCTTTGCACTTACTTTGTGTGGAACATATTTCCTTGTAAGGGTCTAAATCCAGGATTGTTTTTGATTTTGTCAAATAAGAAGAGAAACATGTACATTGTTTTTCTCCCCTCAGGAGAATTCTCTTGGAGAGGCAGAATGAGAATCACATATTTGAATTCCTGCCTGAGCACATATAACTAGAAAAATAAACACGTACAAAGCTACAGTATATGCACTGAGTAGAGACAGCAAAATCTTAAAGGGTGGTTTTCCCTGCCCGATAGCTCATTAGGGA
The DNA here is from genome assembly GCA_004363575.1 of Solenodon paradoxus. Classification (NCBI taxonomy): domain Eukaryota; kingdom Metazoa; phylum Chordata; class Mammalia; order Eulipotyphla; family Solenodontidae; genus Solenodon; species Solenodon paradoxus. The sequence continues at coordinate 33,300 of RJWH01002888.1, forward strand.
TTCCAGGATGCGTGAGACAGAGTGGGGACACAGGGGAAGCGTTAAGCATTTGCATGGAAGATGAATATTTAAAAGAAGATTTTATGGAAATAAAAAATAATATGAACTGGTACACAGGTCGGGTCTTCTTACCATTTTCTATTGATTTCAACCTTTAGAAAGAAAATTTTTAAATTGGCTTTTTACTTCTGTTTATAAATAAAAAACCTTGCAAATAAAAAACCTTTTATTTGCATGTCATAGGTCTATATATCCTCTCTTTAATGTTGAAGAGCAAATAAATATGAAATAAAAATAAATTATTTTTCTCAAGAAAACATAAAATAGAAAAAGCAGCACTATCAGTGGTTTCCCTTAGGCATACGAGAGATAGATAGATAGATAGAGAGAGAGAGAGAGAGAGAGAGAGAGAGAGAGAGAGAGAGAGAGAGAGAGAGAGAGAGAGAGAGAGACTATTGGTATCAATGGAGTAGAAAAAAAAAAATGAAATAGAGCTTTAATCCTTCAGCCACAAAAAGAAAGGTCTATAAACCTTTTAGGTTTTAGTGTATTTTAATGTTACATAAAGATATAACATAGTCATATAGTGACTTTAACAATCTCAGAATTAAGAGGAAAAATACTCCCTTTTAAAAAATAGTGGGATATCATTAGTCAGGACATGTTAAATCAAATTGTAGTATAAACTAGCCACAAAAATCTCAATGGTTTAGAGCATTTGATTCTCATTTATACTATGCCCAGTGGGGGTCAGCAGAGTGCGCTGTCATCATAGGCATTCAAGGACACAGAAATGACAAAGGCTTCATGATCTTATGGTGCTGACTTTTCAACATGATACATCAGAAACTCCAAAGGCAAAGACAGGAGCATGGAGAGTATACCCACCAACTGTTACATACTATGGTTTATATATGATTTTCTCTTCTGCTCACATTTCATTGACCAAAACGACTCACATGGCTACACCTATTTTAAAAGGGCATGTTCCCAGGAGATCCAGAAATGTCAATGAGCTTTAATGTCTACCACAGGAACTATTTGTATTTGTCCTAGTATTTAAAAAAGGGAAGTGGACTTAAGATAATATTCACTGTACAATTCCTCATTATAAAAGATGCTATGATAGCATGGCATCAGAGCCATGGAGAGCCACAATTCAAGTTTGATTTTTTTCTGAGAGAGAGATGTTAAACACTCTACGTACAGTCATGCATCGCTTAACAACGTTTTGGTCAATAATGGATTGTATATATGACAGTGACCCCAATAGGCTCTACCATACAGCCTAGGTGTACAGAAGGCTGCACCACCTAGGTCTGTGACTCACTCTCTATGACACTCACACATGACAAATTTGACTAACAATGCATTTCTCACAACATATCCCTATCATTCAGCAATGTATGACTGTAGGAAACATGAGTTTACCCAAAATGTAACTTAATCTGTGATATAGAGGAAAAATAAAAAATCTGGAAGCTGGAATTTTCACTTACTGAATGATATAAAGTCCTTGAGAAAAAGATGAATTTTCCTACTTTAAACCTATTAGGTCTAGAGAATAAAAGTTCTTTCATGCTTGCTCTGATGTTTAACTAGATTGTATCCTTTGGCCCAATAGATTTTAAAGTGGAGTATTTTGCATTAGGATACTAAAATCTATATACGTTTCCTTTTTTCCTTCTTCCATTCATTCATATATCATTATTTCATTCAGTCATTCCTATTTGTTCCAATAAATCAGATTGAAAACTTACTACAGCCAGGTACTTAGTAATTTTTCATATCCAATCAGGAAGAAAGGACAAAAGCAAGTTACTAGTCCTCAAAATGTAGTTTGAAGAAGGAATCAGAGTATAAACTGCAACAATACCCTATGAGAAGAAAATGTTTGCAATTCTTTTCCATGCTACACTATTACTGCTACTAGCTAGAAACTGTAAACATTCAATGCCTTGAATGTTTGGTGCTATTTATTTTTATTATGCAAGTGGACAGCAGCTTGATTACCTTGAGAAACTATATAGCCAATTCCTCCAACTGAGGTCTACTTGTTTTGTTTTGTTTTGTTTTTTCTGCCTGCCCTGTTACTCTGTTGCTGTGTATCATCCACTAATCAAAGATTCCCCAAGCTACCACCAACCTTCTTTTCACAGGACTTGCCTGTGGTTTATGTCTTCCTTTGATTTTCTAAATGTCTTTCTCTGTTTTTTCATTCCCACTATGTTAGTACTCTATTATCCTTTCAGTCCTATTATGAGCCTGATAGATTCCAAAATTTATTAAAAGGTTGCCATTTGACTACTATACACATAGAAGTATCTCTATCCATGGACCAGACATCATAATCTTTGGTTGTCTAGAAAGCAAATTTATTTTTGCCTCTTACTATCATCAAATCATGACCTCATACCCAAATTCTGTATCTGCACTTCCATTTGCCTAAATTTAGAGTTGAATATATGAAATTTCTTATACTAAATTATTCTATATCATCCTATTTGAAACCATAATCTTTCCTCAAAATGCTTATTTTTGCCAGGCATAAAACTTTTAACTCACCTCTTTGTCTCCAAACCAATCACCAAATACTTTAAGATCCTTTCTGTAAAATACATCTCTGACTCCTCTTCTTTCTTTCATTACTCCTATCCTGATTTTCTTGCTTCCCTTCCATATTTCTGCAAAATAATATTTTTTAACATTCTGTTTAACATTCAAAGACCTTTTTAGATCTTTCCTGCTGCACTATGAGCATCAAGTCGGCTTAGGGCCACACCTGCCATTTCTTCTCTATCTTATGCAAAACTTCACACAACGATTCACATATAAGCTCCTTAGTAAGTCTCTGTTGTATGGATAAGTAAAAAGATCTAAGATAATTTTGAGCAGTTAACCCATATTCTCTTGAATCATAATAATTTGTTATTTTCAATTTCAAGATAATGCCTGGAAATTATTTTACAATCCTCTTGCATCTTTTCCTAAATATCAGTTAACAGCACAATTACAATGTTAGATGGGAGCACTAAATAAGAAAAGCAAGAAAGCAAACAAAAGACTCAAATCAAACAAAAATAGACTTTTAGTCTATAAGACAAAATTAGTGGTTACCAGAAAGGAAGAAGGAGGGGGTGGGTAAAGTGAATAAAAGGGTCAATTATAATGTGAAGAATAGAACTGGTTGTAAACTTAATGTATTATATACAGATGTTGATCTATAGTGATACACAACTTAAACCTATGTAATTTTATGATGTAATATTACTTTAATATAATTAAAGTACTAGTAAAATTAGCATAGCAATGTAAAAAAGTGAAAAAAAAGAAAAGAAAGGATATAGTAATGGCATGATCTTTAAAAAAAATCTTGTAGACGGTGTTAAAAGCATTGATCATGTTTTTAGGTAGAGAAATGCATTGCAAAACACATGTTAATAATGGAATTGTTCTATTGTGGAAACTAATGAAAGTTAAGAAATTATTTTTCTTTGGGACTGACTTCAAATATTTGGGGCTTCAAAGATCCTGAAACTCCTCTTTTTTCCTATGGTGACAAGAAGCACTTCTTTGGTACAGCCTGGTAGCCTAGTGGTTTCGTTCACTGGGCATAGTCCACATGTGTCCCAAGGCCCCTGGTTTAAGACCTGGGGCCCCAGGAAACAATCAAGAGGAAAAACTAAATAAAATACTTCTTTCTTCTCTCTCTTCCTATCTGCCTATCTGCTCACCTTCATTGCCTCTTGTACCTTACTTATTAAAAAAAAAAAAAAAAAAAAAAGAAAGGCATGTTCTCCTTACTCTGGTATATAATTTATCAGGCAGGTACCTATACAGGAAGTTAACAAACTAGGGGACTTAGGAATGTGGACAATAAAGTCCATTTTGATCTAAAATTTGGGAATTTATGTGCTGCATAATTATGTTTATCTTCATTTCACTTTGATTCCATTTTCCTTTCCTTTTTTTCGGTTTATCACACAGAGCTATTCTGTTTTTTTTGTTTGTTTGTTTTTCTTCTGAATAACCTAAATTTAGTCTAGAAAATTCTATACATGGATAGTACTTCTACATATTTACCTAGAATCAGATGTATATAAAAATATCATGGATTTACAATAGCTTGAACTTTATCAAATGATACTGTGTCTTTAGTTGGCAGATATATGTCCAGCCTATTCACCTGATAACAGGTGCTGGGTGGTTTCCTGCCCACACAACCACCTTTTGGGTGCTAAGGGTGTTAAGCTTCTATTTAAATAGACTTGTCTATGCTCTGGGAAGGTAAGGTAATAGATCTCAATACAGTATATTTCAAAGCCTGGGCAGGTCTCACTTCTGCCAGATGAACTTTAGCCACCAATCGACAGGTAGCTATCAATGGATGGCTTTCACCAGAAAGCAATAAGCGAATTCATCATGTGGGTCATCACGGGCATGGATGGTCTTTTGCTGACTTGGTTTCACTTAGCTCCCAAGGTACTTATGGGTGGAGCTGGTCCATCTTTTGAAGCTGTTAGAGACATCACTAGCCTTCTCTGTACCTTTGAGCCAATTAGAATAAGCCACTTTTCCTCAAGACAGTTTCCATTCGTCTGTCAGAAAATTGTCATAATATCCTGATTTTGTTGGAACAAAACAGTTTCCTGCTATCTCCAGAAAATTGTCATATCAAATACACAAATCTGTGCTGTCTAACATGTGAACAGCACTCTCTAAAATGTGCCCCCTTAGGTAGTGCTTGTCTGCACATTCACGTGTAGATTGCCCTACTGACCTCAATCACCCCACCCGTCATCTCACGCCTCATCAGCCTTTTCCAATGCCCTGCTCCAACCAGCTCTTGTCTTTGGTGAATATCTTTGTCTTGTTCTTAATATGGATGAGAACTCTTCCAGTGTTTCTTCATCAAGTCTGAGGATGACTTTTGATTTGAACTACTTATAATTTTTATCTTGATAAGGAAATATTCATCTACAACTACTTGCCTTCAGGTATTTTTAAAAATCAGAAATAGAATTTTTTAAGTCAGTTACAAATCTTTATAATTCCTTTGGGAGCCTTTTGCCATAGCCCCCACATTTTTAATTATATATGCTTTAACCCAGCAATTTTAGTTCTAGATATTTATCCTACAGATACACAAATGACATGTAAGAATATTCAATACAAGAGAAAACACATTCAAATGGCCTAAGTATCCTTCGATAGAGGATTGATTAATTATCTATATTAAGCAGGCTTGAAGAAAAGTATAACAATATTTATAAATCCAAACATATTTTTAAGATTCATTCATTTATTAATCTCTTTATGATTTCAACAAATATTGCTGAGCATCACACCTTTCTCTAGGAACAATTCCATGTAAGTGAAATAGACTCTTTCTCCCATGGAGCTTATTAGTAGGGAGAAATCACAAATAAATATAATATAATGTTAATAGTGGTAAGTACTAGGAGAAAAAATAATGTATAGCAAGAGAATAAAGTGATAGCGATGGGTCAGTATTGGATAGGGTTATCTGTGAAATGCTCTCCAGGAAGATAACACTAAAATGTTTGCAATGAGATTGTATAGGAGAAAAAACAGTGCAAAGTTCTTAAGGAAGAAGAGAGGTAATTTGTCTGTGTTTGAGAAATAGCAGAAGGATAGTAGGGAGTGTGGTTGGAACTTGTAAGAAGGGAGAGAGACATAGGATGAAGTTTAAAGCTTAAATTTAATTAATTTTATAAAGCTTGATATCTTACTTTAATAAACAAAATTGATTTGGAAAAAAACAAAAAATTACAATAAAAAAGAACAGGAAATTCATCAAAGTTCTTGGTCAAAGCTATGAACTAATTTTCTATAAAGTTTATACCAATTTAGAAATCTACTTAATGTGTGTAAGTATTCCTATGACAGTCTATCCTCACCAACATAAAGGACAACAAATTTTTTTACATAACATAATTTCACATGTACTATGTGATATTGTGATTCATAACAATAAATATAGTCTTTTTACGCAAATGAGGTGACTTTTAAAATACCCTAAGTCACCTAAGGATGGGGATTGGATACTAAGGGAACCAACCTGTGTTAGAGGTTTGGAGCTTTCATTACCATCCCTTGAGCTCCAAGATGAGGAGAGAGAATGAGGTTTGATGTGACTGCCTAATGATTTAATCAATGGTGCCTATGTAATGAAGTTGCCATTAAAAAAAAAAAAAAAAAAAACAGAAGGATGGGCTTTGGAAAGCTTCTGTACTGGCGAACACATGGGGAGATTCGGGATGAAGGATTTGGAGGGGGGAACAAGAGCTCTGAGACCTTTCACCATACCTTGCCCTATGCATCTCTTATACGTGGTTGTTTCTAAGTTATATCCTTTTATAATAAACTAGTGGTCTAGTGAGCGAATGGGTTTCATGAATTCTGTAAGCCATTCTAGGAAATAAACCAAACTCAAAAGGGAGCTGTAAGAATCTCTGATTTATAGGCCATAAGTCAGAATCACAGATAGTAACCCGCACTTGTGTCTGGGACACGAAGTATAAGGATGGGGTTTTTGGAAATCCCAATTAATAGCCAGTTGGTTAGAAGCACAGATGAGAACTGGGACTTACTATTGGCATCTAAAATTGGGAGGTTGGAAAGCGGTCTTGTAGGATTGAGTCTTCAACCCGTAGAATTTGATGAGCTCTTCACGTAGATGGTATAAAAATGGAGTTGAATTCTCAGACACCCTCCTGGTATCCCAGCATTGTTTGCTGATGGAATGAAGAAAAGAACTCCCCAATACACACTTTGGAATTCGATCCAGGAATTCAAAAGAGCCATCTGATTGACTTGAGTTGTAGTTTTAATTTTAAAAGTTATGTATTTGAGACATAAAATTTTGTGAGATTTAATGCTCTCTTTTACATATTTTCCAAATCCCAAACCATAATGTGACTGTGTTCATGTCTGTTCTTTCTAGGGCTTGTCGGGTCACTCAGAACTGTTGTTCAGCAAATTGGCGGACTGATGGAGTGGTGTGCTGGGGTCTGCTCATCCTAGCTGATACAATTGCAAAATTTTTAAGAGATCTTCAAGCCACTTGTTAAATCATTGGTATCATGAAATTCACCATGGTAAAAGCATTCACACCATGTAAATTGACAAATGCTACGAATCAAGACTTTTTTTCTTAATAGAGCCAGTTTACCAGCATACCACGGATTTAAGCAATCTCTTAAGTTACAAAATAATTAGAACAAAATTATTGCCTCTGAGAATTATTTCAGGCATTCATACCTCTTTGGAGAGTTCAGTTCTTCCCTTTAATCAATCTGAAAGGGATCCAGGTCATAATTAGCCATGGTCAAAGTGGTGCTTTCTGTAGAAGAAACAGAGGATAAATATATTATTTCAGTACATAGTTACTTTTTATAGAATTCATATTCTCTCTCCCTCGCTCTCTTGCTCTTTCTCTGTCTCTGTCTCTCTTGGCCAATGCCCTTTGAGGGGATACGTTGCTTTCTTGGATTTGTCTCTTAGTTTCTTTCAGAAACCAAAGTGAGACTCAATGCAAAAAAAAAAAAAAAAAAAGTAAAAATTGGCCTGCCTCTTACCTAAATCACAGGATTACTCAGGTGCCCCTGAAGGGCACCAGAGTAGAAAACGCAGAAATTGAGGGTTGAGTCTTCATTATGGAATAAATATTGTGTCTTTCAAAACTCATTTAAAATCCTCATCCCCCATGTAATAGTAGTAGAGGTAGAGACCTTGAAAGGCAGTTCAACATAAAGGTAGAGCCCTCATGAATGGGTTTAGTGCTGTTATCAGAGACCCTGGAGAGCTCCCAAACCCTCTTACTCTAGTTAAGGGCATGAAGACAGCCTCTTTGATCTGCGAAGTAGGCCCTCACCAGACAATGCTCCAGTGTCTTGACCTTGGACGGCCCAACTTCCAAAACTATGAGAAGTGTGTGTGGTTTAAGCCACCTAGTTTATGGTATTCTGTTATTGCAGTTCAAATAAATGAAGACATCTTTTCAGTGCAGTGACTGGTCAAAGAGTCAGAGCTTGGAAATTTCTGTAATAAGTAGAATTGTGTCTTCCAGAAAGACAACTATTAAGTCCTAACCCTTAGTACCTATGAATGTGACTTTATTTGGAAACTAAGTCTTTACAGAGCTAATCAAGTTTATATGAGGTCATACAGAATTAAGGTGGCTTCTTGATACAAAAAAGAAGAGGGTTATTTGGATAGAGAGACACAAAAAATAAGTGGGAAGAAGGGCATGTGACCGTAACTGTAGAGAGTGGAATGAGGCAGCTGCAAGCCAGCAAACATCAAAATATAGGAAGAACTAAGAAAGGATTCTTTCACAGTGTCTTCAGAAGGAAATGATTCTGAAAATACCTTGATGTGGGCCTTCCAGCTTCCCAAATTATAAGAAAGAAATTTCTGTTGTCTTAAAGCCACTGAATTTGTGGGGTTTTGTTATGGGAGCCTAGGAGACAAATACTTGACTATCTCTGTATCTTTCTTCATGATGAAACTAATGAATTCCCAAATCTAAAACCATGATTCACCTATCTTATCTCGCCTATACCTTATAAAAGAGCAGTATCTTCTAAGGCAATGCTTATGGGATCTTATATTTTTTGAATAAAATTATTTGAAAAATCTTCCTAAGTTAAAAGTAGCTAATAGTGTGGATACTCATATCCTTGTCAGGAGAACTACTCATTTGATGTTAAATTTCATTTTAGAATAAGGGAAAAATTTGATTTAACAAGGAAATATGAAAATGTAAACCTAGTATTGATTTCCTGAAAAAAAAGTGTGATTGAAGTTTTGTAATAATCTATTAAAATAGTGGAAACAGACTGAAATATATTTCTGTAAAATTTAGAGGAACACAGAATAAGCAATAAACAGCATGAGTTTATAACCACCAACCCATACCAGAGGAACTTGATTTTCTTTCAGTTTCATTACAAAATTAGAGCACAAAGGGAATCCTGTAGTAGACACTGTATATGTGAGCATTAGAAAAATACTTAATTGGCTCTCATGAAATTCTACTTAAAATTGAAGTAAAATTGGCCTGTATACAAACACATTCGCACAAATGGAAAACGGGTGAGAGGAATATAAACAAGGAATAATAATAAACAGCAAAAGACTGAGTGTATGAAAGAGGTATCCAGTGGTGAGTCAAAAGAATCAGGCTTAGACTGAGTTCCATTTAACATCAACTATAATAATCTGGAAGAATGGCTTGCATTCTATGTGGTCATTAAAATCGTACAGGATACTGATTAGTGGAGTCCTTGAACACTATGAGACTAGTAATCCAGTGGAATCACCACAGCACAAAAAATGTAGACAAAATCTGAAGTAAATTTTGCCATGACAAAAATAAAAGATGAAGCTCTGAGGCATAGGGCTGGTGGTAGGAGAGGTTAGAGCATTACAGAGTAACTACCGCATGGTGAGTAAAACATGATACAATGTAGTTATTGCCTAAACAAAAGACTTCATATTGATTTCCAGCGGAAGTGTGCTGTATTGTTAGAAAAGCTCACTTGTGTCAAAGACTTTGTAAATAAACTAATTCAAATGAATTATAAGGAAGCAGGTTCCCCCAATGATTTGTGTCATGAAATCAAAAATCTGTGAGAAACTTCATCATCTCCCAGGTAAAGAATCTTTAGTAGATTAGAAAAGTAATTCTTACTTGTGTCTTAAAAGTAATAGATATACCTCTTTGCATACAGGGGACAGTTTACAATAAGAAAGACTGTGTGGAGTGACTGAAGCACAAGTAAACATTCATTCATTCATTCAGCAAATATCTACTGAGAACTGCCATGTGGTAGATTCTTATCTAGGTGCATGTATTAGGGAACAAAAATAAGGTCTTCTCTCAATAAACTTACATTATAATGGAGAGAAACAGAAAATAAACACAATGCACACACTGCATTGTGTGGAGCATGGAACAAGTGCTATTTGGTATCCAGTGGTAGGGATGGTGACACTCATAAGGGAACTCCTGAGAAGAAAATCAAATTGGGGGAGTAAATCACACAGATATCTGTGGTAGGAATTTTCCAAGTAGATAAAAGAATCAATGCCAAGGCTGTAAGGCAGGGGAATAATCAATGAGTCCTGGAAGCAGTGAGGAGTCCAGCATGACAGGAGCAGATAAACTAGCAGGACAGTGGTTGGTGACACAGCACAGAAGGGTCTAATTATAGTTACAGCAGTCATGAAAAGACACACTCGGTTCTCCTGCCTCAAAGAGCATGGTTGCCAGGCAGGTTCAGCTCCTGCCCCACTGGACTCGCCCCCACGTTAATGCTGAGGTCACGCTTCCCCTCGGCGGCTTCCAGTCAGTGCCCGAGCACAGCAACGGCACTATAGTACAAGCCAGTCCTGCCCAAGGCTGGGCTCTCCGAAAAGTGTCTTTGACTTGAAGACTTGTCAACCCGCCAGTACACTGTCCATAGCTGTCCTTAATCAGTGACCATATCACCACCGCCATCACTCCAGCCTCCGGGGAGAGGACAATGCTCGCCTCTCGGCTACTTCTTCCCAAATGTGGGGTGGGACCTTCCCCTGAAATCATCAAAGACCCTCATAAAATAAACTGCACATAGAATTACATGTGCAATTCAGTTACATAAATCATGAATCCATCCCTATTAGCAGCAACAAGAAAAGAGACAGGGGAGACTATTGAAATAGTGAAATGTGGGGCATTCTGCACACAATTTCTTTCAATGTGACTCCACTAGAGTTTGGTGTGGGGTCCCATGCAACTTTGAGAACATTCTGCAGCTCAGAATATAATTTAAGGACACATTTTGGGGATTTTGGGTATACATTATGCGAACTAATCATAGAGACAACAACAGCAGCACACAGTGCAAATATAATACAGGGTTTTTGAGGGGGTTGGGGGAAGCACAGGCAAGAAGCACAGTTATTCTGCAACAGGGGCCAGCATCACAACCATGGCCAAGATTTCAGGAGAAAGGGATCTGCCCAGATCAGGAGGCTGTGTGTGTGTGTGTCACAAAGAGCAGGCCAAGAGAGAATGGCCTTTTGCATGGCAATTTGTAATGACAGGTTAGCGAACACCTAGTTTCTCTGATTACTGAAAATATTTCAAGGACTCTCCAGACTCAGGAATAATGCTAGTAGTTACACATGCATAAGCGGGTCCTAGAAGGAGCCTTGCCTGCCGACTGGAATGCTGACACCGGCTAAAGGTCTTGCTAAGTCTTTGCAGACTTGTTCAGTCCAGCTGAGCCAGCTCTCTGTTAGCCTAACAGAAGGAGGAAGAAATTAGTCTCCAGAATCATTCAAATTTACCTCTCATCAGTACATGACCTCTAAATGTAAGTCAACTCCTCCATCTGACAAAGAAACTACTGTTTGATGGACTGTCATTTCTGTCTCACCCATTCCTCTCCCTGAACCAAAGCCTCTTCCTTAGCTCCTTTAATACTATGTATATAAATACAATCACTTCTATGAGTCTTGACATATATAATAGGAAAATGAAACTCAGAAATAAATTGTGTTTTCTTAAATTACTCTGCTAATAATTGATAATATTTATAACAACCATCATTCTAGTCCCCACGCTATGTTGAGTTTTGTCATAAAAATATTTCATTTATTTATGGGAGCTATTTTTTCTCATTTCACCAATAAAGTTATTAAATAATTTGTACAAGATCCAAGAGGCACAGCCAGTATTTGAATCCAAGGATGTTCAAACCCAAAACCTCAAGCTCTTTTCATAAATCTCAAAAGTCCAAAAACAAGTCTCCAGTACATGTCATCCTAAGGCCGTTCTCACTATTAGCCACTAACAACCTCAATATTCCTTTTGAGATGAAAAACTTTCGGAACAAGGAGGCATTCTTAAGGCAAAGCCAGGTAATGAAGTTTCTCCCAAAGAAGACTCTCTATAGATATCTTTGATATGGTGGCCTTGGCAAATTACAGTGAATACTTGTGTAGTGTGTATTCTGTATAAACGTTTTGACAGAGATAAACTCCTTTAACTCAGTTCTCATAGTAAACATGTAAGTCAAGTCTTTATTTTACAGAATCTTGACTTAGGTCGCATGTCTTCTAAGCAGTGGGCAATGTTTCCCCACAGGCAGTCCAGCTCCAGGGTCAACGCTCTTTACCACCAAGCTGTGCGGCCTCTCCTGAGAATTCCTGCAGCAATTTCCTTCTAAACTTATGTTGGTGGGAAATTGACAAATGAATCCCAGTGAAAGAGAAAAGAATAGAAAGTTACCAGCAAGTCATTTGCTCAGAGAAGCATTCCCCCAAACCACCCCTTCCTCCCAGAGCCCAGCTCATAGCCCATCTCTGTTCCTGTCTCTGTTCCTTACCTGCTGGCCTCTCCCACCCAATGTAACAGACAGTTTAAGGCCTCTGGAGACACACAAAGCTGGGTTTGCATCTCCACCCTTTCATTTATGAGCTGAGTAAACCTAAGAACATGGACTGTTTGGGGCTCAGATTCTTCATCTGTAAAAAGGGGCCAAGTAGTAATTGCATTATATATAATGATAGAAATAGTAAACCTTACAAAAACATCCTAGGTTTTTGTGATATTTAAATTAGAAATAGCATTTAACTTTGTAGCAGGAGCTCAATAAACATACTTTTTATTATTGTCATCGCACAACTTTTATTCCTCTAACGATCTCTTTACTGTCTGTATCTCCCAATATACAATACTCTTCTTAGAGTCTCAGTGTTTGACACACAGAAAACATTTATTAAATACTCATTAAATAAATGATATCCTCACTCCTTTTCCCGAGAGAGTCCTACTTTTAGAAGTTCATCTCTCCCTCCGAGTACACGATGCCATTCTTAATTATCCTGGTGGAAACATCACCACAATGCTGTCCCCCGTATACACTGTGCCATGACCAATCACACAGCACGCTTTGTGTCTGCACATATGTGAACTCCAGGCTTTCTTTCTTCACAATTTCTCTCTAACTGCTGATGTTTCCTGTACAATGTGCTTGTTGAGTAGAGTCTGAAAATGGAGAGTGAATGGAGATAATTTGGTACATTATTTTGTGGAATATAAAAGATAATTCCTGCATTCCATTCCAGATGTCTACACAAAGTGAAATTCTGTACTTTTTTTTTTTTTTTTCATGATCTGCTTGTCAATAAATGCAATTTTAGGGAGAAAATGCTATTTTTCTCTGCACATATATTTAAATGTTTTCAAAGTTGTTTTTCAGAGAAGTGATATTGCCCCAGGGAAAATTATGTGAGATACTAGGTCTAGAGCTTTTTTATATCAAGTTTAGAACAGTTAAAGTCACCATCTTATTATTACTTTCAAACCAAGTCTTTAAAGTGGGGCAAGGCGATCTGAAAAAAGACTCCTTTCTTCCGGCTACTCACTATTTCCTGTTTTCCTCAGTTGATTCATTGTCCTTCCGGATGGTTCAGTCACTCACCCCTCCATGCCTAACGAAGACCTCTACAGCGTGAAATGAGTAATCCTCCTAAACTCAGCTAGTGTACTAATTGATTTCTTCTCCTCTGGATCTCAAACAAGCACTGGGAAAAAGGCATTTGATAGAGCACAGATCATTAAATTATCAATGACTTCACCAGGAGAATCCAATTAAACTTTCAATTTGCTCAGAACCCTCATCATTTTTACCTGTGTTTATCTTTAGTTTTATGGAGAAAAATGTTTGAGACTCTTTTCCTCTTGATTCTGAGAGTATTCCTTTTCAACAATTTTAACAGGTACTATTTGGAAGGTCTCCCATAAAATTGCATTGTTTCTGTGATGCTGTCCTTTACAAAGGACCTTAGAGTTTATATGATCTGATTTATTCATTTATTTATGTATTTTTAAAGGAAAGGAGCAGGCAGGAATGAAGTTAAGCAGGCAGACAGGAAGAAAGAGGAGATAAAAGCATTTATTTTTTTTTTTTTCCTCTAGACCCAGCACTTGAATTCAGGGCTATGTGGCTTGTGCTCCTTTGTAGGTGATTGACCTAACTACTACTCCACCAGGGTTCATCTATATGATCTAATTTAATTATTGCAAACTCGGACCTTTTGTATGGCAAATGGACTCTTAATCGCTGGGTTGTTTGATGTACATTTGATAGGTAAATTGACTAGACGACTCTCATCTCCAGTTCCAAAGAAAATTTTGATGACTATAAGATGCTAAAATTCAATGACAGAAATAACTCATGGCAGTATTAAGCAAGGGTATATACATATAATACATATGTATATAAATATATATACTTTAGAAAATTAGTTTGTAGAAAGACTTTGTAAAGATATTAAACATTTAACATTCACATTTAGAGAAGAATGCAAGAGTCACAAAGAAATCTAACAAAACAAATATACATGTTTTTAAGGAGAAACCTGTATAGTTTCTCTACTTATGTATATAATTTGCTTATGAAAATAATTTTCTTTTCACTATATAGACAGTAAAGAAATAGTTCTTATCCATAACTGTTAATAATTAAAGATGGAACTTAAGACCCCCAGTCACTCCAGGAAAATTTACCTATATCCTAAGATTTTTCTATCACTTTAGATTTAAAAGGCCCTATTAAATTCTATCAGCTTAGGCAGGATTTCATCCAAAGTTGCTCCAGTCAGGAAGACAAACATTTTCTTAGAAGAGTAAGAGTCAAAACATTGAGCTGAAATGGTAGCAATTTATTTAAGCAGCAAAACCTGCTGAAAGTGACTAGTTAGAAAAGATTCCTTGACATCCCTGATTTTAAACCAACTGAGGACATCTATTCACACTGTTTCCTCTTCCTCAGACCCTGTAGTGGCTCCTGTATCTTTCCTTATTGCGTCGCATATCAGATGCAGACCTCACACCTTCCTCCCCACACTCATCTTGATCTTGTTCTCCTAACTCTTCAATGTCAGGCTTGGTGGCACATCAAGTGCTTTACTTCAGCACTGCCAGTATATGTGCCCCCTCTTTCAAAGAGAAACGCCCCTATATATCCCCAAATACACTCCCACCCCGCACCAGACCCTACGAATGATAGAGTTCTTTTTACAGTCATCCTTTAGTTTTCAGTTTAAACATCATCCCTTTAGACTTTCCATAGTCACTCGATATAAAGCAGATTTGCTGAATTCCTTTTCTCCATATTCAATTATTTCCTTCGGAGTACTCACCATAATGTATAACTGTATATGTTAGCCTGTTCCAGGGGTTCTCAAATGTGAAAGACATCGGAATTCTGCAGAACTTGTTAAAATAGAGATTTCTCTGAGAAATGAGTGTTTATAAGGGGTCTGCATTTCTAATGAGCTCCCAGGTGATACTGATGCTGTGAGACTGGGGGCCAGGGTTTGAGGACCACTGGTCTATACTTTCAGCAGATGGCACTGGGCTCAACTTCGGATGGGAAGGGAATGCTAGAAGAGATATTTTATGGAGGAAAACAAAAAATGAAAATAACAGGGTGCTTTAGGCATAGTTTCCCAGTTAATCACTTCCATGTTGCTCATGATAGAAATTCTCCTCAGCTGAGAGATGGCGGCAACAGGAGTCCATACACTGGTCACACTCCAGGCTGATTTTTTATATGAAGCATTATCACGAAAAGAAAAAAACCCAGGTCAGGCTAATGAAGAAGAACGATGTCATGCATCTCCAAATAACTTCTCCACTAATGCAATCATAAACTCAGTTCTTTTCATCTTTGAAGAGACTAATTTCTATATGTGATTTGAAGAAATATCTTTACATCTGTATACAGTATGCAGCCTGTTGGTTTTTAGTAAGTTAACATACACTTGCAGTAGCAATTAACTGTACCATTGCTTTAAACTTTTCCTTAATGCTTAATATTTATACTCCACCCTGAATGTCCCAGCACTCTAAGAGGGTCAGTTTCCTGGGTAAAGATGGGGGCTGCAATGCATCTTTAAATGCAGCTAGGCTGATCTGCGCACTTAAGAGCTCCAGTACATCATTTTGCAATCACATATCACAGAATAATTTATACAATCAATTAAAGAGCATTATCAAGGGATGATTTGACAACTGTTGCCATGCCAACCAGTGAAGTAGACAGCGCCTTCGTGTTTAAAGGCTGCACCTGGTGATGGATGTAGCAGATTTTGAGGACTCAGACAGAATCACAGATGTCCAAAGGTGTGGAGGGAACATGATTTAAAGCTTTGATGTTGTGCCATTTTTACTGGCAAAAGGGTGTTGATGGCATGTTGTTCACTTTCTCATTAAAATTCTGTCATTTTTCACAGTGTTCTGCATTCAGAGCTGAAAAGTGAAGTGAGAAGGCACTTTACAGACTGATAAAATATGATAGCAAAATGGATGATGTTCATTTGCAGGCTGAATTAATTTTTTTTTAAAAGTCTGTGTCAGTGCATTTATGAAAAGCCCGTTAATCAGACACAACTTTATCAGCCTTAATGGACATATCTTAAACACTTTCACATTAATAATTAAAAACTTGGCTAGCAAATAGCTTCCAGTGCATTGACCTAAAAAGTACTTGGAGTGGGACACAAGAGAACACAACAGAAGCAAAAAAGTTCACTTTCTAATGTCCTTATGTTGCCTGATGTCTTGCTGCCAGTGACCATGACAAAATCAATAAACCTTAAAGACTGCAAGAGAAACAGATCTTTTCCCTTACTGAGTTATGCCAGAAAAAAAATTATTTAGGGCATTTCAAAGTATAGACTCCATATAGGTAAGCAACAGAGATGTGAGGCTTATATCTATGGGATCGACCATATGCTATAATTCCTTGACCTATTAAATTGTGTTTTTCATAAACCAGTTGATAATATGCTATGTGACATTCGCAAGTTATTCAACCATTTTTCTTTTCCTTTTTTTTGGCCTCAATATGTTCATCTATAACATGAGGATAATAGTATCTCAGTATTCAGATTGTTGTGAGATTAGATGAATTACAATATGTGAAACACTTAGAATGGTGCCTGAAGTATTTATTCTCATGGTCGTTATTAATTCAACTACTAGTATTACTAATTTGTCTTTCTTTAAATACTTACTGAGGCAAGCACTCATTTTTGCTTTCACATTCTAGAGCATGAGTTGATACAGCAGAGGTGAGTAAATTGCAAGCCCAGTCAATGAATTACTGAATTGAATGAGCACAGGAAAGATTTCATCAAGATAAAACAGCTTAATCAAAATAAAGTTAGATAAAAGTGGTAGAGAGAGGTACAGGATGAAGAAATATGTGTGAGGGTATCAGCTACTGTGATAGAGCAAAATTTGGTTTCCTTCTACCAGAAGTTCTTTTTTTCTGGGGCTTAAGAATTACCAAGCAGTGGGTATCTTATGTAGACCATAAAAAAGCAGAGATTCAATAACTCTCAAAGTTGTGCTCAAGTCATTTTAGCAAGAAAACTATTGCGTTTTAGATGCTTCTATTGGAGACTGGATCCTGAGGGTCTGTTCTCCTTTATCTTCTATTCTCAGAGGCAGAAGGACACTCTTCCTTGCATGAGAAAAAGCAGATGAAACTAAAGGATTGACACTCTGACTGAGAAAAAAAGAACAGTGCAGGTCCGGGCAAAAAGAGAGGGTGAATTATAAAGGAGACTACACAGTAGATATTCCTTCTTGCCCATTCAGGGAGGATGCATGTGAAGTAATAGGTGGAAAGTCCATTGTTTTAATTCATCCTCTGACTTCTTGGTCTATGCTTGATCTCCTATTAAAAAGACTTTTCTTTTTTATAATAAACTATGCCTTCCCATGCTTCCAACATTAATGTGCAAAACAAGGAGCTACTTACAAAACGAAGAAACATTAGAAACTGAATGATTTTCCTTGACTGAGACACAGTAACGATGAATTTTAGAGTACTGTAAACAGTAGGCATTCAGCAGACTTTGATTTCAGTAGCTTTAGCTCTTAAAGTTAAAACCTGATGTTCAACTCACACCTGTGAGAAGGGCTATTATCCCAAAGACTGGAAGCAACAAATGATGGTGAGGATGCAGAAAAAAGGAAACTCTTTACATTGTTGGTGGGAATGCAAATTGGTGCAACATTTATGGAAAGAAATATGAAGATGCCTCAAAAAATTGACAATGGAAATTTCACGTGATGCCATTTTCCCATTCTGGGTATTACCCGAAAAATACAAAGACACTAATTGCAGAGATATATGCAACCCCCATGTTTATTGCAACATTATTTATAATAGCAAAGAACTGGAAACTACCTAAGTGCCCATCATCAGATGAATAAAGAAGATGTGGTTTATATAGGCAACGTAATACTACACAGGTGCAAAATATGAAATCTTGTAAATTTTGACAACATGGAACTATAGAGGATTATGCTAAATGAAATAGGTCAGAAGGAGAAAGACAAATAACAGATGATCTCACTCTTAGGTGGAATATAAAGAAACAAAGTCAATTAAAAAACAGAAAAAAGGCAGCCCTTGGACATTGACAGGAGAACTGAGGTCATTGGCAGGGAAGGGCCGGTGGGGAAGGGGCAGTGAGGTTCAATAGACAGTGATGGAGAATTTTTGGTAACATGGTGGTAGGGTGGTATATTTTCATTTATTTGATGACTGCTGAACCTGCACAATATGGACTTGCATTATTTTGTAAATCAAGGTTACCTCAATAAATACAAAAAAGAACTGGGTTCCAAATCCAAAAAATAATCTGTTCTGTTGCCAGTAGAAAAGATCCAGTTTGTAAGTACCTCCCTTTCAAAGAGCTCTCATTCAAAGTATTTTTAATACCATGATTGGATTTTGGAATTCCACTAAATAACTCATTAAATTTGGATACAACCAATCATTTCTATGTAGACATGCCCCTCTAAATGCACTGGCTTTCACTTAAGACCAATTGTATGCAACTAGTTAAGGCATAAAGTGCTATAAATATGTATAAACATGTAAGTAAATATATAAACATTTGGTGAAGTTACCTGAAGATTTCACTGGGAACATTAGTTCTTACCTCTTCTTGGTGTTCTCCTTTCCTAAAAATGTGATGAGAAAAATATAAGAATCTCTGTATAGACATACAGATGTATAGAAACATACATAGGCTGTATGAAAAATGCTATATAGGTGTTAAAATAGAGAAATCTCTGCTGTAAGGAGCTTACAATAGAGTTGCAAGAGAATAATAAATATATGAAAAGTTAAGAATAGAAGACACTAGAATAAAAAGTATCACAAGGTGGTTTATACTTATTTGCCAAATAATTGATATGAAAAAATGTAGGGAGTGAGGTTAATATTTATTTCTCTGTAAACCCAGAGCTTGTTTCTATTGAACTTTCCACTTACTGCATTTCCCCTTTCATGCTGATTTTGCGAATTTCTTTACTTCCAATTTTATTTAAGTTATCCAAGACTGTGTTTGCACTTGATATGACTAAAAGAAATGTCAATATCTGATTATTTACACATGTTCTTCAGAATCTTATAAATAATATAAAGTTTCTTATAAGTTTTCTATGTTGAGAGTCCTTGGAGATTTTGCTTTCTAGATGTTTGTATCAATTTTTTTTATGATAATTGCCAATACATTTCCATGTGGACTAAGAAAGTTCACTCATTAATCTAGCAAGCAAGCATTTAGGAAAAGCATACTATATGCCAAGCACCAACATCACAAAGAAAGAAATATGTCATGGTTTCTGAACTTGAAGAAAGATTGTTTTTAAATGAAGATAAATGAATAGAACTAACCAGTTATCAACTCCCAGAGACTATTGAACAGTTCAAAAATTTTGAAGGTTTAAAGGTTTCTAAAAATCTTCCTACTGGCTGGGTAAACAGTTTTGTTTGATATTTTTTTCTTTTTTGTTAATAACTGCTTTATGTATTTGGGTACTTTATATTGGTATTTTTAAATGGTTTGGTTTGTATCTATATTTTCTTGCTAAATTGACATAATTTAATCATTATATGTTGTTCACCCGTCTCCTGTTACTTCCCTTAGTTGGAAGTCTGTTTTATCTGATGTAAGGATAGCTGTCTCTGCCTTTTTCAGGTTACCATGATTGCAGGATTTTCTTCTAACTATAGATTTGGGGCTTGTTTGTCATTAGAGCTTAGATATTTTCCTATTTGCAGCAAAAAGTTGGGTTTTATTTTTTAATCCTTTTAACTATTCTGTTTTTGATTGGTGAATTCAATCCATTGACATATAGGATAATTATTGGTAAATAGCTATTATGGTTGTGTTTGTTATTCGTTTTCTGGGCATTTTGCAGACCGACATTATACTTTTATCCTTAGTCTCTCCTCTTGTGCTTTGATAGCTTTCTTTTATGTTATGTTTGGTTTCACTTAGTATGTTTTTTGGCAAATTTTCTGGTTTTTGTTTTTGTTTTTGTTTTGTTTTTTTTATCATTATCTCCCTAGATATCTTGGTAAGAGATCAAATGTTGACAATATCCTGGTATCTGGAGGAAGGGCCCTCTATGAATATTTCTGCACTCTTCAGCTTCCTTTCTGTCCTCTTACTATCTTTCTTTATGTCCTCTCCTAGAGCCATTAAACTCGTCTCCCATCTTCTGCAAAGAGGAAGGAAATGAAGTAGCAAAGACATATGGAGTACGATACATAACAGGCTTATAAAACCTAAACCACAAGATGAATGATAGATGCATTGTTGCAAAGAATTGAATATTTCTGAGATGATTCTGAGATGAATCTTTTAACTCACATTAATCACCAGTCACTGTTCAGGACAGTGGGGTATATTCCTAAGAGACAAGTTAGAGAGTGTGTGTGGGAAGTTCTCCCCAAACAAATGTAAAAGCTTTAGGCAAAGGATTTCAAAACCAGTGGTTAAAGGAAATGAAATACACATGGAAAGACAGAGAGAGAGATAAAATGTGAATTTAGTTCAAAGTTACTTTACTACATGCAGATGACTTGACTTAAAAAGAGTTGAGACACAAAGTAATTATGAATTTGCTCATAAGACAAAAATATGCTGAAACACTGCAAAGATTAGCTTTATGTAAAGGTCTTTATCTTCCCATCTCTTGGATCTGTCTCCTTCAAACTTCAAAGACAAACACTTTAAAAAGAATGATTGTGTATATTGACTTCTTGGTCAACCTGTGGAACTTTTGCTTGTTTTTTCTCTTTAGATTTTCATTGCCATCAGGGCAAGCAAGATGAATACATTTTAAATTCCACAATATCAAGAGCATTCAGAGGACACTAAATAAATGATTTTTATTTTAAAAATTACTCTTAGATACTATGGCTAGAAACCATTACTTTTTAAAATGGAATCTTATTTTTATAACAAAGTTTATGTTCTCTATTCTGGTATTGTAAAACTAGAATTCTTTCATCATAGGTCTTAAGTTAGCTTTCTTATTGATGAGTAATAGAAAAGTTTTAATTAATTTAAGCAAAAAATTATTTTCTTTTCAAACTCTATCTCAATTGTTTTATTTGAACTCTGCAACAGGTCCTCAGAGCCTTACAAAGAAATTATATAGTCCAGGTGAAAGAGAGGAACTAACGTATATTGATCATTTATTAATGGGCTCCAGGAACTGAGAAGGTGTTTTAAAATTTGTTGCCTTACTATTTATAGCAAATCTATGGGGAAACTTTGATCAAGTCACTTACTTGCTCTATTGCTAAATTTACTTGTCTGAAAAAATGAGAATAACAATACTTAACTCATAAAATTTTCATGAGGATTAACTGAGCATATATAAAGTTTTTAGAACAATGACTGGGTGTTTTGAATATGTAATCTATTTACTATGATTATTATTGTTGTTTTATAGTGTGTCTTCTTTATATACCAAGAAACACCTTTTTGAAGTTAAAAACATAATGGCTAGGTAGTAGAAAGGGAATCTGAATCCAGATCTACCTCATTCAAATATCCATATTATAGTTTCCAAGATCACTGCAGAGAATAGTGTTTATCCATTAATTTGAGTAATAGTTATTGAGTTCTTAAGATTGTACCAATTACCAAAAGGGACACTTTGGATGATTAAAAGGAGGTATAAAAACATCCCCTTAGAAGACACAACCACAAAGGTAAATAGTAATGATAAGGCACATTAATCAACAACAAAATGAAATAAGATTCATATCACAGAGCAGGATGAGTTTCAAGTTCAAAAGGACAATGGTGACCATAAATGTTTTGTGTCATATATGTTTGAAGAAGCACTTAGATGGAGGTATTTGGATGGGTGGAGAATGTTGGAATTACTCTGGATGACTAGGAATAAATTTCAGAAAGAAAGGAGAACGAAAATAGTAATCATGGTTCTAGTGGATATAGTCACAAGACAAGCATGTCAGTGCTAGTATAAGCTTATTTGTTATTTTATTCCAGAGATTATTAGAAGATTTCTTACTAAATGTGTAAAACTCAGGAGCAATAACAAAAAAAACAGAATATTAGAACCAAATAAGTGTCATAAAATGTAACGAGGGGTATGAATCTTTAACAAAAATCAGTGAAAAGGGGGATGGGTATAGTTTATACATACAGCTGACATATACATGGCAGCTTCCTGAGATAGTCATCAATAATAAGCAACATGGAAAGTGTAAGAACAATGGAATCATGGGCCTTTAACAATGGGGTGCTCAGGCAAGGATCTGGGGCTGTCAAGGGTCATTGAGGGGGTTAATGGCTGGTGGGTATGACAAGCAGACCCATCATTTATATGGGAAATTTCTCAAATTTCTGTCAAAAATATATACCAGTTTCATTTCATTAACAGTCATCCAGCAGGAAGCCTATAAAATTCAGTCAGATCTGCCTATTATTTGTGTACATAGAGGGCCCCAGGCACCTCAAATTCACCATTTTTTAAACAGAATTCATCATCCTAACGCAAATTCCATAATTTCTTTTCTTTAACCTAATTCTAAATCACTCACTGCCTCTCATTTTACCCCATTCCTCAAGTAGGCAACTAATCCTGAGAAATCCGCTTTCTTTTTTTTTTTTTTTTTTTAAATCTTTAGTATTTTATTGCAGTCTGTTTGTTTTATAAATTAAAATAGACTCATGTGTAGATTCCTCATATGGGAGTTTCCCCATTCCTCAGGTATATGTCAACACTCCCTACTCTCCACCAAATCACCAAGTGTTCTTCACCATTGTTCTGTGGGCTCTGCCACCACTTGCTCCATTGCTGCCTCCCAGTTTCTTTGCCTATTAGCAACTGACAATGTCAGTTCTATTGCAAGTGTCTAAGGGTTGGTTTTTTTTTATCTGTTCCTTTGTTTTGTCTACTCATATACCACCTATGAGTCAGGTCATCTGGGATCTAAATTTCTTCTTTTGACTTGTTTCACTTAGCATGATCCTCTCTCCATCCAACCATGTTCATTTAAATGAAAGGATTTTATCTCTTTTAAGGACTATGTTAAATTCTATTATGTGTATATATCATATCTTCTTTATCCATTAATCTGATGTTGGGCACTTAGGTAGTTTCCAGTTCTTAGCTATTGTGATTAGGGCTGGAATAAACATAGAGGTGCATAGATATCTGCAAATTACTGTTTTTCTGTCTTTTGGGTAAATATCCATAAGTGGGATGGTGAGATCCTATGGAATTTCCATATTCAACCTTTTTTTGAGGAATCTCCACACTTTTTTCTGCAGGGGTTGCACCGAAAATGTAAAAATGTTCCCTTTTCTCCACAAGCTCACCAATGTTTGTTATTTCCAGACTTTTGGATAATAGTCAACCTCTCAGGTATACGGTGATACCTAATTATTGTTTTGATTTGCATTTCCCTCATAGTAAATGAGTAAGAACATCTTTTTATTTGTTTGTTGGCCATCCATATATCTTCTTTGGGAAAATGTCTCTCTAATTCCTATTGCCATTTTTGATTGGATTACCTGTTTTTTTCTGTTATTGATTTTTATGAGTTCTTTGTATATTTTGGATATTAAACCCTTGTCAGAAATAGATAACTTGAGTATCTTCTTCCTGTTAAAAAGTTGTCCTTTTGCTCTGGTGATTTTTTTCACTGCAAAGCTTTTTACTTTGATGTCATACAAGTTGTTTATTTTTGTTTGTTTGTTTTCTTGATGCTGGAGTTAAGTTCCCACAGACTTCTCTAAGGTTTATGTCATGGAATGTCTTTCCTATGTTATCTTCCAAGAATTTTATGGTTTCTGGTCTATGTCCATTTGTCTGGTCCATTTCGAGTTAATTTTTGTGAATGGTATTAGAGAGTGGTCTATATGCAACACCATTTATGAAAGAGACTTTCCTTTCTCCATCACATGCTTTTGATACCTTTGTCATACATTAACTGACCTTACGTGAGTGAGTCAGTTTATAGTGATTCAGTTCTATTCTACTGGTCTATCCCTCATTTACTATTCCAGTAACACTTTCTTAATGTTTCCTTACTTGTTCCTTTCTCTCCCTTTTTGTATGTGACTTAAATGAGGCGCTAATCATCTCTGATGAAGAATTTTACAAAAGTATCTCAGATAAACTTTCCTCTAGTCTTCCTTCACAGCTTATCCCCCAGTCTCCCATAAAGTCACCAAAATAGATTTTTTTTTAAAGGCAAACATCATGTTATAATCTCCATTGTCTTGGAAATGAAGTTTTAAGTTCTTACCAAGGTCAACTAGGCTCTGTGGTGGGCCTCTCTAGATCTATCTCTCACTTCCAGTCCCAGTCACGCCAAGAACCTAGCTGTGCTCCAAATGGCCAGGAGTTTTCACTTCATGCCTTTGTTCATACGATTTCCATAACCTAAACTGACCTGCTCCTGTCTGCATGATGAAGATCTTATTTTTAAGAACTCAATTCGACCAGCTGCTCTTAGAAGTCTTGCTTCATTGTCCCTAGAGAACTGGAAATACCCTTCATTCAGTTTCTAATAAAAATTTCCAAAATATACTCTGATATGTTTATTATTGTGCTTGATTATGTATCTTATTAACTAATTTTCTCAAGTACTGCACTTTGAACCCCTTGAAATCAGAATTTTTGTCTTTTACAAATTTTCACCGTTGGCATGTTGGACAGTTCCTTATCATGTTAATAGCAGTCTGTTGAAAGACTGAATGAGAAAATCAGATACAATCTATATTCATATCTGTGTCTACAGACAAATTAAACTGCAGAAATAGAATATTTCCTGAAAAACACAGGAGGGTATTAAAGATATGGAAATCAACTTAAGACAACAACCAAGGACTTTCTAAAGACAGAATGACATATGTGTACTATCAGCAAGTCTGAAATGTTTTTGCTACTTTCCATCATGACAAATAATGAAAGAAGTTCCTTTCCAAGTAGGGCAGCCTTTCCAGAAAAGCTGTTGACCTTAGGGAGTGAACTCTCACATGAAGAAAACTGGGCAGAGTTAATCCTAACCTGTCAGGGAAAAACCTGCATGACTTACTTGACCTTTTTCGATTCTGGTTTCTCTGACTCCCTATTTGTAAGAAATAAAGTTTTGGGGGGAGTTTATTTGAAAAAAAAATTACTCATGAGGATTTTTAGTCATTGAATAGCTCTTACGAAACAATATCATGATGAGTTAAGTGAAAATTAGAGCCACATGCCCAAATTTTTCTTGAAAAATACACATATCCTTTAAAATAAAAGAGGAAAGTGCCAGGAAAAAAATATGTTTTTAATTTGTTTGAGTTGAAAACATTTGAAACATATTTTTAGATATTTGCCAAGGATTTTTCAGAAACAGAGGTTTTCTCATAACCCCTAAAAGATGTCTTTCTTTTGAGGTATGACAGGGAGCAATGGACTCATTCAATAACTCAAAATCCTGTTTTCCATTGCTTTTGACCACTACCCTTTTTCTTTTCTTTTCTTTTTTTTTTTTTTTTTTTACACATTTCCAAGTTTCTTGTATTGGTCAAAAATAACATACTCAATGATGGTGGAGTCCACTGGACAATGGGGAAGAGCACTTGGTGATTTGATGGAGGGCATGGTACATTGACATAGATCTGAGGAATGGGGAACCTGCACACAGGAAATTATTTTAATGTGTAGAATAATTATTGCAATAAAAACTAAATTTAAAAAATAACATACTCAGATCATGGCTCTGGGGGTAGGAATTCAAAAATTCATTTTCCAAAAGTTTCATTTTTTAATAATGAAAATGTCAATGACCTTGACGAATTTGGCTTGAGTGCTGGGGCTACATGTAGAAAAAGTGAGTGAGCATCTTTATAACTTAGATAATCAAGGGTTCATGACCAACCCAAATGCTATCTGCTGTGAGAGGTTTCCACAGCAATCTCAGTTAAGTTTTTCATCTCTTTCCATACAATAAAAAATTCATATGAGAAACACATTTTTGTTGATTAATAATAATTGAAAGCATTTTTCTGTATAGAAATTGCCCATAAAATAACTCTTAATGAACCCTCATCTTCTCCATTAGTTATCAGAGATTAGCTTATCATACCTACTGCTTGATCCCTTGACATGGAAAGAAAACTCATATAATTTTTAAATTGCAAACTCACATGATTCTACCATGACAGAGAATATAGGACTTTGGCATGGACCATGGTAAGGTGTGAAGTATAGTGTTGAGTGTGTGAGCATGTGTGTGTGTGTGTGTGTGTGTATGTGAGAGAGAGAGAGAGAGAGAGAGAGAATATGTATATATATATATATATATATATATATATAAATGCGTGAGTGGAAGGAAAGTGAGGAAAATATATAACCAAGAGGTGATTCATTTTTAACCTCAGAGGCAGTTGTCATGTAATGAAGAGTCTGACCCATGGAGGTCAGAATTAATATTCCATTTCCATCTAATTAGGAGACCTTGGGAAAGTACTGAATGTGTCAGTCATCATTCCTGCTCCATTTACATTTCCTTAACTGAAGACCCAGGTGACTAAGAAGCACTGTTTGTACATTGTTAAATACCTCTCACTAAATATTCCTGGTTGGACCAGATTGTACACATAATCCAAGGGTAACCAGTGACTAGGAAATCCAGAGACCCATTAGCTTGGCTCAAAGAAATGAGATAAACTCATGAGAATCTCTCTCTTTCACTCTCTCAGTCAGTCTCTCTCTCTCTCTCTCTCTCTCTCTCTCTCTCTCTCTCTCTCTCTCTCTCTCTCTCTCTCTCTCTCTCTCTCTCTCTCTCTCTCTCTCTCTCTCTCTCTTTCCATTTTCCAGTCAATAATTGCCTGAAAAGAACATAATGGTCTAAAGTTATATGAAATCACTATTATAAAAAGAAGCATCTGATAGTAGGCAGAGAGAAGGAAACAAATGAAAAGTAATCGCATCATATTAGTGACAAAGCATTAAGATGTGGTTCATGCCTCTAACATCCCCAGATATGCAGAACGATACCTTGGCTCCATCTTCATGAACCTAGCACCATTTGAATCTTGTGTTCTTGGCTCTTCTCAAGATTTTTCTTCTTACTCTATATAGATCCCAACAATAACCCTCGTCAGTTGAATTTTTTTGGAGGGGAGATGGTGTCACTTTATATTCTAAACCAGGTACTTTAATGGGTATTTTGATGCATGTGCCTCATAATGAAGACCCCTTGTGTTACAAAAATCAAGTTGAGGTTGGATAACATCCCTTGTAAATACTTAGATTCCATTTTCTACATAGTCTTTGTCAGGGGGGAGTTTTTCTCTTGTAGTGATAAAATTGAACCTGGCTAAATAGAGTAGACACATCTTCGATTATGTCTTTAAATCTTAAAGCCAATTTAATATTTAGTTAGTTGTCTCACATTTTGTTTCCTTATATAAGTTTCTTTTATTTGGGACCTCTGTGGGTTCATCTTCCTCTGAGATTACTGTCAAATAAAGAATTCCTAGCTTTTCTATTATGTTCATAATCTGTCTTCAACCAGCCCTGAGCATCCTTGTCTTTCTGGATCTGGGGGAGAGAAAGAGTTAGAAGAATAAGTACCTATTCAGAATTTGCCTAGAAATACCTGTTTAGATGCTGCACAAAAGCAAAAGCATAACTACTCCTGTTTAAAAAAAAAATTAGATCTTACCTCAGAATATTAGTTTCATGCCTCTTGCTAAGCATGAGGTCCATGATCTGAAAGTGAGTAAAGATCAGAGAAAATCAGAATTGTTTTAACACAAGAACAATAACATCAGCAACCACTTCTAATTTTTAAATGAAAATATGCCTAAACCATGCTAACATTTTGTTTCACAACAACTTCACTAGGAAAGTGTTCTTCCCATACTAATTTTAATCTAAAATGCCAGGAAAGAGCAATGCTAAAAGTTACCATTAGAATGTAGCAATCCTGCATTACTAAAAAGCATCTAATTCCAAATTCCTTCTTTTTTTGCCCTACACATAAATAGTTCCTTTTACCTTACCTTAATCAAACTCACTTCTTTAAGCCTTGTTGACACCAGCAGCTGGTGGCAGAGGGAAGTCACCATAAACACTGTTTATTTTGCTCAAGTAGGCCCCACTGACCCAACTCCATTTCTTTCCCTGTGCCTCTGGCATTCTGAGAAAAAAAAAAAGGTACTGTGTGTGTGTGTGTGTGTATGTGTGTGTACATGTATGTGTATATATAAAACCCCTGAGCTAAACTTAAAATACCTACCCTCTGCCTAGTAATAATCTTAATCAGAGATGAACACAGAATAGTTTCAAACTGGCAGCTACAAGAGACTGTTGGACTAACTGAAATTAAGTATCCATATGCCTTCTGATTTTGAGCTTTCAGAAACTAAACTCCGAAAAAACTGGAATATAGGGGGAAAATGTTACATTGGTATAGATGTTTATAGTTTGAAAGGTCAATCCCCAATTTTATTACTCATTGAAATCTTTAAAATATATAAATGCCTTGCTCCACTTAACCTCCAACACCCCCACCCCCCCTACACGCCCCCCACCCCCCTACATGCCCCCCACCCCCCTACACGCCCCCCACCCCCACAGAATTGTGATTTAATAGTTTCTTGAGCTTTACAAGTTTCCCAGGTGATTCCAGTGTGTAGCAATTTGAGAATCAGTGGTTCATATTGTCTCCATTCCAGAGATGTGAATGCAAACAGATACAATTCCCTATCATACTAGAATAAGTCAAACAAAATGCACAGCCTCTGTAATCAGGCAATCTGTACTTGCTAGATTTATAAACCTTGGCAAGGCTTCTTACCTGTTAAATGAGCATAATGATAGTACCTATCTGTTGGGAATTGAAATCTGGCTTAAAAAGCACTTTGGTCAGTAAGGATTTTCTAAAGTGCTAGCAGGTATTATTGTAATCATTACATAATTCAATTATATCAGAAACGACAGTGTGTCACACTTCTTTACTATGCATTTTTCTCATTAGCTTTGCAAATTCCAGGCAGATAGAACCAAAGCTTCCATTTTTCTATTCCTAGTGTCTAGTGTTGGATCTGGTCCACTGAAAACCTATTGATATTTGTTCATGAGTTAACTGGTCAATGAAACTAAGCAAGTAGCACAGAGAGACCAGAGACTAGAATTAAATTGTGCCTCTGTCGCTTATTAAATGTATGAACATGGGAAGGTCTCTAACTTTTTGCGGCCTTTCTTGTTTTCTCTTTAATTAGAGTAACACTGATCTATAACACGATATCATTTCAGGTACACAACTTTATAAATGAAAATCTGTATACACCAAATAATATTTACCACCAAAACTCTACTTTCCATCCATCGCCATATAATTGACCCATTTTATTCAATTTACCCACGCATTTCTCCCTTGCCTTCAGGTAACCACTATTTTGTTCTTATAGCCTAAGTTTCTTTTTGTTTTGGGCAATTGTTTCTTTATCTATCACATATGAGTGATATCACATGGTGTGTGTCTTTCTCTGACTTAGTTATTTAGTAAAATTTCATTTAGGTCCATTTATATGTGCACATATGTACAATGGGAATACTACTCAGCTGCAAAAAGGATGAAATTTTGCCATCTTCTTTATCTAATCATCTGTTAATGGACACTTAGGTTGTTTCTGACTTTTAGCTACTATGAGTAGTGCTGAAGTGAACATGGAGATACATCTATCTCTTCAAATTTGCATTTTTACATTCTTCAGATCAATACCCATAAGTAGGATCATTGTCTCTTGTAGTATTTCTATTCTTATTTTCTGAGAAATCTCCATACTGTTTAACATAATAACTGTGCCAACTTACCTTCCCATCAATTGTGTATGAGGGTCCCATTTTCTCCACATCCTTATCAGTACTTGTTTGTTCTTGTCTTTTTGGTAATGGAAGTCTTGATTTATATTTTTTTAGAGGAGGAGGAAGCATTTTTATTTGTTTATTTATTTTTGGTTATTTACCCTATAACCCCGGGTTATAAACCCAGTTCTATGACTTTACATCGTCTTATACCCCAGCCACTAGGTTGGCACCTGGGCCACCAGGTGACTCCTAAGTCTTGATGTCTTGATATTTAGTCATTAACCAATGACTCACTCAGTCTGAGCTCTAAGGTATGTAGGAAATGGATATATGAAGATAAATAAGGCATAGTTTCCTCTGTCTAACTGCTCTCACATCTTGGAAAGGAAAGTTTATTTCTCTCCTCTCTTCTTCTTCTAGGTGGAAAATTGTCTCAATAGGCATTAAATAATTGTAATTGTACTAAAAACAATATCATGTTATGTCAAGGACTATTCTTATTATACCCTTACTACCCATCCCTGTTTCATCTTAAACAATATTATAAAGTGTTAGAAATGGCACAATCAGAAGTGCATGAAAAGCAAATAACTGTTAAAACAAACCTGTGAATAAATAATACTTTTTGAGAGCATCTATCACATTCATTTCATTTGGAAAAAGCATTCAGTTTTTAATGACATTCTGTGAAGAATAAGACAAAACCTTTACAATGATTCCATATGAAGTTTTTTTTTTTAATTTCTAGACAATCTATAGTCTTTTACTGAAAGTAAAGGTTTTGAATGTCAAAATCTTTGTCCCAAAGCACTTTTTACCTGAAACAAATAGGTAATTTGTATGACTTACCCAGATAATTGTCTAGTTACTGAAGTCATGTTAAAAAAGAACTTACCCATATCTTAACACTTTTCAGAAACGATAAATATTTTAAATATTTTTCTGTACCTTATCTTTGCTTTCCACCAACAGAGTAAAACATGTATATGTGGATTTTTTTTCCTTCCTTCATTGATTTAATATACTTTCAACAAGATATTTTAGAAAAAATCACAAACCGATTCAGATTTAAATCTAGCTTCTACTACATACTGGTAGTAGTTATCCAGGCCATGTTATACCAGTAGCAATACTAGTCTCACTCTATTCATCTGCTCATGGAAATATCAGAATTTACCTCAGTGGGATATTGTGAGGATTTCACTAATTACTTAATTTTAACAATTAATGATATAGTATGACAGTTATTATAATTTATCATTTGTTTTGCTTTTTGTTTGCTTTGTTTATTTACATTCCACATATCAGTGAAATCATGCAGTATTTACGTTTCTCTTTTTGACTTATTCCACAGCATAATATCCTCAAGTTCTCTCCCTGTTGTCACAGATGAGAGCAATTCATCTATATTTTTTAAACAGTTGAGTACCATTTCATTATGTATCTGTTCCATATCTTTTTTTTAATTCAGCCCTTAGTCAATGGGCACTTAGGTTGTTTCCACATCTTAGCAATTGTGAATAGTGCTACAGTGAACACAGGGTGCATGTAGTTTTCAAACTGATGTTTTCATATTTTGCACATAGATGCCAAAGTGGAACTGCTGATCATGATTGTTCTATTTTTGATAATTTGAGGAACCACTATACCGTTTCCACAGTGACTGCACTAATTTTTATTCTCACCAATAATGTCCCTGGGTTTCTTTTTTCTCCACACCCTCAACAACACTTGTTTCTTATCTTTTTTTTTTTTTTTTAAGGAAAGGTGCAGGTAGAAATGAATGTGAACAATCAGGCAGGTAGAAAGAGAGAGGGGGAAGAACCATTTTTTTTTTTTTATTTAGTTGTTTATGTTGGTTGTTACACTCTGCCCTGGGACACAAGCCTGGGTCCTTGGGATGTATATAGACTATGCTGGGAGCCAGAGGCAGTGGACCCAACTGCTACTCCACCAGGGTGCCCTGTCATGACTTTTTGTTATAGGCAATTCTTTCAGGTGTGAGACGTCTTGTGAATTTGAGTTGTATTTCCCTCATCAGTAATGATAAGCATTTTTTCATTTGCCTACTGGCCAACTGTATACCTTCTCAAACATGTGTCTATTCAGATCTTCTGATTGTTTTTTTTATTGTTTTGTTTGTCTTTTGTTGTTGAGCATATGAGATCTTCCTATATTTTAGATATTAGTTCCTTGTTGGGATGTGAGTTGCAATATCTTCTTCAAAAACAATGTGATATTTAATGGTTCATCCAGATAAACTTCTCTTACTGACAATGGTGGTCTTTGGAAGTGAAACGGTTCAGAATATATCACTATGGAGTTTCATGGTTTTGGTTTTGTTTTTGTTCTGGACTCCCCATACCTTTGTAAAAGCAGAGCCATCAGAAGCTTGTTATATCCTAAATTCACTTCCTTGGAGTTTCAAAACCAAGGAAGATTGATTATTTATTGCTGGAGACAAAGGAGCACTGGAATAAGAAAATGCTAAAACATTCATTGTCACAGAACTATCCTATCACCCAGGTGTTCTTGAAGGGCCCATGTAGCTTTCCTAAAAAAATCATTTGTTTTCTCATAATTGCCCTGTCCTTTTCTCCTCAATTAAGTTGGAATTTAAACCCCAATTTCTAACTACCTTACTGAGTCACATTTTTCTGTGAATGTCTATATATATAAATGAATAAAAAAAAAATCTCTTTTCTCCTACTTAAAACAAGCTTTAGGCACAATTCTCCCTATATCAACCTCTGATAGGAGGAGGAGAAGAAAGAAGAAAGAAAGAAAGAAAGAGACATGGCAGGCCCATTACCTACATAATAAATTCCAAACTGGCTAGGAGATAGATCTTTCCACATCCATTCCCGAACTGCAAACTTTCTGATCCATAACCACCCAGACACTTGCCTTCTGTTCCAAATGTACTGGATACCTGTACTATTCCCCAAACATAATCTCACTTATCTCCTCATTCTGTGATTATGCTCCTTTCCCCTCACCTCCCTCCACCCCCAACATTTTTTTACCTCTTGTATAATGTTATTTTTCACCTAATTATCAAGTTTTTGTGCAAATATCTGTCTTCCTTAAAGTATTATAGTTTTCTTGAAGGCAAAATTGATGCCTTACTTCTCCTTGCATTCATCCTCATATTTAGCAGACAGCCTCACTCGTAATGAATGCATCCTAGGAGCTTGTTGAATTGAAATTACTTATTTGCCATTAGAGACAGTCATAAGTGAAATATGTTTTTCCATTTTTCAACTGATTATGATGAGAGAGATCAACATGGCCTCCAAAGCAGTTGCACATAAAGTTGACAAAACTCAAGAAGTTTGCACACTGTGGAGCAGCGGAGGTTAAAAAGTCAGGTGTCAAAAGAAAGACAAATAGAATCCTGAGCAAAAATTGCACAAATTGAACTCATTAAGCTGCCCTTGTTTCCTAAGAAGGCATGAAGACTTCAGAGGTGGAGACAGCCTAGACTAGTAGTTGGGTGCAAGAATTCTGGAGCCACACTGCCTATATTTTCATTTGGACCCTACCATTTACTGACTTGAGACCCTTGGGAAAGTAACTGGACCTCTCTATACATCTTCTACAAGTTAAGACAAAGCTTTGTGTGAGGAGTAAATGAGTTGATATATGTGAAGCACGTAGAATAGTGCCAGGCACACTGTATGTGCTAGTGAGTGTTTATAAACAAATAAGAGGCATGTGTTTTACAGAAGCTCCCTAGGAAAAGAAAAAATAAAAGCACAAATGAAAGAAGTGATAATTGATGAAGCAAAGATCTAGAATAGTGTTATTTATAGGGTGACTCCCAAACAACCTATATCAGAATCTTCTACAGGTTTATCAAATGCAGGTGTTTAGGTGCTGTTCCAGAACTAATGATTGCATTTTATCAGAGGGACAGAGTTGGTTACACCTAACACATTCCCAGGTGGTTATGGTGCAGTTTAAGAACTATGTGTATAGGACCCTGTTGCTCAACAGGTAGCCAAAAAAACAGCATTAGCATCAACTGAAAGTTTGTTAGAAATGCAGACTCAGGCTTCACTACAGCTCACCAGATCAGTCTCTTTTTACAAAACCCAGGTGGCTCACAAGTATATTAAGTCTGAAGAAACCATGACTCTAGAAGATGGATACTTTGGGGACAAGAATCTGCTCATTAGGATGGAATTTACTTAACATATGAAAAGGAGACCTCTTCTTTTAAGAGGAAATAAGTGATTGGAATTTTATGTATATATTGATTGATTGATGCAACAAATATGAGTTAGGTGTCTACTACATACCAGACACTGCTTCCGTAATGAAGAACCGAACAGATGTGATCTCAGCTCTGTAGAGTGTATCATCTAAGACATTTATGTAATAGATAATTCTGAAACCTCACAGATTTAATCCCATTGGCATTTATTTATCAACGAAATATAGTGAGAATATTCCTGGTTGGTGGGGAGTTCCATTAGGTCATTCAGGAACCCAGACCCCTTCTGTGATTTTGTCTTCCTCAGGTGCCGTAGTCTTCTCTGTCTCCTTTGCATGTGGTGGATTAGAGAAGAACAGAGTTCACAAGATCCTGTAGCGGGTGTACAGAGTGTGACTGGAAGTGAGAGGTATCCTCTGCCTGCATTCTGTTACTGGCCACAGCTCAGGCATATGGCCACTGCAGCTGTGAGTTTGGGATAGAGTTTTATATTTGGCCAGCAGGAAAAGACAATAGAATTTGAGAGAACACCTAGCAGGTTCTGACACATTGAACTTACCATCTAAGACTGAGGATGCCAACTACAAGGAAGAGCAGAGAAAGACCACAAAGAATAAAGCTAGTATTGGGAGTCAAGTAAGACATTTGAATTAGAAGAGATATTTGGTGCATGAGTCATGATCAGGAAGACATTTTTCAAATTAAAAAAAAAAAAGTAGATTATGTGAATACTGTTACTTCTTCTACTTTATAGAAAATGCATGAAGACATTAAGTAACTTGTCTGAGTTCCTAAGTAGCAGAGCCCTGGTTCAAATTCAGGAACCCATGTGTTTAATCACTAGGCAACAGTGCCTTGTCCTTGTTGGCTTCACACAGATTAAGTTCTAAAAGGCCAAAGAGCCATGTGGAAGCTGACAATAGAGCAGACAGCACTATTTTTAGGTAGAATTTACACTGAAGTACACTGTTTTAATAATCAGTGACAAAGTATCACCTTGCAAAAACATATCTTTGCTTTAATCAGTATATTCAGACCTATCCATGGGATGTCTTTTGGTCGCAAGGAACAGAAATAATACTGATTAATTTAAATAGATGATACATTATTTGGAATGATACCAGGTAGTTCATGGAATCACATGAAGACTAGAGATAAACAAACCTCCCTCCTAATGTTATTGTGAGTCTTCAGATTCTTGAGAGCCTGAGATGAAGATTATGAACAAGTGGAATATTCAGGAAAATAGGGAAAATCAATAATAGAATAAATTATTGAATGGTCACCTCTCTGAATAACTTCAGAGAAATCTTTTTTTTTTTTCCAGGAAGGAAGCAGGCAGGAATGAAGGCAGGTAGGTAGAAAGAGAGAGGAAGAAGAAGCATTTATTCATTTAGTTGTTCATATTGGATGCCCTACCTCTCAGCCTCAGGATTGCAAACTTGGGTCTTTGGTCTTTACATTGACTAAACCAGCAGGACTGTAGACTTAATGCCTGAGTCACTAGGGCATACCCAAAGAAATCTTATAAAATACTCCCAAAGATACAGTTCCAAGAAATATAAGGAACTGCATCATCTTCCACCTTCCTTTGGTCAAAGGGGGTCCCATAAGCATTAACTTCTCTGTCACTTTGTCACTACAAGAAAATTTATTTCAAAGAGCCACAGGTCAGGAAGCAAGTGGCCAACTCTGCAGGCCTGAGGGTAGGTAATGTCAGGCTGCACCTGCAGAGGAAGGTGTTGGAAGTCGTCAAGGCAGTGATCAGGGAAAGAAAGCAGCTGACAGAATACACAGCCTGTTCACCATACTACTGCTTGACTTAAGTAAGTGCTGAGTAAACAAACTGTAAGACTGACTCCCAGGAATGCAAAAGAAAGAAAGGAAGACTCCCCAGGCGCTTCTGCTGTGGTTGTGGGAGGGGAGACATTTTTAGTGGCTCTAAAGAGCCTGAAAAGCGGTTGATTCTTACAACTAAATCATGATTTCTTATTACTAAATGTCCTCTCCTTCCAACAGCACTTCAGTTCACATGAATGTTAATTACGAAAACTTTAGCCCTATAATGATGTAATCAAATAGTCAGTCCTCAGCCCTGAGTGGATAAAATGAATTGCCCTTCTTTCAAAATCACTTATATCCAATCTCTACATTTTCCCTTGATTGGAAGACTCCTATGGACTAGTGCAAATCATAACACAAAGTCACACACGTGCATAATGCGCAGTTTTTTTAAATGAAGGGTGCTTGATTAAGGGAGGATGACAAGAAAGATTAAAGTGAGGGTAGGATAATCTTGGCAGCATCTTTTTAAAGCCTGCTGGTCAAAGATAATCACCCTATAACTTTGAATTTCAGAGTAGCAAGACCTTATGAATTGAATTCAAGATGAAAACATATGCTCTGCTTGTTAAACCATCATTGAGTACATCTGGAAATCAAAATTTAGAAGGGAGGAAGACCAGGCATTTTCTCTTTAACAGAGACCATTTTAAAGTTTCTTCAAACAGACTAGAGGAGAATATGGGGAAGTGGAAGGTTGTGATCAAGTTTAGTGATCTTTCCTCTGGACCATTTGAAACAGGTCAGATCGCAGAACCTGCTGGTGCTCCTCACCTCTCCTAGCTTGGCATATTGAAAAGAAATTAGTGTCCTGGGAATCTGATTTTCTTTTTAGAAGATTTGTTTTGCAATTAAAGGGAAAACAGATAAATAACCTTTCTAATGCTTGATATGAATTTATTTTGCCATGAAAAAAATGGAGTAAGAAAGAACAGTCATGAAATGCAAATGGTTTCAACAAATTTGGATTATAATACCTGATGCTGGCAAATTACAGAAACTACCTGCTTCCTGTCAGAAGTCAATTGGGCAGGAAACAGATGTTTGCTTCAACTCTCATTGGGTTGCCAAAGAAAGGATTGTTTCAATCGACGCTTGTATGAACTACAGAAACATAAAAGCTATAACGATGTCAGACTACTTTTCTCAGGGATTAAAATGACTTAATGAAATAATTAAATTAGTTTCCTGAATGGTAAAAGCAACTTCCCCACAAAGAGAACATGTGCTTGCACATTGGGAAGAGTATAAGTAGGTACTTCCAAGGGTAAAGCTGTCTCCTACTCTTCAAGTCTTCTTTGAGTGGACTGTTTATCTATATACTTGTTTTGCCTAATTTGAACATTGCACCCCAGCATTTGATCTCACATAAAATAGGAATAAAGTAATAGTTCTAAAATATACATACATTAATATAGGCCACTACATAGAAATAGGCAACGACCATTTGCCACCATTTTCTTTTGTGTCTAAAAAGAAAAAAAGAAAACAGAAATGGTGAAGCAGCCTCAGAGAGATTAGAAGGGCTAGAACTAAGGTGGTTGTCAGCTTGTGGAGACATGCTAATCAATGCTCAGCAGATCTTTCTCATCATCCATAACATGAGATGAGGTGAGACCAGCGGGAGGAACCTAGTTAACAAGGGAAAAGTATGGTAGGTCTTGCAGGAATTTTAAGATTTTTCCTTTCTAATTGCAGTCAATCCACTGCCTTTTAAGTAGCGGGGTTGGCATGACCTGATTAATCTTCTTGAAAGGATTGTTCTGTTTGCTGTGTGGAAAATGGACATGAGAGAGCAAAGAGTGGAAGCTGGGAGTAGTTAGAATGATCATGATGACAGACTCCCTTGGAATCTGTATCTTCTTGCTTAACACTTTGTTCGAATGGATTTTCTTTATCTGAAATTAGTGACTCCATTTACAAATGCACTGCCATCTATATAAACAGAAAACATACATTGTTGCCACTATTAGAAACACAACTGTTGGGTGACTTCAAGGAAAGGAGATTTATGGGTCTCATCTTGCAAAAAGTTCAGACACACCTATGACTGTAGGATGGATGCTGTATTTCTAATTCTCTTGATTGCATTCTGGCTGGGAATATGGAGAAAGGAGGGGGAGGGCTTTATCCTCACAAGGGTTTGACGTTTAATGCAGAAAGGTCAGAAAAGTATTTTTACAAAAAAAAATCATTTGCCAGAATCATGTCATATGACTGACAAAGATTACGAAACAGGTTGAAACATCAGATATTTTTATCCTGGCACTTTGCCATCCTGAACAAACCAGAATTCTCTTAGTAGGAACAGAGAAAAAAGTGTCTAGTGAATAAGGACAGGCAGGGTCTGCCACTCTATTCGTGCTACTCTACCCCGTGTAGTATATGCTCACTTAAAATGTAGTGACAACGTGAAAATCGTCAGCACACTTGCAGATGTCATGTTAAATTCCTAGTGGCCCTGAAGATGCACTCACCATCTGTAAAACACACATTTCATTGGAGAATAGTCTTTAAAATAGTAACCCACTGATTCTGTACTTGAACTGCACTTTCCTCTTACCAGGCGGTAGAGTATCTCAGCATCTATTGTGTTCATTTGTCGGCTGGAAATGAGATTCCGTTGCTTGCGCAGATGTGGATGTTTCAGTCACTGGCTTTTGTGTCCTCCTTACTTCCTGCCCTGGAGTTCTGTGATTAACCTCAAGGTTATACTAAAGGAAGCCATTCACATTAAAGGTAAGAGGGCTTACATGATAAGAAAAATGTTGCAAAAGATAAAATGACAAACTAAAATGTAAAATTATCTAAAAATTAGTTCAGAATTAGTGAAAAAGAATCGTTTCTACATCAATAAATACTGCTACAGAGAACAAAACAAGGGAGGGCTTATTTAGGGGACTAGCTGATTTATTAAATATTTCAAGACATGTTATTGTTAAATGCTTAGTTAGAAATTATCTTTTTGTAAATTAATTTAATATTAATTGAGATAACTTTGCTTTACAAAATAATATAAACCCACGTGTGAAGGTTCCTCATTCCTCAGATACATGATAACACATCCTGCCCACAGAAATGATCTTCTTATATATAAAAAAAGTATGTTTTGTGTTTCTATTTTTTTCTAAAATAACTTTATTCACTTTTATGGTGAGTATTTGTCAACTAAACTCACCCCCAATTTTATAATAATGTCAGTGAGAACATAGTACTCAGTTTACTACAATGTCTTTGTTCCATCAAGAGTTCCTTCTTGCTTATCTGAAAGTGACAAGGTGATGTATGTGAGTTCTATGACACTAGATCTACTCTAGCTCTAGAATTTCACGTTTCCTTTAGTTTAGAGGTAGTCCTCGTCTTGATGAAAGTAAAGAACTAAAGCATGTCTGACCTGCAATAAATGTGCCTTTGACTTGGATGGAAATGAGGAGGAGCACAGAGAATCTGACTGCTTCAGTGGCTCACTATGAGTACACTGCTGTGGTAGTGTGTCTCTGAAGATGGTGAGACACAACTGTGTGGTGATAAGCCACACCTCTTTGTATGCAAATCCTTGCCTACAGTTCCCTCCCCTTGAGTCTGGGCTGAGCCTGTGATTCTCCTGTGACTGAACAACAGTGCCAGTGGAAGTCATGCTGCATGACATCTGAGCCTTGTAGAAAGTCTTGCCGCTTTTACTGGGATCTCTTTGGACACCTGCTTTGAGGCAGGACACCATATAAGAAGACTGCCCTAGGATTTCCATGCTCTGAGGAACCCAATAAAGCCAAGTTAGAGATCACAAGGAAACTGTGCAAAGGCCCAGCCTGTGCTTTTCCAACCATCCCAATCCAGGCACCAGACATGTGAGTGAAGAAGCCATCTTGGAGGTCCATTCCCGTCAAGACTTCGAACAACTCCAGCACAGTCCCATCTGACTGCAATGAAATGTGAGACTCCAAACACACACTGACCATCAGAGCAACAGAGAGAGAAACTTAAAAAAAAAGAACAAAAAACAGAAATCTATTACTACACAGTTCTGGAGACTCGAAGTCCCAAATCAAAATATCAGTGGAGCTACGCCCTCCGAAAGCTCTAGGGAATAGCCTTTCTGACCTTGTTGCGATCCCTGGTAATTACTGATATTCCTTGGCATTCTTTGACTTTTCCATGTCCCAATTTTCCCCTTATTTTTGTATGGCATTCTGCTCTCTGTGTATTTGTGTCCAAATCTCTCTCCTCTTGTAAAGACACCAAAGGTCCACTCTTATCCAATATGACCTCATCTTAGCTTGATTACATTAACAAGGATCCTATTTCTAAATAAAATCATATCTACAGTTCTACCAGGGGATAGCAATTCAATACATTTGCAGGTGGGGGTCGTCACAGTTCAACTCCAGATCACCCTTACCCTCTGCCTTCCTTACTCAAAGTCACTACAATGGCAGCACAAACTTTCCCTTTCTACTGTCTCTGAACTTACCTCAGATTGCTCATTATGCTCCCCTGTGTTACAGTGCCAGTTTCTCCTTAGGGCCCTGGAAGGTGTTCTCTTCCTTTTGCCTGCTTCCCTTTCCTGATATACCTCCCTGGCACCTTCCATTCTCTTTCAGATTTTTGTCAACTCCTTAGCAAGTTCTTCCCTGACCATCTATTTAAAATTCCTTCACTTCCTTCCCCATCTGACACACTCCAAATCTCTTCTCAGCACTATTTTTCTCCTCCTTATGAGATTCCAGCTTTTATTATCCCCATTTCACAGTAAGCTGAAGTATCTTGCTCAAGATCACAGAGTTAGAAAATAGAGCAACAGACTCCCTGCACGTTTACTCCAGAGGTTGTTCTTTTCCTTAATGTTCAATGAAGTCTTTTGATGACTATTTTCTGTAGATAATTCATGACCAACCTGGCTAGGATGTAAAAGGCCTGGATTTAGTGACAATCACCAGATGTCTTACAAAGGATAAACTCTATTTTGCCTCACTTTTAAAAAAAAAATTGTTAACATTCAAAAAAATCTGGTTTTCAGTGAAAAATTCAGGGCAGAAATTCTGAGCATGGAAATATAAACCAATATTTTTTATTTTCTTTGATTATTTATTTTCTTTTCTTTTCTT
The DNA here is from genome assembly GCA_004363575.1 of Solenodon paradoxus. Classification (NCBI taxonomy): domain Eukaryota; kingdom Metazoa; phylum Chordata; class Mammalia; order Eulipotyphla; family Solenodontidae; genus Solenodon; species Solenodon paradoxus. The sequence continues at coordinate 74,716 of RJWH01002888.1, forward strand.
TTCTTGATCCAGAAGGCTGATTGAGCAATAAATCAAAGACAGTTTATATTTTATTGAGTTCCCTTCATGTCTGCATTGATGTGAGGTGGTCGGGGGTGGGGGGTCCCAAACTCTAAATAACCACATAGGCTCACATTGAATGATTTATTTCACCAAGTAACATTATTTATACAAATCAATCAGAAATTGTCAGTGGTACCATTTCTAAGCATCTTGTTTATTGGTATGATGTCACCTGGTTACATTTATGTATTTGCCTGATGTCACACCCAAAACAGGGTCACCCATGGCTGAAGTGTTTTCTAGAAATTACCCAAAGCTATGCTAATATTAATAATAATAGTTGCCATTCATTAGGTACTGCCTATGTGCCAGTCACTGCAGAAAGCGCCTTTGATGTATTGCTAATTTAATTTTCATAGCAACACCAAGGAAAGCATTTTATCTCTGCTTTCCAGATGAAGAAACTGAGCATCTGGGAGATTCAATAACATGGTCCAAAGTCAGCCAGAAAGTCAGGATATGAAATAGTTCTATAATACTACAAAGCAACACTATACAAAGATCATACAGCACATTTATTAATTTACAGTGAATAAAAAAGCACATAGCAACCACAAATATTCATTTTTCCTGTTCACTAGCTGCACACACTGTCTCCTCTTTAAGAATGTCTGCACTGGTATTACTGACAGACCCAGGCTTTATGAACATCAGGACACTTCTATCTGGGACAGTCCTCAACAAAATCACTTGTTTTTCATTTTCTATATTTCATGCAAATCATCACCCTTCCATTATGTTGCAATTTACCTCAAACACATTGCATTATAATTTTGAAGATGATCATTTTTTTTTTTTTGTCTATCAGTTGGAATCAGTAATGTTTTTCCAGGAAAACACTGTTCATCTTGATTGAATTTGGAGACACTTGGCCTCTTGCTAAGTCAGTTGTGAAATACCCTTCCCTTCCTGACAGCCTTGCATACCTCTTTGACCACAACTGACCAGTATAGTTGTCTGGCCTCATCAGATTTGTTATTGAGTCTGATTAACTTCAATGCCAATCATTTACTTTATAATACCCGAGTCCCAAATATCTGGGGTGAATGATTTTTAGAGACAGTAAGTTTCATCTTTTAACTACCTGCCTCCTTTGATGTGTGAAAAAACATATCAAAATATGCTAACAGGTCTGAAATCTGCTATGTTTCATAATAAGGATGGGCAAATAGTTTTTCTCTTGCCGAAAGAAGGTAAACTAAACCTCTTCAAAATGTTATTTATTTCCTATTGCACATATGGGGAACCTATATATATGAGTTTGTTTTAATGTGTAGAATAAAAGTGATTGCATCATAAAAATCATAAAAGAAGTTATTTATTTCTTAAAATCCATAGGTCAGCTACCAGATTGTCCTCTATACTTGTGAGTTTCCCCAGGGTTGGGTCCAGGGTTGGGTCATAATATTTTACAATCCTATCACTGAAGCTGGCACTTAACAGGTTCTCACTGCACACTTAGTGAGGAAATGGAATTAGAAGTAGACTCTATCCATACCAGTCCTGTAGAATTGCACCACAATTTTTGTAAGCAGCTAGAGAGTAAGCTCAAGCAGGCAGAAAAAGGATATATCAATGAGACATACTCAGGGATTTTTTTTTTATCCACAGAATGGCAAAGGAAGAAAACTGTTATACAAAGATGGACAGAATTGCTGTCCTAAAATTGAGCACTTAAGACAAGAAAGCCATAACATCTCAATAACCATTTTATAGAAATTATTTTACTTGAGTTAAGTAGGGGAAGTACTTAATTTCCATTTTATAGAAAATATGAAATATAGAAAATTCGTGTACACCAGATTTGGGAAACTAGAGAATAACAAAGAAAATCAACTTGATTTAGTCATGCAACAAATTTGGTGACACTTCTGGGACCAGGAGCCAGGTCCCTCCCTATCATTCCTTATTTCACAAGGAGCAAGAGAAGCTGTGTAGAGCATGTGGAAGGAAAGCATCAGTCAGTCTGTGAACATTTTTGGTACAAAGCACTTCACATCAGCAGTGTGTGGCTGAGTAATGTCTTAATTATAAATGTGGTTCACTCACCAATTCAACAATCCAATATCACTGCAATGTGTTATTTGTACAACTTAAAGAGGAAATCTACAAAATTTAATCCAGGGGAAAAAGTTTTTGGATTTTAGACAAATCCTGCAATCATCTCTTATCATCTCCATGAGAGTAATAGACATCTGAGAAAAAGCACAAAATAAACAAAATAAAATCTCCACGTTGATTGAGATATAGTATATGCCAGGTACAGTGTACGGTGGTACAGTATGACCTGGCTTAACTTTCACAAGAACCAAAAGGTAAGTACTACTTTTCTTTTTCATTTTATTATAGGAACATTGCATTATAACATTTTATAGATTTAAGACATGCCTCATCATAATAATCTGTATAGAATATATTAGGTTTACCACCAATAGTTTATCTTTTATTACACAATTGACCCCTTTTGCCAATTTTCCCACCACCACTTCCCTTCTGATAACCATTGATTTAAATCTATAGATCAAAATTCTATTTTTATTTCGTTTGGTTCTTTTTTCCTTATATACCAAATCTGAGTAAAATTTTATGATGTTTTTCTCCTGATTTATTTAACTAAACATAATTCTTTCTAGGTTCATCCATGTTGTTGCAAATGGCAGGATTTTATTGTTTAATAGCTGAGTAGTATTCCATTGTGCATATACATATCTTATTTATCTACTCATATGTCTGTCGATGACACTTAGATTGTTTACAGCTCTTTGCTATTGTAAATAATCAGTAATAAGCATGAGTATGTATATACTGTGAAGCCGTGTTTTTATGTTTCAGTAAATACCCAACTGTAGGATAACTGAATCATATGGAATTTTTATTTCCAATTTTTTGAGGAATCTCTGTAATACTTTACATAATATTTGCACCAATTTACACTCCCACTAACAGCGTTCATAAGGGTTAACTTTTCTTCATAATCTTGTGAACATTTCTTGTTTCTAGTCTTTCGGTAATATGCATCTTCCCAGGTATGAAGTGATATCTCATTGCCGTTTTTATTTGCATTTCCTAGTAACAAGAGGTGTATACATCTTTTCATATGCCTTTTGGCCTTCTGTATCTCTTCTTTGAAGAAGTAGCTATTCAAAAACTTATACCCAACAAAAACTGGATTTTTGTTGTTGAGATTTATGAAATTTTTATATATTTTAGATATGAACCCTTTCAGGCATAGAATGTGCAAATATCTTCTCCCATTCAATAGAATATCTGTCCATTCTGATAATAGTTTTTTTCTGAAGCTTTTTATCTTGATGTTGTGCCATTTGTTTATTTTGGCTTTTGTTTCCTTTGACGTTGGAGTTGAGTTCCCAAAACATCCCTTGGACTAATGCCAAGAAGTATATCACTTATGCTTTCTTACAGGTTTTATGTATTCAGGACTTATATACAAGCCTTTAAACCATTTTGAATTAATTTTTATTTATGGTGTTAGAGAGTAATCTAGCTTTATTATTTTCATGTGTCCATCCAGTTTTCCCAACACCACTCATTGAAAAGACAGTTTATACATCATTGTACATTTTTGTCTCCTTTGCCATAAATTAGTTGTCCTTATATATGTGGGTTTATTGCTGGACTCTCAATTGTATTCCATTAATATGTGTGTCTGTTTTTGTTCCACCACCACACTGATATGGTTATTATTCCTTTGAAGTATAGTTTGAAGTCTAAGAGCATGATACTTCTATTTTTTTCGCGATTGTTTTTGCTACTTGAGGTTTGTTTGTTTGTTTGCTATAGTTCCAAATACATTTTGTGATTTTCTTTTGTTCTATTTATGTGAAGAATGTGATTGGAATTTTCATGACAATTACATTAAATTTGTATATTGCTATACATAATATTGTCGTTTTAACCATGTTAATTCTTCCTATTCATAAACATGGAATATCTTTATTTTTCTCTCTTTTTTGAGTTTTCATTTCTCACAGCAGTCATGTTTTTCAGACTACAGGTCTTTCACATATTTGGATAAATTTATTTTAAGGCATTTCATTTCCTTTGATGCAATTGTAAGCGGATTGTTTTCCTGAGTTCTCTTTCTATCTAGTATATTATGTGCATGAAGACATGAAACTGATTTTTGTACATTAGTTCTGTAGCTTGGCACTTTGCTGTGTTATTCTTAACTGCTTTTAACGGGAGGTTTCTCTATATAGTATCATCATCTTTGCAACAAGTGATAATTTCACTATTAATATCTTTTATATTGCAGGTAACACTCTTAACCTTATGTAATAGATGAGAAAAATAAGGCATGAGAGAGGCCCTAGGATTTGAGCCCTGGAAGACTGACCCTAGATCATCTATTCTTGAACATTAATGTGCATTCTGGAGAATTAGGTTACTGCTCTTATCTGAATCTTCTTGTTTTGGTTTTCTTTGTAATCTCTGCCTTTTCCCTAGAAAAATATATTAATCATTTAGAGCATTTGCCCCTTCATATGCTCAGTCATTTAATAAGTTCATTTATTTGTTCAATAAACACTTTCGAAAATGTGGCATACTTTGGATAAATTCTGGGGATAAAAAAATGTATTGTATATTGCCCTTTTATTTTTATACACTTATTTACGCACATAATGTATATATATGATCTAAAGTTAAGACTCACAAGTGTGTTTATACAGGGTGATATTATACTTTGGCATTAAGGAAGTACCCAGGAGAAATACAAACTCCAGAATAAGGGAAGAAGTCAGGATTTAGTATGATGTAGCAACTGAACTGATTCTTAGGGAAAATATCATAATTATGTTGATTGAAAGGTTTACTAAAGGTACTCTGAGCACAGAAGGAAAATGTGAAAAAGCAAAAAAAGTGTTATGTAGAGAATCATAATAGTCCAGTATAAAGTAGATTTGACAAAGTAAGCAGCAACCAGATTATAAAAGGCTGTGATATCTGGTTCAAAGTTGGTGAACTATTAAGATCTCGAGCTCACCTCCTCCCCAGAGATACAACAAAACTACAATCATTCAGCAACTACCACATTTCAAAAGAATTTGGGACCAGAAACTCCTCAAAAAGAAAGGACCTGAGCTGATCTGTCCTGGTATTATGTCACTCTGTTTGGAGAACCTGGGACCATAGGGAGATGGTCACTTTCTCTGGAACAGATGGGCTTGTCTTCTTAGCAGGTGCCCCGACACCTGAAAACTGTCATTCCTTGAACAAAAACTCAACACTGGGTGGAAATATGGATAGGCTCCTGTGACCTGAGACACTGCTGCCAAGTGGTATGAGCACTGGAGACTGACATTGCAGGAAGGTCTGAGGTTGAAACACCTGCCACTACACCATCAGCACACTTGTGCTGTATGTTGGTGCTCACAGCTGCCCTTTTGCAACAAAAATCAGAAAAAAAAACATGGTCACATCATAGATTGAGAGAAATCATTGACAAGATTCAGAACCCATTTATGATTTAAAAAACTACATAAAATTGAAACAGAAGGAACATACCTTAACACAACAAAAATCATAAATGATAAACCCACTGCCAACATCATACAATGATAAAAAGCTGAAAGTGTTTCTTCTAAGATCAAGAATGAGGCAAGCTTCTCTACTCTCACCACTGCTACTTAACATTATGCTCAATGGGCTAGTCAGAGCATTTAGTCAAGAAGAAGAAATAAAAGGAATCCAAACTGGAAAAAAAAATAAGTAAAACTATTACTCTTTGCATCTGACATGATAATATATGTAGAAAACCATAAAGAGTCCACCAAAAAGTGCTGGAACAGTATAGTGGCAGTTTACACAATTAATATACAAAAAGTCCCACTGCATTTTATATGCAAAAAATGTGGTGAAGAGAATAAAATCCATAAAACTACTCCATTTACAATAGAAAAGAGTACTTAACAAAGGAGGGGAAAGATCTTTACAACAAAATTTTAAGATATTGTTAAAAGAAATAGAGGAAAATACAAAGAGAAAGATATTTCATTCTCATGTTTGGGAAAAATTAAAATTAAAATGTTCAAATGGCCATCTTATCTAAAGCAATGCACAAGTGTAATGCAATTCTCATTGCACTGGTATTTTTCAAGAAATTAGAACAAATTTTTTTAATTTGTAGACTCACAAAAGACCACAAACAGCAAAGCAATCATGAGAAAAAAGAACAAAAAAGAAGGTATCACACTCCTAGATTTTGAGACATACTACAAAACAATAGTGATAAAAACAGGATGGTATTAACGTAAAAATAGAGACATAGATCATTGGAAAAAAACTGAATCATCAGAAATAGACTCATATAAAGTTGGTTAATTCACAGCAAAAAGTCAAGAATATACTATGGAGACAGAGATGTCTTTTCAACAAATGGTACTGGGAAAACTAAACAGTCACATGCAAAAGAATGACTCCATATCATATACAAAAATCAATTCAACATTGATTAGATACTTGGATGTAAGATAGGAAAACATAAAATACTAGGGAAAAAAACAAAAACAAAAACTTAGGCAATATGTTTCATGACATTGACCCCAGAGAAGTCTTTGGGTAAACTACATCAGCAAGGGTAAACAAAACCAAAAATAAACAAATGGGACAAAATCAAATGAAAAAGTTTCTGCACAGCAAAAGAAATTACCACCAAAATAAAAAGACGTCCTACTGATGGAGAAGGTATTTGCCCCTCATCCATCTAACAAGGGCATAGTATCCCAAATATATAAAACATTCATAAAACTTAACAACTGACAAATTTCCCAATCAAAAAATGGGCAGATGAATCGGATAGACACCTCTCCAAGGAAGATATACAGAGGGCCAAGAGGCACATGAAAAGATGTTCCTCTTTGCTTATTATTAGTAAAATGCAAATCAAAACAACAACGAAATTTCCCCTCAAACCTGTGAGAAAGGCTGTCATCCAAAAGCCTATAAATAGCAAATGCTGGCAAAGATGCAAAGGAAAGGAATCCCTTTTACACAGTTCATGGAAGTTTAAATTGGTGCTACCATTATGGAAAACAGTATGGAGAATCCTCAAAAAAAAAGAGAGAGATAATGGAAATGCCATATGATCCCATTATCCCACTTTTGGGTCTTACTTGAAAAACACAACACCACTAATTTTTAGATATATATGCACCCCCATATTTATTGCAACATTATTTATAATAGCCAAGAATTGGAAGTTAAGTGCCCATTGTAGATGAATGGGTAAAGAAGATGTGGTTTACATATGTAATGTAATACTACACAGCCCCAAAGAGATGAAATTTTGTAATTTTTGACAACATTGTTGGAACTAGAGGGGATTATGTTAAGTGAAATAAGTTAGAAGAAGAAAGATAAATGGGGGATGATTTATTTGTGGAATATACAAAAACAAAGCAAAAGAACATACCAAACAAAAACCAACTCTTGGACATTGACAATAGAACTGAGGTTACCAGTGGGAAAGGGGTTGGGAGGCAGGAGTAAGTGGTGCTAGGGTCCAAAAGATAGTGATGGATAACTTTTGGAAATTTGGTGGTATATATTGTGTTTTGTCATATATTTGATGAATGTTGAATTGTACATACGAACTTTCATTATTTTGTGACTCAACAATACCTCGATAAATATTAAAAAGATAATGAAGAAGAAACACATTGGTAGTCTTATTAATGGACATGTCCCTATCCTCTCTGTGGCAGAAACTCAGTGGAGAGCTTAATGACAGGAGCAGCAAAATTGATTCAATTTGTAGTAAACTGACTCTACAGCAGTAAGAAGAATATTCTGGAAAAGGGTAGAATAAGTGTTAGGGTATCTAGGTAAGATATGGTTACAGCAATTCAACCACAAAACAATGATATTTTTATCTAAACTACTGGTAGTAGAAATGGTTTTGAGAAATACTAAAAATATAATCATCAAAATTTAGTGAATGAGTAGATGTGAGGGACGAGGGATGGTAAAATGACTATACGTTGTGCCACTCATTGACATGGAAGGGGGCGCCCAGGAAAGAGATGAGACTTTAGGTTTCTTTTTATTGTTGGGTTTGGAGTTCTAAAGAGAGAGTCCTATGGTTGGATGATTTTCTATAGCATGGCAAATAGTTCCAGATTAAAAAAAAAAAAAGAAACCTATGAGTGGACTGATCTATAATTGAGGTTTTCAGGACAAGTGAGGGAAAAAGATAGTGGGCTTTGTACTGCACATTAAAGGAGGAAAATTGTAGAATAATTGTACCGTTGGGGTCACTAGAGAATGAAGTGGGCAGTAAACTGGGGGACAGGGGAGGACTTGAGGAAGCAGAGGTCTTGGAAAAAAAAACCACGTAAGTGAAACATGAAAAGGCATGAAAGAAAGAGGTTTTGTTGAAGATTATATGTTTGTGGCATAAGATTCTAGCACTGTGGAAATGATGGCAACTTTTCTAGTGGATAAAGTTCATAACATTACTAAATTTACCACTACTGGCACATTCTCTTGTAGTTGACAAAAGACTGGCTGCTTTTTAGAGAAAGGTTCATGAAATTCACACGGTATTCTTTGTTTGCTACAAGGATATCCGAAAAAGTGGCATCTGAGATCAATTGACACTGCAATTTCTGTTAGTTCCAGCAATTTGATAATGAAGTACTTAGCCATAACCTCCTTTAGAAGTACTGAACAGATAAAATCCATCTATGAAATATGTTAATCAATAAAGTAATTTGTTCTCTCACTCACCATACGGAAAGTACAGTAGAGTATATCATTTCCCAGATGTATTCGAGATTTTAATCTGCTTCATTTTTCTTTTTTTGAAGGATCTTCTGACACATACTTTAAAGAGATCATCCCTCAGGTTTCGGCCTGTTGAAAGTCAGACTCTCGTATCCCTAAAGACAAATCATGTGCAAGACATGTTCATCTCCTGAGACTGCTCTGTGGAGACTCAGAAAGTGAACACTCTGCCAAACAGTTGCTGAAAGGCAAACAGTTGATCTACCCCAACATTTTTAATACAAAGTAATTTTCTCTGAGACACCAGGCTTGGATGAAAGTCAACTCATTGAAAACACATAAAATAATTGCAATTCCCTTGGGGAGCAAGTTCAAGGAAAATATTGCTTATGAAAACGAAGACAAATTACGAAATCTGAGATCAAGCTGTATCATAGGAAACAAGAAACCAGCTCTTGCTCCATTGCACTTGGAATTTTTTTGTGAAATTATTACAGTCATATCTCAAACGGAAGTAACCATTTTAATGAACAGAAAACCAATACCATTCACTGTACTAAAGAGAGACCATATGTGATTTTACCTATTTTTTCTTTAAATGCATGTAGTTCTATCTTTTTAAATTTATTACTTGAAGATTTTCACATGCCATAAACTACTGAGACAGTAAAAAACTTCACGTTAACTTTTAATAAAATAATTATGAAGAAATGCTTTCTTATCCCAAAGAGACTACCTCAGACATGAGGTATATATATTAAATTTGAAAACAATTCTTTATATTCTCCTATCCTCAATTTTTTATGTGAAAAATACGTTTATGCAAATGAGAATCAAATATGATAATACAAATGAAATGTCCTATCAAATTTCCTAACTAGTAGACATACAACAAATCTGAGGCGGGGAACTTCTTTCAGTTATTTCCCATTGGGCCAACATTGTGGACTAGGTTATGATTATCCTCTTTGCTTACCAGTACATTTAAGATAGTTATTTGAGACCAAGTAAAACACAATAATGGTATATTCACTAAGTCTTGAGAAAGATATCCATACTGTTTTGTTCATTAAACTGGATTGGTAAGACTTGAAATGTTTAGAAAACTAAAGTGGAATGAGAATTTTTTAAACTCCATTAGTGGCCTTTTATAACTTGGAACTTTTAAAGAACTTCCATCATTAATATAGCTGTGTCTTAATCTATTCATGCTGCTATTCCAGAATACCATAGATTAAATGGCTTTTAAACAACAGAAATTTATTTCTCACAGTTCTGGAGACTGGGGAGTACAAGAACAAGGTATCAACAGATTCAGTGACTGGTGAGGACTCACTTGCTGCCTCATAGATAGTCTTCTTTCCACTGTGTCCTTGCCTGATGGAAAGGGCAAGGGAGTTCTCTAGTTTCCCTTTATAAGGGCACTAATCCCATTCAGAAAGACTTTACCCTCATAATTAAACCAAGGACTGCAACCCCTAATACCAGCACAGTGGGGAATAAGTTTCAAAATATGAATTCTGGAGGGATACAAATATTCAGTCTACATTACTTAGTAGATAAAAATCTCCACATATCACAGATAAATATATTTTTGGTAAATTAAAACAAGTCCATATGCTGTAAATTTTGTTGAACTTGGGGCTCATCTTCCAAGTCATGGGTTTGAAGAAGACCACCAGGAAGCTAAAAGAACTCTTAGATATATTGGAGGAGAAATGGGGAAGACAGGATTTTGAAAGTGACCTGCATGTTTACTTTTTAAATGTACAGTAAGCTCTTTAAAGCTAATACATTTCAAATGCAATAATCCTGATAGTAAGACAATTTTGGGCAATGAGAAGCAATAAATAAGGTGTGATTCTAAAATGTATTTTCCTTTTTGTAATACACATATAGAATTGAACATCTTGATTGACATCTAGAAAGTTTGCTTTTCTCCGAAAAGAAATGGCAGAGTTTTATAGAATCCTTGGCTTTCCTGCTGCTAGAATTTCATTAGTTTCCTTCATTTTGGTCGCTCCTGCTAATTATGTAGTTGTGATTCCTTCTTCTAGTGAGATATTCTTATAGTCTCAGCAAAGTATTAAAATATAGGCTTAACACTTTTACAGATTTTATGCTATTTTTTTGACAAATTATTAAGTTTTGATGAATATTCTACACAAGGAACAGGTGGGCTTTTTTAACTGATAATTATTATATACTCTTAAACTTTCACTTTATGAACAGACTTGGCTTATGTATGAATCTTCCCTATATTCATGATTATTAATGTACAGAATACATGTCAAATTTGGAGTATATAAGATGGAGTTGGGTTTTGGCCACTTTTTTTTTGCCTCATACCTTAATGATTTGAAGGTAAAACTTAAGAGCCATAGCAATCTGTTACTAAATACAGAGAGCTAAACATTCTTCTCTATTTCATTGTTTTCAGATGGGTAATGGAGTGCTCTGCTGGCACTATCAGTTTTCTCAGTGTTTATAAGATTTAATCTCATCAAATATACAATGTCTCTTTCATTGCTCTTATAATTACATGCTACCTCAAAAGCAATGACAATCGTAGGTAATTAAAGACAAGTGAAGTCAAAAAGAGTAGCTGGGGAAAAAAAGAGTAGCTGAGTTTCCAAGCAAATTTCATTAAAAAAAAAAAAGAATGAGTTAAAATCAATGATTTTAAAAGCAAAATAATCCTTTTGGCAGGTGTTCTCTAATATTTAGTTGGCAAGTATCTGTCAATTCTCCACATGGAATCAAATCAATCTATGATCTATGGTTGTATTTATCTCAGTAATTTATATCTGATTTTATAAAAGAAATAAATTGTCACAAATTAATTAATTTATGTGTATCTCCTAGAAGCTATTTTACAGTTACCATGGATAGTTGGTAATGCTTCATTTGAAAATGCCTCCAAAGTAAGTTGGTGTGATTGTACTCTTTAAATCTGGAACTTGAGACCTCAGTCACCCATGGGCACAAAAGCTCAATCTGACCCAGAGCATTGTATGCACAAAACCTTGTTCTACCTGTAGATAGTGCTTCAGTCCACCTCAATATTAGTGCAGTAGCATTAATCTATTTTTTCATTAACTGCTCTACTCTTCTTTTGACCCATTTATCTGTTCATTGGATCCAGTTAAGAATTATGTGTTCTTTAAAGCCATAACCTCACACACTTTTTTTTTTTAACAAGGTGGGTTATAAATAATGATAAGGATAAGAATAGCTGCTATCAACAGCAATCAGTTGATAGCTCAGGTTTTTTGGAAGAGGCCCACAGAGGTACCCAACCTTTTGGTTTAACAGCTGAGTTCTGGGATGGCTAGGCAACCTGATTTTGTGGCAAGCTAGGGTGAAAATGTATAATTTCTGATTCTCCATTTAATATTATCTCTGCTTTCCAGGATGCCCCTTAGGTGAGATAACTCTGGTTTTTCAGGTTAATGCTTCCTGCTCTCATTCTTTGACCACAATAGATTGTTTAAATTTTTCTACCCTTTGTCAGAAACTATGAAAGTAAGGATTTCCTTTCTCCCTCCTTGAACCTATCACAAGCCTGGAAATTTTCTAAACAAAAATTTCTGTTTGCTGTCACTCAAATAATAAAAAACATCTAAATTTTTGTCTTTCAAACTGAATAATGATAAAAATATTTTATAAAATAATGACATGCTCACACCCTGTACACAGGGCTCACAGTTGGATTTACATAGGCATTAAGAATCTGAGAGTTGTTTTAAATACTCTTAGCTGGCAAGAGATAAGAAAGGGAATCCAAAATTAAAGGATTAAGTCTATCCAAAAGACTATTATCCAAAGGAAACTCCTCTCATTCTCTGATCAAGACTTCCAAAGTGGGCAAGAGCCAAGAAGGCTTTTCCCTCCTACCACCTATCAAAGATTACATCCCTAATTTTGAAAGTCTAAAGATGCTGGCCTCTTTCTGGATCCATCTGTGCTGTGTCTTGACTCTCTCTGCCAAAGAGACTCGGGATCTGGTTTTGTTCAATTGTACTTTGCTATATGCTTTCTTTTTTATGTACACTTTAAATGGTTATTTTGACTATAGTTTTCATCAAACAAAATATGTCTATCTTTTATCATTTGGAGATATTGAAAGGAATGCTTTTTCTTTCACTGCCACTCAAAGCTTTTATTGCCATCATATAAAGAGAAATTCCACAGGGGCCAGTTATCATAAACATGTGCAGGTTAAAGATATGTGTACATATTTTATATTTGATATATTCAGTTCAATATCTGAAAAGACCTGAGTAAATTTATGATGTTCTAATGCAAGCTATGTGATTTTTATCATTTCCAAAGAAAATATATTCTAACTTTTGCTTCTTCACATCAAATGTACAGCGAACAAAAGGCAGCTTGCCTTTTAAAGGCACCTAGTCAGACTAAACATCTATTTATTTAACAATATTTTGAAGTAGACTCTGATGTTTGATAATGTATTCATTTAGGATATGCCTCTTCTCTGTCCCAGGGTCAAGCACAGGTGAAAATACCATTGACCATTTTATTATCAGTCCTAAAGTCTAATCATTATGTGACTTGAAAAGGTAGCCTGCCGTGAACTGCAGTCTAGGGAACCTGAAAATGAGTGACCCTGGAATCAGCGTTGCCTTGGTGTCCACGGGAACTCTCCAGAGCAGAGGTGAGGCGGTGATGCCAATAGCAAAGAAGGGGTGCAGCAGATCACAAAGATGCAGTTTTTGCTGGCCCTGGTTAATTAGTTGGGTGGGCATATGGCCAGAAGGTTAAGGGAGCTGTCTTTGATTAACCTGTGTGGGTTTGAACCCCCAGTCCAGAAGTATCCAAGTGGGTTTCTGTTGAGTAAGTTATTTAACCTAAGTTTCAGTAGCCTCATATTGTACCATAGGAAAACAAGAGTACTTCCTTCAAAGGATTGTTGAGATTTAATGAGATATGTACATAATGTCCCTATTCAGAGAGAGAGATCCTTATGAAATAATGATTAATAATGAAGACTCTAATCCTAAGTTTTCAACATATAACTGCCATTCCCTGTGCAATTTTCTGAACTTCTTTTAGCCTCCGATTCCTGGTAGCATTGCGTGGATGACATGAGTTCATTCCTACAAAGCACTGAGAAAGTTGCTTGATGCTTGATAAATGCTCGCAAATATTAGCTGTTATTATTACAGTTCCTAAAAGTGTCACTTGGAAAGCATCCAGGACAAAAGAAACAGTACTTTCAGTTGTCTGCATATCTAGTTCATAGAACAAAAGGAGGAAGAAAATCCTCCTTCTCTTTTTCTTCCTTTCTACCAATATTCTCCCTTGTCTAAATCCATTTGCCTTTCTTCTATGAGGAAGGAGGTGGAGCTTGCTTTCCTTGTGGAAGAATGGGGAGGGGCACACATTCAGGCTTGCATCCTGACCCATCCTGACCCTCCTGTCTAAGAATACCTCCAGAATGTGGAGTACATTGCCTGCAAGCTGTGAAATCAAATGGTTGCAGGCACGGGCATTTTCAAGTGGTTGATGAAGGATGCTTCTTTGCCTGGACTGCATTTAAGAGGTCTTACTCAGACTTTCATCTTTATTCATGGACTCAACAGGTGTGGTCTCCACTGCTGGTGAGCAGTCTTCCGTGACTCGGCACTTGACAAAGGTGATTTTGCTGGATGAGGAATCTTACTGAATTTTACAGCTAACAACTCTACTGTGTGTAAGTGGAAAGGGATTGAGGTCGAGTCAGGTGTGCCGATCCTGAGAGCAGACAATGCTGCACTGTGTACTATCAGTTTAATAAAGCATGTGCTTGCTGTCGGTAATATTTATCTCTTTTAACAATGCATATGGTTGACAGTACAGTCCTTCGAATCGTGGCATATTAAGCTCTTGAACTCACAGACCAGTTGTATCAACATGAAGAGCATCTTACGCAAATGTTAGCTTTCCTCACTCATCACCCCAGGGCATCCTGAAAAAGCAGGTCTGTTTGTGTAAGTGTAAGGAGCGATTGAGGGGAGAGGAGGAGGTGCAGAAAGTGGTGTGGAACTAGATTCAGGTAGAAAGCAATTTCCTAAAAAACTTTGACTCTTACTGGGGTTTATCATCCACAAAACTTGACCTTTAGTCCAGAGAAAAAATAATCTATGATCTTGTGAACTGGATATCTGCCAATTTTTCTGAAGCTTCTCAGCGGCAAAACTCATTCCTCATCCAATGGTAGCTGCTCTTTTACCAACCCAAGAGAATTTTCTATGTATCTAATTGACTGCATGTCTTTCCAGACGAGGAACACAGTACAAACTCTTGACATTCTCTGAACAATCAGATGGTAAAGGAATCACTCTCGTCACTTGCTATGTGAAGTGAATGTTTTTTGATGATAAAATAAGTAATTCCACATGCACATGAACTGTTAGTATTAGATTTCTGTTTCTCTTGTAATGTCCTTGGTCTTTTGTCTTTTGAATCAATTAAGTCAGTCTCCAGGGATTTAAAAAAAAAAAAAAACCAGAAAGAAAGAAAGAAAACAGACCATAGTTTAAGCCAGAACTCTCTAATACTGTCCACTCAACATATGGTGTTTATAGATCTTGAAAACACAATCAGAAGGAATGCTTCAGATTAGAAGGGTTCACTCCACATAAGGGATGGTTTTAATTTGTTAGCTTTTAAAATCTCTGGTCCTGGAGTAGTTCTTGTTACAGTCAATAAAATGGTTAGTGAAATGAGGGTAAAATACAATAATTATATTCCTTAAATAAGATTTGTATGGCCCCATTGGTATGCAAATATGCCACGTTGTACTGGGTGGGAGGGGGGTGGAGGGGGTGAGGGGGGATATGAGCCAAGGATAGAGGACTCACCTAACAATTCTGCACCTCTTTAACAGCACAATGTGAGGGGCTGCTGCGCTGAGGCAGAAGTAGCTAGAAAATCTTCGCTCTGCTTCAAGGAAGCACCGCTGAACTTTGACTCCATGGGAAAATCTGCCCTCTGTCCAAACCCTCTTGGTCCAGACAGCCCAGCACAGATGGCCTGAGCGTTTCTGCAGAGCCATCCGGTGAGAACAGGCAGGCAGACATCTGCAGGTGAAGGCCGGGAGGGAATCACGGCTGGAAGGTCATTGAAAGTCGATGCACGGCAAGGCTGTTTCCTCGGCAGCAGAAATTATCCTGTAAGACCTCTGCAGGCCCACATAGGCACTTGGCCAAGCGTAATGTACACGGAATACTTATGCTGTCCTAGGAAGAGGATGTGGTACGTGGTGGCTATTAAAATCCCAAACACCTGAATCACATCTGACTCTAAGATTACAAGTTTCCACCTATGGTTCTGAGCACCAAACAGCCCTAGGAACAGCATGTTAGCACATTAAAATCACTTGGGAGTTGTTAAAAATCTCAAAGCCCAGGCTATACCCCAGATCAATTAAGTCAGTATCTCTGGGAGTGGGTCCAAGCATCAGTGCCTAGCGGGGAAACAGCTCGTGCAGAGGGTGGGGCTCAGACAGAAAGGCCCAGCCCTCAAAGCGCAAGCCTGGAGCTTCTTCTGACAAGGTGAGTTAGGGGAGATGGAGACTGAGTTCTAGACACCCCAAAATTGTGTCCACGCTGTCTGTGGCTGATTTCATACCACACTATCCAAGTGGAGTAGTTGCGACAGATTCTCTCTATGGAGAAGAGCACATGCTTTAGTACATACAAATATGAACTCAGTTATGTTTGAATTTCAGATACAAAAAAGTAATTTTAAGTATGTCCTATGTAATAACTACGACATATTATACAAAAACATAACTTGTGGCTTATCTGAAATTCAAATTGAACTGATGTCCAGTATTTTCTCTGTGTGTGAACTCAAAGATTAAAAAATTTACTATTTGGACATTTATAAAAAAAAAAAAAAAGACATTACCAACCCCTGATCTAAAATAAGCTAGAAAACGTTCTTGAAAAATGAATAGTATTGTCAATATTTTAAATCATTTGAAATTGTTTAATCTTTTTTTAATTACAGAATTATTTAAGGATAAATTGTTTCATTTTTTCAAGTAAGGAAGGAAGGGTGAGGAGGAAGAAGTGTCTTAAGGAAGAAGAGGAAGAAGCACTTTTATTAATTTGTTGATTTATGTTCGTTGTTTCCCCCACTTCTGATCTCTAACTCAGGTCCTTGGGCTTTACATGATTTACACTCCAGTTGCTGGCTAAGCACCTGAGCCACCAGATGTGCCGGAGAATAAATTTATTTGATTCCTTTTAGTTATTAAAGTTAAAATATGACACTAAATTTCTAATAGTTTAGCTAAAATTTTTTCACCAACTTCAAAACTTCCAATAAACCCCCTCTAAACATGGGAGTTTACTGTGATTTGGAGCTGTGAATCACAAACCTGAACACTAGATTCACCTAGGATGCTTTTTGATATGTGTGTGTATAGGTGTATATATAGGGATACAGACAGATATAGAGATACAGAGATAGAGATATTAGACCCCAGCAGCAGATACTCTGATTTATTGCATCCAAAATGAAAATGTGGCATATGCTGGTTTTGTTTTTTCCAAGTTCTTTGAGATGATTCTGACGTTCAAGCTAGAGACCCGGGACGCTCAGTCATAATTCGCAAACTCTAACGTGCATCGCAATCACCTGGAGCTGGAGAGCTTGCTAAAACACAGCTCCCTGGGCCCCAACTCAACAGTTTTGGACTCATTTCTGAAGTGGAGCTCAAGAATGCATGCCAGTTTTCTATGTGTGCCTTGTGGCTTGGAACTGAGGTGCAGATTTGCGGACCACATAAATCAAAGGACCAGAGTTTGAAACCTACGACCGGGTGATAAACGAAAAAGAATAAATTAATATTCGTTTTCTTCATTTCCTTCTCTCCTCTCTTAAAAAAATAGTAAAAATAATCATGTATGACAATTTTCCAAGTGATGTTGGTAATGCTTGTCTGAGCAGCTCACTTTTGGGGAAAAAAAAAAAAACTTTAGGGGATTTTATGCACCTGATTTGTGACTTTCTCAGCTTCAGATCTATTATTAACTAGGCTAATAATATACAAAACAATGGAATTTTGTTACCACAAAATGGATTATTATTCCACTATAATATCAATTTACTTAAAATAGGAATGATAAAGATTCCATATGTATTTTTAAACTGTGTTTTGCCATAATCCAAAATTCTAACCTTATCAGTGTTGAAAATGTAATCAAACCTTTAAGACCTAAATATGCCATTCAAATGTTATTGCAAAATAGAAGTAACTAAAGTCAATCAGCAAATGAATGAAATATTAAAAATGAATTTAATCAAAGAATTGAAAACTTCATACGCTGCAGAAACTACAGAAGTTGTTAAAATAAGTTAAAGATGTAAATCAATAGAAATATATTCAAAGGTTTAATACTAAGATGGCAATACTCCAGAATTGATCTATCAACTTAACACAATCCCTATTAAAATCCCAGACCACTTTTTTGCAGTAATTAGCAAATTAATTCTAAACTTCATGTGAAAATTCATGGGATACAGGAGAGAGAGAGAGAGACAGAGAGAGAGAGAGAAAACAGTATTTATTGGAGGCTTCACGTTTCCCAATTTCAAAATTTACTAGAAAGCTACAGAAAACAAAAGAAAGTAGCAGTAACATCAGAATAGACATATTGAAAAATGGAGTATAATTTAGAATTCAGAAGTAAACTTTCACATTTACAGTTAATTGATTTTAGACAAAGATGACAGGGTCGTTAAATAAGCTTTCAACAAATGGTGCTGTTGCTATGGGATATTCACAGAGAGAAGAATAAAGTTGGACCCTACTTCACATCATACACAAAAATTGACCCACTAGATCAAAAGATAAAAACTATAAAAATATTACAAGAAAACCTAGGTATAAATCTTTGCGACCTTGGATCCAGCCAAGATTTCTTAGATATGAAAAGCAAAGACAGCAAAAGAAAATGTAGATAAACTGGATATCATCAGAATTAAAAATTGTTCTTCAAAAGACATCATTAATAAAATGAAGAGGCTCCTCAAAAGAGAAATTTGCTATAAATCATATATTTAACAAGAACTGGGATCTATACTATATATAGAACTACTAAAAATAAAAATAAATAATACAATTTAAAACTGGACAAATAAGCACATGAAAAAATATTATCCAACAAGGAAAGGCAAATCAAAGCAAATCAAAACCATGAGATTCTACTTCACATCCAACAGAACGGCTATACTTAAAACACAAAGAGAGAATATAATAAGTACTGGAGAGGATCTGGGGAAATTGAACCCTTATACATAACTGGTAAAAACTTAAGGTACTGCAACCACTTTACAAAACAGTCTGACAGTTTCTTAAAAAAACAGTTAAGCATGAAGTCACCACATGATCCAGAACATTCACTCTTAGGTGTATGCCCTAGAGAAATAAAACTGCCCACACAAAAATGTGCACATGAATATTGATAGCAGCTTTATTCATAATAGCCAAAAGGTGAAAACAACCCAAATGTCCCTCAACTAATTAATGGATGCATAAAATGTGGTATATTCATCCAATAAAATATTTTTCAGTAATCAGAATTATTAATATGTGCTACAATATGAATGGGCCTTAAAAACATTGTGCCACAAAGGACCACATATTACACAATTCTGTTTGCATGAAATGTTCAGAACAGGCAAGCATGTGGAAGTCGAAAATATATTAGTAACTGACTAGGGTTGGTAGGAGTGTGGGAAGATTGGAGAGCTATGGTGGCAGGCGCAAGCTTTCTTTTTAGGGCAATAAAAGTGTTCTAAATAGATTGTAGTAATGGATGCACACCTCTATACTGTAAGATGTTGAATTTTATATTCAAAATGAATTTATTGGTATGTAAATTTATTTCAATAAGAGCTTTTTAAAAAGTAAATAGAACTACTTATGCCAGGGATGCTGTCCGGAAATAAAATCTATTAGGCATTTTAAGGTTCAGCCACCAAGTTCTAGTCCCTAATTCTCTATAAAATCATGTTCTTGCATTTATATTGAGTGTTTCTTGCTTAATTTTGTAGTCTTCATAGGAAAACTACAGTACCACATATTCCCACTGTTTGTGCAAATAAGCAGCCTGTGCTTCAAATGGATGTTTCTATTAACACTATGCCTAATTATTGAAAATAAACATGTGCAAATATAAGCTTCTGCTGACTGCCTCTCAACCTATCTTTTTTCTCCTGCTGGTTCATGCTGAGGGGGCCTCAGCTCACTGACGCTTGCCAGGGACCCCAGTTTCTATGAACGTGCCCTTCACTGGCAGTAACGTATGGAGTCCAACTTGAGAATTAAAATGTAAATGATTATTCTCATCATCCCAATGAAGAAAAATCATCAACATAGACATGCAATAAGAGGAAGGGGGTGTTTATTCAAAAGAAAAAGCTCAGCTCATGACAGACTATATTTTTCAGATAATCCTTTTTTCTTTGACAAATACAAACAGAATCCCCAAATCTTAAATCATTGTCCCCAAAAATAAAATTATGAACTAAGGTGAGCTTTTGTCTTCAAAACAGAATATTTAAGTTTTTAAAAAAGTAGCTAGACACCTTATAGTTTCAATGAACAAAGCTGACACTTTCTGAAGTGTGGTCGAGCTTGCTTTTCTCCTGTTTATTTTACTTTTGAAATTTCAATGCATTCATCTCCATTTTTGTCAATAATTTTATCTCACAGGATTTTTGAGGATCCCAAAAGTTTCCAGTCTTTACGTCCACACCCTGTAGAAGGATCGCGCTAATAGCAGGGAGACTGAACATCATGACTGACCGGGAAGTTGCTCTGACAGACACAGTATGTCATTTGTGGAGGTTTCTATCAAGTGAAGCATAGATATTCCTTTATAACAGGAAGACTCAAGTCAGTCAGGAAGCCAAGAACACCAAGCGGAGTATGATGTTTTCCATTCAATGATTCTACAACAAACATGAAAGAATTTATCAAACAAATACATAGTTATCCTCTAAATGAAAAATAGCATACAAAGATTAGTTAGTTTTGGTCGTAACACCAGTGATAATTTCTAAGAACACATCAATCGTTATTCATTTGCGAGGATGTTTGTTTTAAAGAACTCTTAAGACTGAAATGTCCATCTGTAAAGTTCAAGGAAGGTGAAATTAGAAACCACATCAAATGTACTCATCTTTGGAGCTACAACATCCTGCCATTTTCCTAGAAAAGAAAAGAAATTGCATTTTTCAATATGATTTAGTAGTAAAAAATATATATTCTGTTATTACTGACCCTATTGAGACCTAGTTGATCATCAATAAACAGTGTTAAGTAGATTCACGTTCAAGGAAAAATGTCCTGCTTCAGCTAATGAGATCTTCTAATGCAAAGTGGCCAGATTTGACTTTATTTCATTTGGTGACTTTGCACCGTCTGAATAAGAAGTTGCTGTAAACTTCTGTAGTCTAATATCTGCAAAAATTGATCAAAATGGGGTTTTTAAGTAAATACTTCAAGTGAGTTGAAAATGAATACCTTTCTGTGTAACTTTGTTTTGTAGAAAAGGGATTAGTAATAAATTATTTGGAGGTAGGAAAACCATTAATGATAAGAAGTATTAACTCCTGGACTTCAACTGATTCCTCATTCCCCTGAATAGACCTAAAGTCATGGATGATAGAAAATATTTAAAACAACCAGAACAATGACAAAACTCTTCCTACTTCATATTAAGGTAGAAATATAGCTGATAAGTTAGTTGAACCCCAAGTGAAAAATTAACATTATAGTACTTTAAGGGCCTATATTTCTATTTGTCCAGTTTGTGGTTAAAAAATGCGATTTTGAGTACCTGATCCAAAATCTTGTCTTGTTTCTCTTTTTTGAGCCAACCATGTAATATTTCTTTTACTTTGTTATCTGAATAACAAAGTACTACTTATTATTTTGAGTTTTTCCCCAAATCTCGAAAGACTTAATTTTTAGAATTACTATTTAACTTTCAGACTAAAGACTTTAAAAATAGTTGCTTCATGAAGATTCTGTAATAAAAAAATTCTCAAAATAGAAAATTTTCCTTTTAATACAGTAATACCATATTTATGAATCTGACTCCATAAACTACAAGAAACAAAGATATTTTCATACATAAGAAAAGAGTGATGTCAATTAAATGATAACACAATGCTCCTTAGCACTTGGCACTTGTTTATTTGACAAACGGGATATTTGAGAATTATTTGAACATAGGTATTATCACCATAATTCTCACAAAAATAAAGATATTAGCAAAATAAATTCATTATGACTGGTAAATCTTGGCACGTGGCAGGCAAACCTTTAGCATACATCTCTGCAGCAAACTTAACTTGACTACTTTGGGGCATCTTATTTTCTAAGTTGCCATAAAGCACTTGGTCATTGCTGTATAGAAAATGTGAGCACGCCCTGGTGGAATAGAGGTTGGGTCTGCTCCTCCCACCGTGCTCTGTCAGCATATGTCCGTAGGACCTGGGTTCACATCTCAAGGCCTGGGAGGAATAACCAAGATATGTAACTAAAATAAAAATGGTTCTTCCTCCTCTCTCTTCCTGTATGCTTGCCTTCATTCTTGCCACACCTTTCCTTTTAAAGAGAAAAAAATAAAAGGTGAAAGTGTAGTTATTCCTCCAGCTATGAACATTTGTCTCACTACATCACATGTATCTTCTATGCTCTGTTTCAGTATCTTTCTGTTAAATTACTTTCTGTTTCAATGTCACATGATAGCTGTACAATTTTTATTATAATATTCTACCTAGCATTTAAACTTAACACATATGTCAGGCTCAAATGAAATAGCAATAAGAATGAAAACAAAAATGACAAAGTTCACACGTATGCAGGCAGTGACTACTATGTCATGATTGGTTTCTATGATCAATTTGTAATATGCATGTCAATTTAAAAAATGTGAAAATATGTGAATCTTAGAACTGATGGATTTTAACAACAGTCCTTCATTTCTGTGTCTTGGTGGTGGCTATTAGCATGAATGTGTGGTGATACAGCCATGGGTACAAACTCAGTCATCTCATTGCTGTGTGATACTGGGCAAATTACTTGACTGCTAAGCCTTGGGTCTCTCATTTAAATATAACTATTATAGTAATCCCTGATATGCAGACTTATTTTAATGATCAAACAACATAGTTTCTATATAAGCTACTAATTAAATATCAGCTACTATGACTTTTATTATTAGCGTGACCTGTGATATAAACATTACCTGTATAAGCATTGGGTCTTCACTCCTGTTTGAAAAAAAATAATCCTCATTTTGCTGCTGAAGAGAACAAGGATGAAAGAGATTGTGACCTGGCCGTGATTACACAGTCTGTAAATAGCCAGCTGCTTCCATATTTCCCCTAGATTAAAACTGGTAAATGTACATACACTTCCTATTGCCATGAAAATGTTAAATTAGCTTAAAGAAAACAAAAATGAACACAGCACTGTGGATATTTTTGGTTCTCCAGCAGCTCATTTCTCTCCATTCTAAAAATATTACCCCTCCCCACCTTTCAATTCATGCTCTTTGAGTTGGACAGCAATTCCTGTTTCCAAGGATGGGACACAAGACCCAGTTTCAGCCAATCAGAACTTAGAATTCCCCTGGCTGCAGAGATTAATCCAGGAATAAGCACCTAACTCAAGCCAAATCAGTCAAAACACATCAGAACTAATCTCAGGGAATTTTACTTGAGTAAC
Organism: Solenodon paradoxus; assembly: GCA_004363575.1. Classification (NCBI taxonomy): domain Eukaryota; kingdom Metazoa; phylum Chordata; class Mammalia; order Eulipotyphla; family Solenodontidae; genus Solenodon; species Solenodon paradoxus. Next base: position 98,285 of record RJWH01002888.1, read on the forward strand.
CAAAAAGAGATACTTAAACAGAAACGACTTTTCCCCCTTCTGTTTGACTCTACATTGAGGAGGTGTGAGGTTGCAGCAGCTGCTTCCATCTTGTGACCACATGGTTCCCTAAAAGGAAGCCAAAACCTGGAAGAAAGTGTGGTCATGCTAGGCAACTGATAGAAACCAGCTACTAAATCCAGCATATGAACTTCTAAATCCAAGCATGCTTGAATTTAGCCCCCTTTTTTTTCTTCTGTTACTTGAGACAATATACTCCTTTTCTCTGCACAAATTACAGCCTCATTCTCTTGAGCAAAGGAATCGAGAGACTTAAGGCAAGTCAGTGCAATCAAAACAGAGATGTATGCTTGACAGGCACTCTGACTTCAGGGTCAAATACATAATTCTTTATCTTTGTTTTGAAGGATTAGCCAAATAGTAATAATTGAACACCACCAATCTGCAGTGTACACAATTCCGAGAATAGTGATGTTTATTGTGTCAGTTTCCAAGCCACTGACCAAGCATCCTGAGGGCTTTCTATGTTAATTTATTGCAAACAACTCTGTTGGAAGAGTTGGTTTGGGTATATTTAAATATCTTGCAGCATGAATGACATGTACATGAAATTGCTATTTCAACTATAGCTAAGTCCACTTTGACTGGCATCATCATGCATTTGGAAATAGTTGACACTAGGCAATTAGATTTGCTGCCTTTTAATACTCTGAAATATGAATAATCAAAAACCCCAGTGTAATTAATTTAACCAGCTAGTTATAATAATTTATTCACAGTTACAAAATCCAAAATTCTCATCAAGGCAACACTAGTAATAATATTTGAATATAAAAAGGGGGAAAGGGTAAAATGACAGTAGTTTTGACCAGGTTAATAGCTAATTTGCTTTGTTAAAGAGTAAAATAAAAGTATTGAATTTAGCATATTTAAGGTTGATTCTGAAGAAACTTACAACAGCTGGGACACTTACATATAGAGAGAGAAATCTATACATATCCAGCTGTTAGGATTTTCCTCTTATTTCCACTAGTAGAGGAATTATTGTACTGTTTTGATTTTCTTATTCTTTTAGTATGATGACTTAAGTTGTGGATTTAACATAAAATTTTAAAACTACTCCTACTATTAATCCACATATGTTGAAAAAATATCTGTATATAGAATGGGATTCCAAAGAGAAATAGATTGTGACTTAAAACCACAGACATGGAGTTTAGTTGGGTTTTATGTATCATTTTATAGAGCATAGATACTATACACAGACACATGTGTTCAGTAAGTATGAATATTAGAATACACACATTCTTCTATTGTATATGTTATTAACCTTCCCCTTCTATTACTGGACTAAGAGCCAGGAGGTCAAAGTAGAAATTCCCTTAATTTATCACCTCAATGAATGATCTACACACATGTCTTCCTTCAAACAGTAATTGTCACTACCTTCCCTCAATATAGCAGATGAAAGGTTTATTTAAAGAAACCTTAACAGCTTGCCATTGATTGAAATGAAGAGAAGGAACTGGTCAGCTATCCTTCTCCAGCACTTCAGAAGCTTCCACCTTTTCATTCCTTTGCAATCCTCTCTGTAAGATGTGCTAATCTGTCAGTTACCCAACATTCAACTGCATAGAAGAAATAAGGAAAGAGTCGGAGTAATCACTGTGATCTGATCTGATCTTTCAGTCAATGTTTTAAAATTCTTTAAATTTCAATAAATAGTAATTACATTTTTCATCACAATTAAGTACATGCAAATATTTTAATTAAACACATAAATGTCTAACTGAAATAAATATTTCAACCAATAGTGTCCCTTGCACTGTGATACACTCTGACACTCTCTGATCTTATTCCAAACTCTGTATTTATTGTATATTTTTAAATGCTAGTTAAGAGCCATAGAAGTTTTAAATATATAAACTGTTTCATTTTTTCTTTAGTTTGTTTGCCTATATGATTTTCAGGATTTTAAATTTGCACTAAGTCTGTAAGCATACAGACTTCATACCATTCACACCATCAGAATTCCAGTGCCCTCCACCACCAAATTAAGTTCTTTATTCCCTTGTTCTCTTCCACTTTCACCTCCCTCATAGCTATAACCTAGTGTCCTGTGAATTTTGCTATGGCTTATCTGTTCATTTCTTTAGTTTCTTTATACTCCACATATGAGTGAAACCACCCTATACTTTTTTTTCTTTCTGATTTATTTCTCTTAGTATAATCATCTCCAATCACCTGCCATCCAGGTTACTGGAAAAGACACAATCTCATCTTTTTAAATTGCTACATAGTATTTCATTGAGTATATATACTACAATTCCTTTATCCAGTCATCTGTCAACAGGCATCTAGGTTGTTCCCATGCTGTGGCTATTGGGAATCATGCTGCTATAAGCATAAGGGTACATATTTTCCTGATTAGAAATTTTTGAAGTTCCTTTTTGTGGGAGGGGGGTATATTCACACTGTTTTCTAAAAAGGTTGCGATAATTTGCGTTCCCACCAACAGTGTAGGATAGAAGAACCACTGAATTGATTCCATGATCCTTTATGCCCAAAGGATTGAAAAACATTGTCTCCAGAGATGAAAAGAGCTTAAGTTAGAAGGAGCTTGAATGTTGGCATAGGTTTAAAATCTGGATTCACCATTGACTAGCCATGTGATCTTTTACAAGATACTCAACTCATGTGCTCAGTTTCCTCATCCTTACAATGGAGAAAATATTCCTACTTTGAAGAATGATTATGAGGATCAAGGAGACAATATGTGACAATCCAAGCCTAGTCTCTGACAGACTGAAAATAATTATTACTTCCTGGAGCATTATTTAAATCTCAAAATGCCTGAGAGGAGCAAGTTCTATGTAGAAGCATCATCTTTTAAATCCTTTTAAACCTCCCTCAGTGTGCCCTGATGGAGCAGTGGTTAGGACAATCACCTCTGAAGGACACATGTCACATACCCTGGGGTCAAGTCCCAGGTCCAGGGAAAACAACCAGTTGAACCACTAAAAAAAAATAAAATAAAATGCTCCTTCCTTTTCTCTTGTACTGCCTTTCTGCCTACTTGCCTTCATTCCTGCCTGCACCTTTCCTTTAAAAACAAAAGCAACAACTAAAAACCTCTCTCTTAACCTACTCAGACTTTTTCACACACCCATAGACAAAACACTTGTTTAAATTCTCTACTTTAAGGGAACTTCCAGGCAAGATGGTGGCCTGGTAGGACCAAGACTCACATGTTCCCCACAGAGCAACTAGAAATTCACCTATTTTTCAGGAACAAATACTGAGGAAAATTAGGCAAAGAGACTGTAGAGACACAGCAGCGATCATGACAACAAAGGGTTTGGAGCTACACCACAGTCTCAAACTCGGGATTCTGACCACGGAAGATGGGGTGGAACTGTGGGAAGAACCAGCCATCCCAGGAATTGTGAAAGCAGTGAAAAGCCCACCCAGTGGGACAAGGACACAGAGCTGGAGTAAAGGGTCTAGGGGCAGTGCGAAAGAGGCATCACTGCCCCAGTGGTTTGAGTGGGAGGCCCAGCAAGAAAATTATGCTGGGTGCTACCATAACCAGAAGGCACCCAGGAGTATTGCCTATCCCCAACCCTACCCACCATATTACCCCAGAGCCACAGGACCCTCCCACTGGAAATCCCACTCAGACTTAAAGGAAGAAGAGAGTCTTTCAGAGGGAGAAACTGTCAATGCTACCAACTATCACCACATTATGGGTGGAGTGAAACTTCAGCCTGATTGCTGATCGTAGGCCAACAGCAAAGTGATCATTGCAGTTGGGAGCTGGGACACTAGGGAAAGGCTCTGTAATCCCCATAAAAACTCCAACCCCATAGACTGAATTTTCGGGCAGCAAGAGCAAGCCTACATAAGAACTTCAACAAATCTAACCAGTGGTGATGCCAAAAAACTCAAGAAATTTCAGTGTCCAAACCAAGATCCAGGCTTATGGGTGCAAGTCAATAAACTACATAAGGCCGTCACTGCAGGGAAACCTAACCCACAAACATAAACAGAATGCCAGAGCAAAGACATAGAGAAATATATGTGAAATGATGGATCCAATCAAAAACCCAGGGGAAAATCTGAATACAACAGGCATCCGCAAACTATCTGAGGATGAATTTAGGGAAACAGTAATAAACATACTCATGGAAATCAAGAAAACAACACAGGAAGAAAAAGAGAGCAACAAAAAAAACAGATTAAAAAATGTAGCAACCAAAACAGATGTCAAAGAAATAAAGAATGCAATAGCTGACCTAAAGAATTCAATAGAGGGACTCAGTAATAGGATGGATGAAACCTACAATAGAATCAGTGAGCTAGAAAATAGGGCAGAAAAATGCACTCAAGCAAAGCAGCAATGAGATAAAAGAATGCAAAGAAATGAAGACAGAATTTGAGACCTATGGGATAACATCAAAAGAAACGATATTTGCATTATAGAGGATCTAGAAGGAGAAGAGAGACAAAAGGGAGCAGAAACTATATTTGAAGAAATAATGGCTGAGAACTTCCCTAATCTGAAGAATGAAGTAAGCCTCCAGGCCCAGGAAGTTCAGAGTCCAAAACAAAATAAACCCAAGCAGACTAAAACTTAGACACATTGTCATTAAAATGTCAAAAATACAAGATAAAGAAAAAAATCTTAAAACCATCCAGAGGAAAATGAGTCACATACAAAGGAGTCTACATAAGATTGTCACTGGATTTCTCAACTGAAACTCTACAGGCCAAGAAGGAATGGCATGATATATTCAAAAGACTGAAAAAAAAGGATTCTCAACTTTGGATGTTATACCCTGCAAGAGTATCATTCAGAACTGAAGGAATGATGAAAATCTTCTCCAATAAGTGAAAGCTAAAGGAATTTATCACCATAAAACTAGTTCTGCAAAAAATGCAAAAAGTGCTATGAAAAGTATAAATAAACCTCGTTTAAAAACAGTAATGCAACAAATTTAAAAAGTGGGAAGGAGGAGAAGAGAACAAAAATGTGGATGGTTAGAATGAGTGGAAGAGTAACATACTTTCAAATAAAAACAGTAAATAAATATAGTATACTTAATGCTAACTTCAGGGTAACCTAAATTGTCTGCTTTAAGAAGTGAGAATTTGCTAAAGAAATTCTTATCTTTTTTGACGAAAGAGGAGAAAGAAAAAGCTCTTTATTTTTATATAGTTGTTCGCCTTCATTGTTCCCTGTGTCAGGGGACTTGAAAACAAGTCGTTGGTGTACTTGTGGACTGTGCCAGTCAGATGGCCAACCAACCTGCTACTCGACCAGGATGTGCCAGAAATTCTTAGAGCACAAACTTTTCCTCCAATTTCTCTGAAAATCTAGATAATAAACAGTTCTTTGCAGTGTTGGTGTAAAAATCTTCAGTAAATATTTCAAAATCTTTAAAGTGCCTCTTATCTATCATAATCTGACCTTACTCTTCTCTGACATTACATGAAATCACTCCCCTTACCTCCCAAAGCATTTCCATTTCAATTTCATTTGCCCTACTCTGAATGTTTTTGCATTTGGCAAATGTTTCCTTTGTGTCATCTTCACCACCTCCTCACAGCTTTCCATTCTATCACTTAGTAATCTTGGACAGGCTACTAATTAATTATTCTAAACACAACTTCCTCATCTATACATAAGAATTCTAGTTACCAAATCAGTGTTCTTAAAAGGAGACAATAATATTAGTTTTGTAAGTTCCCCATAATATAATGAGTATTCAATCAATAATGACTGTTAGCATTATTTTTGTTGGTATAATGTTTATCATTCATTGCTGAGTTAAACTGCCATCTGTTCTAGGAACACTTGACTGACCTCCTGTTCTGGATACGTGTCTTACTTCTTGACTCCCTTCCCACTCTGAGAAAACATCTTCTCCCTGTCATAATGTACCTCCTTCAGAGTGCTTTGTTTTCTTGTTGATTCCCTTATCAGATTTGAAACCTCTTGAGGACGAGGGTATATCTCACCTCCAAATCTAAAGCTTCAAGAAAAGTACCTGGACCATCATAGGGTTTAACATGTTTGGTGGGTGATAAGAATACAAAAGCACATAATGCCAGCTCTAGTGCACCTTTTAACAGAAATACTTTAGGAAAGAGTAATTGCTGAAGTAAATACTATTCAAAAGGAAAATGTACTTTGTAATTTCAAAGACAAAGTAATGCTAAGAAAATATTTTTTCATTTTTAGCTTCCTCAGATTTCTTTAGAAATCTCTGAAAAGAGAGGGCTTCTTTTTTTGTTTTTTAGTGACTGTAAGGGATATTTTCATTCATTTAACATCTATTTATAATATGCCAAGCACAGGCTCTATGTACTGGAACATAGCAATGGACAAAATACAAGTCTACCCCCTAGAGGAGTTTATACTCCAATGGGAAGAGATTCAAATGACATAGATAAATATATTATGTAAAATAAAATATAGGTAGTAGTATATGGTATAGACAGGGGAAAAGCACAAAGAGAAAACAATGGGATTTTCTTATTTTAGGAATGCTTGGCATCTATTATGAGACAGAATTTGAGCAAAAAAACTAAATGAAGTGAAGTAATAAGCAATATATTTAGGTATCTTAAATACTTCTATGCTTAATTCTAAAATTTTCCAGGATTGATGATGATAACAAACTACGGAAACAACTTGTCATCTCAAGCAATTGAAGGGGAGGCCACCTCAGATGCTTAATGCAGCATAACAAGCAGAGATTTCAGCTCTAATGCTAATTGGGTTCTCAGCCATGACCTTGCAGGAACACATTAAATTCTATTTATAATTGCTGTGTCAGTGACTCCATGACTTAAAGAAAGTGGTCATGTGGCCTATGACCTTTTCATACAATCAACTTCTTTTATCTGTTCAAAAAGTCTGACTCCTGAGCAACATTGGCTAGGTCACTTGACTTGTTAAGTCTTTTATTTAGCCACCAATATTTATAAAAAGTGCTTTCTATCTCACTTTAAATATCTTACACCTGAGTAACTCCAGCATCTTTTTAAAATATGTCATAAGACTGCATGACTCCAGTGCTAGCAAGCACTATCCTACCTGAGGGCTCTTACTCCTTTGAATATTTTGTTACAACATCCAAGGTCTTTCTAGTTACCCACATTTGTTTTTTAAACTCACCTCAAGCTCATATTTGCATATATAAGGACATAGATATAAATATAGATGCTTGTAGGGCTGAGCTTAAAGAAAGAAATTTCTAAATTCTTTCTTTTTTTTTAAAGATGAAGGAAAACAGATAGCAGGCAGAAAGGGAGAGTGGGAAGCAATTTATTTAGTTAGTTGTTCATTTTAGTTGTTTCCCCGATCCCCACTTTGAACTAGGTCCTTGAACTGTATGTTGACTGTGCTCCAGGCATGGGCTTAACACCTGAGCCACCAGGGCACGCCTCTAAATTCTTTCTGACCAGAGTTGAAATAAACTTGTATTACCCAAGCCATTAAGATTCCAAACAGATCAGTAAATAAAGTGTGTGTAGGGGGTTGTGGGAACTAGTTCAATTGAATTCGTGTATATTTGATGTATAGGTCAAACATTAAGATGCCAACAGCAATGAATACTGCATTTAAATTTCAAAATTCTTTGGGAAGCATGTCTCTCAGTACTGTAACAATATTTATAATAGACTTGCATATTAATGGTAGGTGTAATTGATTGGTTATTACTGTGGCTAAAAATTGATAATGCTGTATTCTTGCACACAGCCTTAGAAATACATGCAAATCCATTTTGCAGTCAGCACTATTGATTGCAAATATCTCAAAGTATGTATTTTCAATCAGAAAGACACAAAATTTCATGTCACATGATGACATAAAGTATTCTGTTAACTAATTACTTAAGAATCTCTTCCTAACTTTACTCACCACCACTAACTTTTTATTATCCCAAATTAGCAAAAAAAACCTTTAAGAATATATTTGTGTATGAAAGAATTTTTGTTTGTATGAGAATTAAGAACTGCTTTAATTCTTCAATCTCATTCAAGCTGAAAACTCGCTTTATATTAAAATATATGCAACATCAGAATCTTTCTTTTACTACGTTTAGTTATTGGTAAGACTGTTTTAATTGTTATTCGTTTCTTCTGTGATATAAAATAGCAAGGTCAGTATCTTCTACTTTTGGTCATAAGAATCACCAAACCACAGTTCAGACCTACTCATTTAGAATTTCCAGTAAGGAGGCTGGTATTTCTAACAAGAAAATAAGAGGTTGGTCCTTATGTTTGTAAATGCTAAACTAAGTTATTGATGAATTGCAAATAAAGCACAAGAATCTTCAACCTGAACATGTGTAAGGTCTTTCATTTGCCTCAAGGTCAGAATAAATAAAAATAAATGTGATTATTGTTAATTCTGCTAAAGCGGTAAGGGAAAAAAATAAATCATTCCTTGAATGTCACTGCATCTCTAAAAATGTTATCTTTGTTTGGAACTAAAAATACCCTGAGGATTCCTGTGGGTGAAAAATTAAATTAGGAAATCATTGTAAAAAGTCTCTTTTCCATGAATTGCAGGAGTCCATCAAAATGAGGTAAGAAAGATAATTGATATTTTCTTTTAGAAAGATATTATTTTAATGTTTTATTTAATCTTCTTAAAGAGAGAATTTGACTTGTTTAATATATTGGGAACCTTTTATACAGGGACAAATTTTTAAATAAGTAAGAGCTTTCCTAAAACTGCAAAAAATGTATATATATTTTTAAAAACCTGCTTGAAAACTGGTGTAATAGGGGTTGGGTGCAGTCCACATATATCCCAAGGTCCCAGGTTCATGTCTGGGGCCTGACTGGAACAGTCAGAATGAGCAACTAGATGAAATGGAGCACTTCTTCCTCTTCTCTCTTTCTGCCTGCCTGCCTCTGCTCACCTTCATTTCTGTCTATAACTCTCCTTGGGAGGTGCGGGGGGACATAAGAAAAAGATTTTTATTTAAAAACTTAAGAAAGCTAACAAGATAGTGACAGCTTGACATCTCAGAGGAAAGAGAAACACAGAGAAATAGCTCCAGTGTTCAGTACCCATTTAAGGGATTTGATGATTCTCAACTAGAAACTGAGAAGTCGAGAATGTGAACAAAATTTCTGGCCATCTTACAAGACTGAGGGTAGAAAAAATGGAGTTACTAGAATTTATAGATAGAAGACTAAAGTGCAACAAATCTAAATAGTTCATAAATGTATGTAATAATTCAGTATACAGAAAAAGGACAGTCAGAAACCAATAAACTGTATTTAACAAATTATGTTGGAAAGTTTGGCTATTTGTGAAAAAAATTCAAGGTAGCTTCTCAACAAAATTAATTCCAGATGAAGAGATTAAACGTAAAAGAAATTAAACCAGAAGAGAACTCGAATCTGTGCTTATTTAAGCAACAAATATGCTAAAATTGAAACAATACAAAGAATATTTGACATGCAAATATTTTAATAATTTGTCTTAAAATAAACAAAGCAATTTAAAAGAAGTAAATATAAATGAGTAAGCAGTCATCACAGTACATAAAAGCAAAGAGCAAAAATGAATATAGCAAAGATCAATGAATTTTTAAAATTGCTCTAGGTTAAAAAATGTAAATAAAAGTAAAAATTAGAAAAATTTACAAAAATAAATTTGATTAGAATTTTATACCCTTAATATATAGATTATTAGAAATTGATAAAAGATACTTTTATACTTTAATTTTAAAGTAATCAAAGAAAATGAGCAGACAATTCTCAGAAGGAGTTAAAAGAATCAGTGCAGTAATCAAAGAAATTAAAATAATATTAAAGCATTCTTCACATATTAAATTGGCAAGATTTATAAAAAAAGTACCCATTACTGGTCAGAAGGTAGTGAAGCAAGTACTCTCTTAGGCTGGTGGTAGAGTTTTTAATTAATTCAATCTTTCTAGAAGTAATTACACAGTCTGCATTATGTGTTGAAAAAGCCTTTTGACTTATGGGCCATTATTTAAAATTCTATTTGTGAATACTAATTAAGAACATGACAAATTATATACATAATTAAAATATAAAAGTTAAATATTAATTATCAGAATAAAACTATATATATGTACTTTTAGCTGCCAATGTATAAATATGCACAAAAAATACTAAAAGGAAGTATACCAAAATGTTAATAGTAGTTATCCCTAGGTGATGTGATTAAGGGTAATTTATTTTCCCACTCTTTAGAGTTCTATTTTCAACTTTTTGCTTTGCTTTTATAATCAGGAAAAATGAGATAATAAAATCACAAAAGCAGAATAATGTTAACATAAACCTACTCACTGATTGCTTGAGTCTGGCATATGTCATTTTTGCCTAATTTATCCTATGGGTCTTATTTATACTGTAAAAGACTGAATCTATGCTTATGCCTTGAAGAGCATCATACATACAATAAGCTATTAAACATTGTAAATGATTATTTGAGAGGCGAAATAATGACCAGCAGGTGAGAGCCTGAACTTATCCATTCAAAAGCAGAAACAATTACTTGAGGTTTTAAGTATCTCTTAATTCTGTACATATATTCATTGTGTCATGGTGAAACTCTCAACTATCTCATTGATAAGGGAAAAAAAAAAACCCACACCAGTATCTAATAATGTGATTTACTAATCAAATAAAAATATGAATTATTGTTTTAAAGATTTACTACCATTTTCTAAAATAATTATAATCATTGACTCTATGATTCACTAAAAATATATGTGATAAATTAAGATTAAAACACTGCCAAATCATTTTAAACTACAATTAACCTGTCATCAGTTATGTTGCCTAACTTTAGATTGACTCTCCAAAGACTATAGTACATATTCCCTGATAAAGACAGGTTTTGTGCAAATTTAGGTGAGTTACCCTAATTCCAAGTGTTCCTCTTTGTAATATAATTATCATCTTATATTTAAAATACCATGCTTATATTAAATGACTGTAGTAAAACACACACAAAACAAAACAAACTTGCATTTTTTTCACTTTTCTATTTGTTCCTTCTTGGAAATACAGTATAATTATACCCAATTCTGCAGAAGACATTAGGACATTTAATATCTAGCAAAAAGAACATTTCTGATTTTTAGTTAATGTTCATTTTAAACAGATCCTCAATCTTCACTTCCTGCTATTGTGAACTTTTTAAATTATCTCTTCTATCTCTTAAACACTTGAGTTATTTTTGGCCTCTATTTTAATAGTATTGCTAAGGAAAACAAACAAAAAGACATCTAACTGAATTCAGAAAAAGTAATAATATTGAGCCTACTTGGTGTGGATTCCTAGTTTTACATTCTAATTATGTGTCATGTTCACTGTGCCTTTTCCATTGTCCAAAGATGCTGAGAAATGAGAAAATTACATTTAGTCACTGTTTTGTAACCTAATGTTGACACAAAATGTAAGAAGGGAGCAAAAAAGAAAAGTGTGAAAAGTAATGTCATGAGAAGAAATGGAAATTCAGAACTGGTAGTCAAAATAATAAGATTATTTAGTAAGTAATATGAACATTAAGCCAGGATTTGAACTCAATTTTATCGAAATAAACTTTTCTTTTCAAACTATTATAATTCATATTTTTGTTTGATGACAAGCTCATCAATAGCCATATGATATCCTGTGCTATTAGAACAAAACCTTCCTTAAAATAATTGTTCAACCATAAGAATGAATGAGTTTACCCAACTGTGAAGTCAATTAGAGTCCAAAGAAGAAATTCAGCACATCCATGAGATATAATAGTAATTTATTAGGGTAACTTACAGGGACCCTGATACTAGAGATAGATGGGGCTTCATTCAGTCAGGCAAGATTCACAGATTCTCTTCTTATTTCCCTCCCTGGTATATGTTTAGCTTATCATCTAATTAAGTAAAAGATTTGTGTAAGAACACTGACACCAATTATCTTGCAGCTGTCCCCCTGATGTTTTTGTTCTAAAGATATCTTGGAAGTATATCAATGAGTGGGATAAAGTTTCCAGAAAGTAGTTCCATTCACATGCCTATAGAGGATGGCAATCAGTGGTCGTGGGCCTTAGATGACACCATCCAAGATGGAGTCACTTTAGTTCATAAATAAAACCATTGATAAGAATAGTGAATGGAGAAAATTAGGAGTAAAGAATGGATGCCATCAGAATCTATCTAGAGTTACCATTCATCCCTTCGCTGGGATTGTCCCAGTTTAGCAGTTGTCCCAGCATCTCACCTGGTTTGAAATTCTGTCCCAGTTTCAGTCACAATATCCTAGAAGTTAATTTGTCCCAACTAAAATATAAGGATTTTCTCATTCACATTACTATGAGAACTTCAGTACTTGTCAGATAGCAAATTTAATGTAACTAAATGTTGTGAGCAATGAAAAAGGAGTAAGTCCCTTCTAGCATATAATGGAGCCTCCTTGGATTCATGTGTGACTTTGCAATGCAGTCACAACTTTATTGCAGTCACAACTGAGTAAAAACACAAGTAATTAACCTCACAGTCCAGGACAAAAAAGAGGGTATAGTATATTGCCAATGATAATAACACTATGGCTATCGAGTTTCTTAAAGAGAGAAGGGAAAATAGAAGAAGTGAGAGCAATATTGAAAGTCTGTTTATAAGCTTGGTATCTTCCAAGTCTCTAGTCAGTGTTCAGAGATGCAATTAGAGTGCACATCACCATTAGGAACTGAAGCAGAAGCCAGGGACCCAGAACCAGTCGTACTACGCTCGGGTTCCAGATGGATGGAGTTTCAGCCTGGATCATTTGTTCGAGTTTTCGTTCCAAGCTTGGGACATCAGATTTTTGTCTCAACTAGAAAAACCTACGCCGCAGAACAGGTCTTTGCCAGAAAAGCAATGTCTTTTGACTCAGTGAGCGATCCGAACTCTATCTCCACCTTATAGTGGTAGAGTCTTAGATATTTCCACCAGTGACTTTGGAGGCCTGCTTAGAGTGACCTACCTCAGTTACAAATTCAGTTCCTTCTCTGGTCACCAGAGGACAGAGACAAGTCCAAAGACGACAACTGCATAGTGTGATTGGTCTAGCTGGACTTCATTTTGCTTGAGTGTGAGCTCTTGTTTTTAAAGGGATTTTTTATCTGGTGGGCGCTTGGCATTTGGGGTTTCCATCTTATTGGATAAGAGAGGTGTGTGCCAGTCTATCAAGGCTAACAGACTCACAGTGACACACAGCATGTTTGTGCTCATTTTCCAAACATCATGTCACTCTATTACTGTTAAGCAGATTTCAGTACATTGTTTTTACATTCTTATAACAAGTAAAGTCATGTGTAACAACTCTAACAAAATGGAGTTAATCACACCTGCTCCTTACACTGAGAGTAAATTCTGCTTTTAAAGACTGGGATGTTCTGAGCTTTACATTATGTCACATGAAATTTTTTTATGTTTGTAACAAAATGCAACAATGGAATCTGTCTGAGCTTCAGGTTTTGTGGTCAGCGAATAGCAATGTCAATCTACTTATGCTGGTCAGTGGTCACAGCTGATACATGAGGAATTGTCATTGTCATGTATTTCTGAACTTTACTTCAACAAAGATCTTGTTATTTGTATTTTTTAAATTTCAGTTTGCCTGAATATTATGAAAAATAAGATGTACATTTACCAAAGAATGCCAACGGAATACACATTTTTTAAAAGACTTTGTGTGGACAGGGCAAAGTGTGATCTTTGTCTCATGGAGTTCTCCATGGTACCTAGAGGTAGGTTGAATATTAAAAACCATTTGTAATCTCAAACCTTCAAGTGAGTGTTGCCTTGGTTTCTACATTGTCATGATTAGATTTTTTTGTAAAGGGTCAGAAACAACTTAATTGGAACTTCTCTTTGCTGCTAAAGAAACCACCTGTGCTTTACATTCAGTTTCTTGTGACTTAAATTTTGAGACATGCAACTGTTCATCAAAATTAGTTTCAAAAATTTTTGAGCCAAAATTTCATCTAGTATGAGCAAAACGCAGAACCATGATTTCAAATGTGATTGCACCAATGACCAAATGTGAAGACCTAGCTGTGGCAAACTTTGTGACAATTTCTGTGGATGTTTAAAACAGAAATGATGTTAAAATGACATTTTTCATGATTCAATACTATCTTTCTGGCTACAAGATACAAGTCAAACTCACTGACAGATGCCTAGTCTCAGTTATCAATAAACACTGGTTGCGGGAAGAAGTTATTGGATTTTTGTGGAGACAAAGGTAACACGAATTTGGTGGTATAAAGGAAAAAAAGCAAGAACAACATTTTTGGCAGATTACAAGTCAAACTAGGAAGAATCTATGCACAAACGTCTTCAAATAGTTATTGATGTATTACCAGTTGATACTGCAGGGCTGATTGTGAAAATTTTCTAGTAGTTTCACATATACGCAGTTGGTACAATATAGCTAAAGAAATGCTGTGACTAGGACAAAGGGGAAGTACAAAAATATTTACAACATTACAACAGTATAAATCTTCTGTCAATGCTACCAGCTGTCGAAAGAATTTTTACATTTTTGATGGTTTGAAGTCCTACTTTCGTCCTCAAGAACACTACCAAAGATTGATAAAGCAATTCTTATTCAATGATTGGGGTGAGATATGTTCATGATTTCTACATGGACAACTTACCTCCTCCAACAAAGTGATGATTTTGGTGATGGAAAAAGACAAGGCCAGCGCAGTAGAAATCAAATTAGAACTGCAAACCCCGATTACAAATACTGAAGAACATAAGGTGTGTGAATTTGTATTTCAAGGAACAAAAGTCTTGCTTGAGAAAATTTGAAAAAAATGTTGAAAATATTGAAAAGTGACAGGAAAATGATTAAGGTTTTATGAGCTATGTCTTTCATGCCTAGATCTCCAGAGAGAAAGCTTTGGGCAGGCAGCAGACTGTGCGATTAAAGTCTGGAGATATAACATGGTCCAGTTTTGAGCAGTTCATAGTTAAGATCCACCAGAAGACTGGCAAGTACATAATAAGCATTGATCAAGTATTTCATAAGGTTGTTACTACAAAGGACTTTTGAATTTCTATGGCAGCAATGTGAACAATACTTCTTTAAGTATGAGAAAAGTAGCAAGACTATTTTTGTTTATTGCAAAGGGAGACACTTAATGAGAAAAATCTTAAGGCTGCAATAAAACACATTCATTGTCTTCTTGGTACTTCTGCACCAGTTGAATGAGCGTTTTCTGTAATAAACAATGTATGGTCAGAAGAGAGAGGTGATGTGCTGGAAGCTAGAGTGAGGGGTCTTCTGACGACTGAAATAAATTTCCCATATGCTGACCAGAGTTTTGTGACAAAATTTAAAAGAACAAAGAATTGTTCAGAAAAGTAGATTAAAATGAGAAATATGGAAGTGCTGATGATTGAATAAAATAGTACCTGCCAATGAAAATATAATTTTGTGTATTTGTAACTGTCACTATTTAATTGACAATTTTTTACATTTTTAAGCTAGTAAGCAAAGCATAATTGCTTTGTATATCTTTTGTTCCTGTTTCCTGTCTCTTCACTCTTACTAAAATTTCTTCTAAGTTCCAAGAGATAAAGTCAAATCTTGCCAGCTCACATGTATTACTTGCACACTTGCCAAGAATGGCCTCAAAATAAGAAGAAAACATGGAACTATGGTAACAAAATGACAGTAAAATCTCTCCCAAACTCCCTAGATGGTGGGAAAAGTAGGTTACACCATACTTCTTCAGACCTAGAGTGATACTCAGGAATGATGCCAGACTATTACCAACACAAACTGGGAGGGCCTCCAGCAAGGAGTCTGAAAGCACACACACTGAGCACACTAGCCCCAAGTTGCTTGACAGGGTGCAGGTTTTCCCAACAAGGGACTTATACACGCCCCCAAACCCAGCCTCATGCCATGTCTGGTGATAATCCAACTGGTCCCAGTTTCAACTCTAAAAGTGATGGTAAATCTAAATCTATCTAGTCTGGAGAATTTAATGATGGGACAGCTAAAAGTACTTATCAAAATGAAGGTCTGATTTCAGTACAGTCAGTTCCCATATTGACCAGTTACTTATGTGAATCTGACTTGATTCACTTCTACAGTATTCAGTAATGCTCACCCAACTGAACATTGTTGCCTTTGAAAATGTGAACAGAAGAATTTGTATCATTTTTAAAAAATTTATAGCAAATTTGATTTGCAAAGTAAGTGTGCGGGCTTACTATTCATCAAATATATGACAACACACCACACCCACCACCAATTTAACCATCCTTTTCTGTTGAACTCCACTACTACTTGCTCCCACCTCCCATCTCCTTTTCCTTTGGTAACCTCCGTTCTCTTTTTAGCATGCAAGGATTGGTTTTTGTTTTGTCTGTTCATTAGCTTAGCTTCTTTATATTCCATATATGAGTGAGAAAATCTGATATTTATCTTTCTCCTTCTGACTGTATCACTTAGCAGAGTCCTTTCTAGTTCCATTCATGCTGTCTCAAATGACAAGATTTCATCTTTGTAGGGCTGGGTAGTATTGCATTTTATAGACATGCATCTTCTTTATACATTCATCTTAAGTAGTTTCCACTTTTTCACTACTGTAAATAATGCTGCAATAAACATGGGGGTGCATATATCTCTGCAATTAGTGTTTTTGTGTTTTTCAGGTAAATAACCAGTAGTGAGATGATGGAATCATATGGACTTTCCACTCTCAATTTTTTGAGGAATCTCCATACTATTTTCCATAAAGATTGAACCCATTTACACACCCACCAACAGAGTAAAATTGTCCCCTTTTCTCTTCATCTTTGCCAACTTTTGTTTTATTTAGTAGTTTGGGTAATAGACATTTTCATAGGTGTGAGGTAATATCTCATTGTTGTTTTGATTTGCATCTTCCTAATAAAAAGAGAGGAGAAATATCTTTTCATGTGTTGGTTGGTCATATGTATTTCTTCTCTGCAGCAATATCCATTCACTTCTTCTGCCCATTCATTTATTGGGTTGTTTGTTTCTGTTGTTGAGAGCTATATATACATATACATTGGATACTGAGCCCTTGTCAGATGTATGAGGTACAAATATCTTCTCCTAGTGAGTAGGTTGTCTTTTCATTTTGGTGATACTTTCTTCTGCTGTACAGAAACTTTGTTGGATTTAGTTCCATTTCTTTATTTTTTTTTGTTTTCTTGCCCTTGCAGCTAGATTTGAATCCCTAAAGACCCCCTTATGGGCTACATCATGGAATATATCACCTATGTTTTTTCCTAAGTATCTTATGGATTTCTAGTCTCAGATCCAAGTCTTTAATCCATTTTGAATTAATTTTTTTTCAGGGTGTTAGAGAGTAATTTGGATTCATCCTTTTGCATGTAGCCGTCATGTTTTCCCAATACTGTTTATTAAAAAGACATTCCTTTCTCCATCCTATGTGCTTGG
Source organism: Solenodon paradoxus (assembly GCA_004363575.1). Lineage (NCBI taxonomy): Eukaryota > Metazoa > Chordata > Mammalia > Eulipotyphla > Solenodontidae > Solenodon > Solenodon paradoxus. The sequence goes on from RJWH01002888.1 coordinate 115,760, forward strand.
CTCCTTTGTCATAAATTAACTGACCGCATATATGTGAGTTCATTTCTGGGACTCAGTTCTATTCCACTGATCTGTGTATCTATGTTTATTCCAGTACCATACAGTTTTGATCACTATCACTTTGTAGTATAGCTCATGCTCTGAGAGTGTGATACTTCTACTTTTGCTATTTTTTCATGATTGCTTTGACTTTTCTGAATCCTTTTTGGTTCCATACAAATGCCAGTAGATTTTGAAGGGAGTTGTATTAAACCTGTATATTGCTTTAGGCAAGATGATAATTTTAAAAATGTTAAGCCTTCCCAATCATGAGCATGGAATATGGTCCCATCTCTTTGTATCATCGTCTATTTCTTTTTAACAATGTCTTATAGTTTTCATGGTACAAATTTTCTATTTCCTTTGTTAAGTATATTACAAAGTAATTCTTTTCTTTCTATTGTAAAATGGAGAGTTTATTTAATTTCATTATTTTCTACTCCATTGTTTGCAAAAGTACAACAGGTTTTTGTATATTAATTTTGTAGTCTGCCACTTTACTCATTAACTCTAGTTGCTTTTTGGTGACGCTTTTAGGATTTCCTATATATATTATCATATCATCTGAAAATTGTGGTAATTTTGCTTCTCTTTTCAGTTTGGATTTCTTTTATTTCTTCTTCTTGCCTAATTTCCTGCGCTAGGACATCCAATACAATGCCGAATGATAGTGGTGAGAGTGAACAGCCTTGTTTTTGTCCTGATCCTAGAAGAAACACTTTCAGTTTTTCACCTTTGAGTATGATGTGGCTGTGGGTTTATTATATGTGACTCTTATCTTGAGGTAAGTTCCTTCTGCTACAAGTCTGAGGTCTCCTATTGGGGCCCCGATGGGTCCTTTGAATCCCAGTAATAGAAATTAGCTAGAAGTCAAATGAGAAGCCTTAGACAGAAGTTTTCTTGGGAACTCAGGAGAGAGTCAGTAAAGTTTAGAGTATAATGTGACTCCACTGGGGAAGGAGGAAGTGAGCGGGGAGCAGTCCATGCATGGGGCAGGTCAGCCATGGGGATAGAATTCAATGTGACTCCATTTGAGTGGCCACTGGTTGAAGTTTGTAAGCAGTTCTTCAGCCACTTAAGGGCACTGAGAGTGGAACAAGGCCATTTCACAGTCAGTGATTGACAGTGACCATGACCTAGAGTCTCAGGAGCTACACTTACTTTCTGAGACTTCCTTGCTGGTCCCAGAATGCCTGGGAAAAAACTGAAGACACTTATTTTACCCCAGCCCCCTTCTGCCTTTTACCTGGTTTGGCAGAGTAGAAATTTGCTCTAAGAGGGAGGTGCTCAAGTTTAAGTTTTGTGATTGTGATAGATTCCTGCTCTGAACTCTAAGCATCTTCAGATCCCCTCGGGTTGAAGGCCAGGAGATTCCTTGTGTTTCTTTAACAATAGCTATATGGCTGGGAAGGGCTAGCTGAAGGCAGCCTATAGTTAAGAGTTTTGTCATTCCCTGCAGTTGCACATATTTCTTGATCATCTTGTTATCCCTTGGGAACTTATTTTATTTTTTTAAATAAATTAGGGGAAGGGAATTGGTGATTACAGCATTCTGGGGGAGACAGGGAAGTAAGGTGATTAGAAGAGAGGCATTATTAGTAACATGATCAATAATTCTCTAAAACTGGTGGTCCTAACAGGGGATAGGGTCTTCTTGCTCCTGGCTCTACTTCTGCCTATCACATTTCCATGCTTGTTTTATGTAGAGTTTTCATTACAAATACGTGCTGAATCTTATCAAATGCTTTCTCTGCATGTATTGGTATAATAATACATATTTTTCCCTTTGTTTGACATGGTGTATTACATTTAGAGATTTGCATATGTTGAACCATCCTTGAGCAGAAGGTTTTAACAAGCTGATCTGAATAATGAAATATGACTAACCTGCCAAGAAATCATCTCTACTATTAGAAACCTACATAGTAGGCCTTCATGCTTTTTCTGAGCGTCTATTGATCACTCATGCCTGGCCTAAGGATGTGTGGGCAATACCAAATGTAGTATGTTAACGTATTTCAATTAAAACTGACATTCTGTTGATCACACGCTATAGCAATGATTGATGGGAAGCAAGGTGTAAATTACTTTGCTGAAATGTATTTTGTCCCAAGCATGCAACTCAACTATTGCTAGCAACGCCAGGATTTTCCCTATTAATTCAACAGAGATTGGCATTGATGAACTTAGATAAATGCAGTAATACACCCATTATCCATGAATTCACTTTCCAAGGTTTTGGTTACCCACTCACCACCGTGATACAGAAATATCATGTGTTATAAGACATTTTGAGAGGAATAGAGATCACATTGATCCAACTTCCATTGTATGTGTGTGTTATATTGTTATAATTGTTCTCTTTTACTATTAGTTATTGTGGTTGATCTCTTATTATACCTAATATATAAATTAAGCTAGCTCATCAGTATTCATAGGTATAGGAAAAGCCTAGTACATATAGGGTTCGGGACTAACTCTGGTTTCAGACATCACTGTGGATCTTGGAGCCATAAGCCCAGTAGATTAAGGTGAACTACTGCAGATTAAAAACAAATTACCATTTAGTATCTTGAAAAATCAAGGATAGGAAATGGGAGGGACAACAGGGTTAATTTAAGTGGTACCTTTAAACTTCACTTTGGAACTTTAAATATTTTCTCTTTAGCCAAAATATGAACACAATTAGAAGAAATAACTGGCATTCACAGAGTTACAGAAAAACACAGGGTCATATATGTATAATGTACCTAGATTTCCAGTGAAATTTCTCCTTGATAAACTAGTCAGTGTGACTAATAAAACCAAGTAATTTCATTGATTCATAGTTTTATAATGCAAATTCTCATTCTCCTTTACCCAATTCCTTGAAAAAAGTATTAGGTATATGTCGCAGTATCTGTTGTGGAAATTAAGAACAAATTCGTCTGAGAGGCTTTGACTGCCCCATATATTTTGCTTCACTGAAGTGACCAGAGATCAAAATAGAATCCAAAGATATTTACAAAACTGAAATAAATTTTGATGTTTAGTTGAGGCTCATGGAAGATAACAAATGTGAATATGTATTGGAAGGTGTTATACATTGTGATGTGATTCTCTGTGGTTACACTTTACAGATCGTAAATATGAAACTTTTGTACCATGTGCCTAAGGAGGTCATAAAGTGCTTTTTTGTTATTTCACCTTTTTTTGTCTAAAAAATAAAAATTCATTTGTCTAAAAATGCATCCGAGAACACCAGAAGAGTCTATTTTATCCTTAAGTGATTTAACCTTTTTGGCTGAAGCTTTGCTGGTATCTAAAGCAGAGCGTGTGATCTGTTTCAATTTCCCAAGTTCTGTCTCAGTTGGTTCACAAATTCATACTTGAAGGACAAAGTGAGCTCTATGAACATCTTTCAGCTCACATCTTCACAGTGGCTAAAAGGGGTGTACAAGTGAAGAAAAAAATTAGCCCTCATTGACTGCCAAAAGTCTCTTCTGTATTATAAAAAAAAAATGTAATTGCATTCACTGATGACAAGTGTGGGTGCATTTGGCAGACAAGGGGAAAGGACTTTGCTATGTATCTGCTGTTCAAAAATCCTTCTCATTCTGCTAACACTTTTCCTCTTCATGTCATCAAAAATAATTTTTTACTGATTATGTTGACACCCTCATAATGCCAGAATTTTTCTTACATCTCAGATGTAACTGTCTGTCATGATCTGCATTCAAGTGTGTTGTCTTTTTAAAAATATACTATATATGTAAAAAAATACTTTTCAAAACTAACAAGTTCAAGTTTTACTTGCTTTATGAAGACTAGTTCGTATCGACATAGAAGTGGACAGACAACACATTCATTTTCAGTCTTCAGAAACTAATTTTATCTTCCTGACCAGCTGATACCTTAAGATGCTAGAACTTATTAAGTCATGTTTGCTGACTTACAACACAAAGTGTTGTAAAATGAGACAGTTTTAGAAGGTGAATTGAATTACTTTTGTCATCTCACATATGAAATAGTTTCTTTCTAGATATTTCTAATTTAAAAGAAGCATAATCTGCCGAAAATGAAAATGGAAAAAAAATTAAAATTCACTGCAGGTTGTTTTACGTAATAGCTATAGTTATAGTCCTGAAAATGTAGCAGCAAATCAAGTCATATTTTGCCATTGACTTATTTTATATTTGAAATATGTGTTTAGAAGTTTTTTTCTCAAAAAATACATTTAATGCCATTTTCTTAGAACAACTCCTGATTCTTCAATATGTCTAATATCTGTATCTTTCACTAACTGACCTCTTCTGAGACATTTTATTACAAATGGTGAGAGTATAATTTCTTCTTCAGATTGCAGTTTATAGTTTTTGCAGATTCTGCAAATAATTCCCTACTTCTCCTTCCTCTATTCCTAATAGAATTAAATGGAAAGCACCTTCTAGCAAACAATCTTATGGATATATTAGAAATAGAAGCTTAATAATTTCAGTGGTGTTGTGCCTTCTGAACCATGTTCAACTGAAGATTATCCTACCTAAAAAAAAAAAAAAAAAAAAAATCACCTAGCCAAAAAAACATTAGTCTTTAAGATAGAAAAATAAGAGACAGAAACAAGTAAAAATTTCAAGACAGGGTAAAATCAATGAAAAATATTGGGGGGGGGGGAATATATATATCTACATGTATGTGTCCATATACATGCTATTTTGCTGTTACGTATTTCTATAACCCTGTTAAAGGAAAATTACTAGAAAAATATGGTGCCTGAAGAAACTCATTTAATGCCTGCCTATTGAATCATAAAATCTGAAGGTCGAGTCACAGATATATCTAGTAACCATCATTACAAATAGCACACATACATACACATCTAACAAATGCTGACTACGTTTTTCCTTGACATGCTGCTAGATCAGTTTTCTTATCAAGAATTTCAAAAGCACAAGTACTCTAATTTTCCAGCAGGATTTTCCAATGCTGTTTAGACATATATGTGTACAATCAAGGGAAACATTGAAAAGCAAGAATAAGTGGGCTTCGGGCACAGGAAATGTTATATAAATGCTGTGGCACATCTCTTCCCTAGCAGTCGAGGCAGGTAGCATAATCATCCTCAGATTAAATTTAAGAAAACATACTACTCTACAAAAATGTATTACTTCAAGATACAAAGTAAATATTGATTAAAATAGAATTTGGACGAATAGAGAACAAATTCATTTTAATTCACTCACATTGACAAGAATATCAAAATACAATGACTCTCCTCTCAAATGTTTTACCAGAGTCTTGCGTATATCTGACTTTAAGTTCAACAAATTTTTCTATGTTAATATTAAAGTTTGAACTCACGTTCTTGATTTACAATGCTAAGTATTTTTTCACTTGTTGGAACACTGTTTCCTCATAATCAAGTGGTCAAATAAGTTAACTAGTCTGAAATCATTGGGTTGACCTTATAAATGTTTATCAACTCTTCATGTAGGGAAGTGGGGAATGTTGGACAAATCGAAACAAACATAGTGGTTCTAAGCCTACACCTATTTCAATTCAGGACATTAAAGACCCCAGCTCCCCACCCTCCACTTACCTATGGAGATCAGAGTGCTCAAAAGCAATCTTTGAATTGCTGTCACCACGTTAGCAGTTAGCAGCATTTTTTCCCTTTCTTCAACTTCCTTTTTGTCATGTCCACAGTATGAGAAGTGGCTTGAAATAATCACACTTTTAGAGAGGCAGGCAGCCTCTCCTGTGTAAAGACCAATGTCCACACTGAGGAAAGTCTGAGATGGCAGAGAGAGAGAGAGGGAAGAAGGACTTTCTGAGAAAGGCCAGAGAAGAAACCAAACATGAGAGGCTTTCATGTGTGGCTCTATACCAGGACTTCAAATAGTGTCCTTTTGATCAATGATGTTTCATTAAAATGTAAAATGTTGATGAGAAAAAAAAATGCTGGATGACACTGAATGAAGCAACCATTATTCATTTTTCAAGGACCTGCCTCCATTTGCTGTTGCTTAGTTTAAAGTCACAGTTTTCAAGAACTTACTGACGTCTTTAAGTGAGGACTTACTGTTATGTATTCACCTGTTGATGGACTTTTGAGTTGTTCCCCGAATGTGTGAATAGTGCTGTTATCAACACTAAAGTAAGCGTTTTTATTTGAACAACTATTTTCAATACTTTGGAGAGTGAAATTACTGGTTCATATGGTAATTCTATGTTTAATTTATTGAGAAATTGACAATGTTTTCCATAATGACTGCACCAAATTATATTTCCACCGGCAATATACATGGATTGCCTTCTTTCCTTCCTTCCTTCCTTCATTTTTCTCTCCCTCCTTCCCTCCCTTCCTTCCTTTCTTCCTTTTTACTATGATTTGAATCTCTTTTTTCTATTAAATTTTATAAGTGGTTATTGCTGATATATAAAACACAACGGACCATTCTGCTACTGACCCATTGTATCTTCTCTACATTTTTATATACTGTATAGATCTCAGTAAAATTTAGTGCTTGCCTCTACACTGACTTTATTTCTGTCAAGCTATTTTATGATACTTTAAACCCTTCAAGGACAGGAATTGCTATATTATCTATGCCTATTCCTTACCTAGCACAATTATTTTAAAAGTACTGCTTACCTTATTAGGTAAACTGTTTACCTTATTATTTATGACAGATACTTACAAAGTCAATCATACAGAATTCTAGGTTATTACAGATTATTGAAGCGATTTCTAAAACTACACCCAGTTTAGATTTGGAAAGTAAACAGGATAACATAATTGCTTTGGAGGTGGAATCAAGAAAGAAAAAACTCAAGAGGAAATGAGGAGAAAAATAAACACATCTTGGTCTTTTGACTATACTGGCTAATGCATACAGGAAGTCATATTTAAATGAAACAAACTGAGATAGTTATGTGTCTTCACAAGTTCTTCTAGTGCCATTAGAACATGCAAACAGTGTGGGGTTTGGGTTTTTCATAAGGTTTTAATAAAATGAAGCACTTTAACCATAGAAGTAGCCAAAAGGCAATATTAATGCCAATTCACAGAACTGCAGAATTTTAATCTGCATCCTCTCTTATTGATAAGAAACAGAATATTTATAGGAAAAACATTCATAAATTCTGAATCTAACATTTCACCTAATTGTAATTCACCTAAGCATAAACATTTTAAAGAAGTATACAGCTTGGATCTGGTGAGTAAGAAATTACTATTAAGAATAATATACAACAGGTACAAGCATACAATCTTACCTAATTCAGTGCACAAAGGCAAATACAAATGTTCTTAAATTTAGAACTAGAGTTCCATCTTAGATGAATTAGCACAGAAAATAGATCTAAAACAAGGAATTCCTTCTTTTCTCATCTTTCTTCCTCTTTTCCTTTCTCTCTCTGTCTCACACACAGACTCACACACACACATGCACACACATGCACACACACACACATTATTCAAAGGTGTATTTGTGGAGTATGTTATGTATTTCTTGATTAAATCGCACATGATCATTTTCCTAAAGTAGAATTTCAGTGGAAAATGCTTCACAGAAAAAAAAAAAAAAACCACAAAGAATGCTGGCATCACTTAGAATTGATACTCACTACTTGCTATATTGCATTCCTGGAAATTCATAGTTCAATGAGTTAGTGAAGGGTTCTAGAAGTCCTCCAGAAGTAAAACGGCATTGCTTAAATTGTTATTCCCAATGTATTTCACCATGAAACCATTTTATACCAAAACCTAACAGCATTTACAATGCCACAATCATCAGGATATGTTTGGTCCCTTCATGGTAACAAGCAACCCCAAAATATCTGTGTTATAATAAAATATCTCATTCATATGGCATATTTAATGTGGTCCAGCCCACTCTGCAGCTCAAACACAAGCCAAATCCCTTTGTTGGTGTTGCTCCATGGTAATTGGTGGCCACGTTAAAAATGTCATCATTCATCAACCTGCGTTGAGAGCTACCAACATCCCAGCATGTCTTACATCCTCTAAACTTTCTGCTTCGATACTTATCTCATGGTATCTGATATGATCAGTAAGAAGCTTTATTTCTTATCAGTGACCATTATATTATAGTGGTCTTAATTCCTTACAAATCAGTCACTTGACAAAGAACATTAAACATTCTAACTGTCTGTCTTCTTTTCTCTAAAATGTGCAGGGTCTAGGTCACAGGTTTTCAAAGCAGAGCTGGTTTCAAATGAGAAAATCTGTCAAGTAGATTGGACTTGGCTTTTTTCTGGCTTAATTTCTATCACTTCTGGATTTATTTCCCTTGAATATTGGGATTTCTTATATAATTTTGCCTATTATATAATTTAACCACAGAGTTCTGTGGTTAAAAAAAAAAAAGTTTATTTGCCACGCCATGGTGGAGTAACTGTTAGGTCAATCATCTCCAAAAGAGCAGACACACACCCCTGGGTTTAAGTCCCAGGTCCAGGAGGGAAGCAACCAGTGTGAACAATTAATAATAAAAAAATAAAACACTTCTTCTTCCTCTCTCTTCCTGTCTGCCTGCCTACTTGCCTTCATTCCTGTCTGTACCTTGCCTTTAAAAAAAACATTAGTTTACCTCTTGATGATATTTTCTTAAATGTCACTTTCAGCCTTGATATTTAGCATACCCGATTGACTGTTAGGATAAGACTTTTGACACACTCAGCGTAGACAATATCAGCGAGGACAGTTCAATTAATCTGAGTTGCTTGCACGTACTGGACTATGAGACACTTAGCTTTAGTTCGCCATCTTAATGGCAAAGAAGGGGACCTGTTGCCTGGTTTCCCTGCTTTGGAGTCTACTGTATGACTTTAATCATTCTTCACAAATCTCAGGAAGTTAGTTTATTCCCCTGAAGAAACATAAGCTACTGGGGTCAAACAAAAGCTATACAGCTGGTGTGCGCACAAGTCCAGTCTGCCCCATGCCTCCAACGTTCAGTCAGCCCCTCTCAAGTCTCACTTACTATTGCAGATTCAAAGGATCCTGGGGTCAAGTCCTTACTGAGGATTAGATGTTTATGTTCGTCTAGTTCTAACAATGTAGTTTGATATTTGGATGTTCTTACCTATCCTTTTACCAGTTTTTATGAGGTCACCGCAATTTAACATAGGATCATAAAAGAGATTAATCGCTCTTTTGATAATTCTGATATATTGAGAATACTACTTTGAACTGAATAAAGAAAGAACCTGAGTTCATGAAAACATTATGCAGAGAGAAATACAATCATTTTTTTTAGTGATATCTGCATGGCAATAGTCATGTCATGTATTTGTCACTCAGAAACATGATAAACTTCATCACCAACATAGCAATCTTTGAACTTGTCTCTTTGTGCTTCCTTTGTTGAAGAGAAATCAACAATATCCCATCCATGTGTCAGTACTAAAAATTGTGAACAATAAGGAATCATAAATTGATCTGAGATTACTGAAGAATGTTGTTTTACCTTTGAATTGGGAATATGACACTTTCACTAGAATGATATAATTGATATCTTTGTTGATCTAATGAGAATTCACATGTGTTCCTTCAAAATTAAATAGAAATGTATTGTTGTTCACTTTCCATTAAATATTTTCTTTAATGATTTTTTTATTTCTCAGAATAGAAATTTACATGCTCACATTTCAGGGCTCAGTAGCATAATTAGGGAAAAAATTAGATCACTTACATGCCTTGCAGCAAAATTTTCAAAGCCAAAATATAATCCCAATTCAGAAAACTGAGTTTGTTTTTTCAATCAGTTCGTTTCTATTATATCAATCAACCACTCTGAAAGTGAAATTTAAACTTCCAAATGTGAAAATATATATTTCTGGTAGTTAATATTCTTCACATATTCAATTAAATATGGGCAAATGTGATGTATGGCACTATCCTACCAGGCTTGCCCTGCAGATCTCTCCAATGTAAGCCATCTATTTTCTTTTCATATCCATTTCGTAAATGTAGGTGAGAGTGTTGGGGAAATTTTCCTCAAGAACCTCAAGAAGCAATGAGCTTAAAAACAGAAAGAGCTAAGTCCTTGAGTTGCCACTTGGGTAAGAAGTGATCAACACTGGGTTGATTGTTGTGTGAGTATTAAATAAATAATAAACAAGGAAAGTATTAAGCCTATAAAATTTGAATTGTTTGTTGTATCAATTATTCTAACCTGACTAACCCAGCAAATGTGATTTCAGGAACCAATGATCCCACTGTCATCATCAATATTCCTGGATAATAAACTAATAAATATTTGTCATTATCAACAAATCACAAAAATCAAATTAAATATCTACATATGGCATAATAAGGAATAACTCGCTTTTACTGAGCATTCCTCATAAGCCAAGTAAAATATAATTCTTAGCCTTAATATAGGTCTTAAAATAAAAATCTAGATAATTAGATAACTGGATGAAGATGAGTAAGTTCATAGCTAGGTTTCACATGTAACTTTCTTTGGTTGGACAGCCTGTTCTGTTAAGCAGCAAGCTATATTGCCTTTCGGTTTCACACTCATCCTCACATTGTTTTCTGACAAGCATAGCATCAGTGACCTGTGTTATATCACGCTGGAGTTACCTATTGCTTGATAATGACCCATTGCACTTGTTATTTCTAATTCTGAACCTCTTGAAAATTAATCCCCAAATTAAGTTCAAGTTCATAGTCATCAAAGATCTTTCTTACAAGCAGCATAATCCACTTAAGCTATTTTAAGTAGAAAAAGGATTTATTAAAAGTTAACGGAAGATATAGGAGGCTTACAGACCCACATCCAATAACATTCTTCAAATTATACACCTAGCCTCAGCAACAGAGGCTTATCTGAGCACAGACATGGCTGGGAACACAGAGAACATACACACACATGCATATATACATCTATCTTTCTATTTATCTATACACTGTATAGATAATCACTGTACCTGGGATACATGCCATTACTGTCTTGTTACACATAATAGGTCTCCTCCATGCTCTGCTATATGAGAATATGGACTTTATGTGAACTTTATGTGCCTGGCTCTTCATAAAAGAAGAGTGACTTTGTTCAGTCTCCTGACTGAAGGTTGGGATATCAGGTTTTGATCTCTGCTTTGAGTAGATAGGTCTCCTTGTGTGGGAAATTTCCCAACATAAGACTTTTGTTCAAAAGATTCAGCGTGACAACAAACATGACATATGCTCACTAAAATGGCAACCCCAAATCACATGAAAGCTAAGATTGCAGGGAAATAGAAACTATGCTCCTCTTAGAGGAAACTGATTCACAAATGGAACAGAGCAGTATTCCAGAGAAACGTAATCTGAGGAAAGATAAAGAAAGCTGCTACATGATGACTTCTAAGTTTTGGTGAAGTCATAGTATCCTTGCGCAAAATGGTTTCTAGGCATCTTCATAACACACAGTTCTCTGCAGTACTTAAATAGAAAGTCTGTAAATGCAAGACAGGCAGGGAACAACTTCAAAATGTTGATAAGAATAAATAAATCTTATAGTACAACTCTTAGAGAACAGAGGAAGAATTCTGTTCTGAATGGCTCTCAGAAATACTCTCCAATGGTGTTTCAGATGATTGAATCTGGAGAGCTCACACACTTGCTTTGAATCCTGGCTCCACCAGTTGCCTTATCATCTCACTACATTGTTAATTCCATGAAATTATGAGTCCTGTCTCATCTGAATTTGTGCCAATTATAGCCCCCGCCTGGACACAAAACGTAGCAATTCATATTTGTGGAACAAATTATTTCAAGTGGTAGTAACCAAAAATGGATTTTGTGTATTTAGATTTAAAAGAATGTCTAGTGACTAGTAATTGGGAAGAAAAATGCATTGATAATATGGGTTTCCAACAGGCCAGGCTTGAACGTAATATTTCTAGAAGGATGGTTTTAGAGAATCAATTTCATATCTGTTTTAATTGTCACATGCACAAAGTGGCCTCAAAGCACCACAGAATGATTACTGTGGCTGTATATCACATTGACTGAGACACTGCTTCTCCTGAGTCCAGAAGCTAGTTAACATATAATATTCACTATCCCTCTCTCTTTCCAATGTTTGTGTCCAAACATTGTTTCTTAAGTAGTCATATTGATCATATTGATTAATACTCCTGGTAGAAATGATGAAAAAGTATTGATTTGCTCTTGTAAACCTCTGCTCTAACTGCAGTATCTGGAGTGTCGCTTCCTTGAACTCCGTAAGAGCTCTCTTCTCAGGCCTCCTCCATTCTTACTGATTACATCTGCAGATGGAAATCAGGTGTGAAAATCCATTAAGATGCCTCACAACAGGACAGACTTTGACTCTTATTGAACTCTCATGTTCTCTCTTCCTTAATTAAGGCACAAGAACATTTTACCATGGAGAGAGAATGACTTTGAGTATGGATCTTATTCCTTCTAATGGCGTGCAATTCGCCCAATTGGGAGATAATGCATTTTCTTACTTCGTTGCTTTGCAAAGAGCCACTTACTCAGTTCTTCCAAGGGAAGAATAAAGAGCGCGGTTTTACTTATAAAGAGCTCTCTGTTATTCATGTTACAAACAAGAAATGAAGTATACAGCTGTTCCCCCCAAATTATAACATGTTTTTTTCACTAAACATTTTAAAGCCCAAATAAAGAAGAGCATTTAAATGAGTTAGTGACATAGAATCTTATTGTAGAGCTAGAATAACTCTTAACAAAAAGCAGTTACCAACTCGGGCTTTGCCGTCAGATGGCTCAGATTAAAATCTTGGCTCTCAGTTCACTAGCTGTGTGACCTTAGGCAATCTACACCACCTCCTGAACCTCACTATTTTCTTCTGTATAATGATAATTATGATGACTATTAAAATGAACAATAAAATATTTTGTAGAATTTTATTAATAAAAATAAAATAATATCTACCTCATGGGCTCTTTATAAGGGCTAACTGAGATCATGCTTTTCAGCACTTCATATTCAATAGATGCTCATTATTTTTACTTTTAATATTGTGTGCATTTCTATCTCACAGGTTATTCTATTAAAAGGAAACAAAGCAAAAATATATTTCCATAACATTTCCTGATCTTCAGTCATTAGATAAATGCATCTCAAAATTTTTATTTTCTAAAAGCTTCACTGACAATGTGAGATGCAAAAAAAACAAAATCATTGATCTCCATAGAGAAAAAAGATGCCAAATACAGAGTTTCTCCAGACTAATAGTAGTTCAATATAAACATGAAGACAGGACAATCTCTTGGTCATTCACATTAGTTATTTGCACTAAACTATTCACAATAGCAGGAACATTTAATGAAGAGTCAGCCTTCACTTATTTAGCTTCTGTTGATTCTCAAATTAAAATGATTACTAAGAACAAGAGCCATAAAGCATTATCGCAGATATCTATGATACAGGATTTACCTACCACCTTGGACAAAAGTATGGGGCAAAAAGTATTAGGCTAAAAGAAGGGTATTGGGAACATGAAAGACCAACAATTCCAAATTAATGGTGTTTTCCAAAATACGGTTGCTATCATTTTCAAGGAATTTCCAAAGAATCAAACAGGGATGAGGGAATAATAGAGTCTTTTCCACTCCTTCTGAATGATGTCTTTTGCCTGTTTTTATATGCAGATTTTTAAGACGCAGTAATAATTAAGACAGCTCTCAATAACAGGGTACTTACCTTGTGTTAAGTATTCTGCTAGGTAACGTGCATGAATTCTCATTTAGTCTCACAATAAGTCTGTGAGAAAGTCAACTGATTTTTCAAATTTCAAAGATAAAATACAGCATGAAAGGTCAATAATTGGCTGCATCCAAGATAAGCAGTTAGTCATTGTGCAAACTAACTCTACATACAGAAGAATGCACTAACTGACCATCCAGAGACCCCTAACTACCTTGTCGACCCTCCAGCTTTCAGTCCAGGGAACACGCCGGTGCTGGTGCTGGCTGAGGGCAGCAGATTCGTGTAGTTAACTGAGGACGTTTGCCCTACACTCCTTCCCCACTGCCAGATGTACACCTGAGGCTGCTTCTTAGAGGATAGCTTTCTCCTTGATGCCAGAGAGGAACAATTTGCCAGTGGGACATTTGCCTTCGAGCTCCTGACCCCAAGTCCTGGAGAACATGACTGGGCCATTAGATTACTCAGAGACAGTTACCCCTTCAAAAACTGCTCCTTTATCTTTGTTTTGACACTCTGGTGCATTTTAATGATTTAATGCAATTAGGAAGCCATTCCATTGAAGAGAGGTGGTATACCATACAGAAAAAAAGACTTTAACATCAATCCTAGGACAATATGCTCCTTTTCTGCTCATTTGATTTATAATAACAAGCAATTTATCTTAAGGGACTTTCATTTGTAGTATAGGGATTATATAATATTTCATTTACTCTTAAGATATATCTCCTTTTGATTTTGGATATATGTGAAATTTGAAGTGTGTTACAACTGATAGCATCTTCCAATCTTGGCTGGCCAGGTCGCCGCAGTGAGATATTTGTTATTACCTGTGTACATGCAAACAAAACTCTCAGAATGTGTGGTGATGGAGACAACAGATCACTTGTTCCGTGAATCTCAAGCCACTGCACCAGGAGCAATGAGAGGGTTAAAGACAGGCATGCTCAGGATGTGGTCAGAGATAGAGACAGAGGAAGTGATAGAAAGTTAACACAGAAAACGTTAACTATGCATTTTTTTTTCAGTTCATCCTATTCTCATCTACTTTCAAAAATTATTTGGGGCAAAAAGAGTTTAAGTGTCTTAGCCAAGTTCCATAGGCAGATGGGAAATTGCTCCATTCCTAGCCTATGCTGCTCTTAATCATTTTAATTCTTAACTGTCCAAATGCCCACACTATTGCCAGTAGCAGCACCAGTTAAACGTGAAGAGCGTGGGGTGAGTGATCTTGTTTGTGCTACAGAAAAGCATGAAGTAGGGTCAGGGAGACAAACAGGGAATATTTCCTCTAGAGAAGAACATCAAGAGCACTCCAGTGGCGAAGAGGGTGTAGACAAAGGCACAGAGGCGGGAAGAAGAAAACTAATTTATCCATAAATAAATAAGTATTAGCTGGCAAGGAGATTTGTTGAGAAGAGTAATAAGGCTAAGAGGTGGAAAGAAAGGAGGACTACTTATTAAAATCATTAATTCAGAGCATGGCATTTAGGCTTTTTCTAAAGACGACTGAGTTGCTAAGGTTTCTGAAACCATCACATTTTGAATGTTGACTATGGGGAAGACTAGTCCATTAGGTGTATGCAGGCAGCGATGATAAAGTGCCGATCTTTGTAAATAAAATAAAAGGGGAGGAACCGATAACATTTCATTAGAAGTCTTACTTACGATAGATGTGAAAGCTCAGATAAGAAAATGTATTACAGAAGTTCACATGAGTAAGTGCCTTGTGAAAGAGTTCAGATAAGTTTGGGAAATGCCAGAGTACACAAAACTCTGATTATTCCAATGCTAGACTTTTCAGATCTTAAGGGGATATAAATTATAGCATTACTCATGTGTTGATCATTGAACATTTTTTACACTTCCCCCTTGGAGTGTCTATTAATGACATCTGCAACCAGAGTTCCAGTGAATCTGGTTTGCATAAACAGAGTTCCAGTGAAATGCTGAGTTACTCGTATTCTAGTTATGGACTGACCTGCAGTTCTTCTATTAGTCGTTTCATTTTCAGTCTTAGATGAGCAACTTCAAATCTTTCATAAGCATATTTTATATTCAACCTAATATTTGTGACTCAAAACCATAGGTGACCAAGTTACCAAAATTAACTGCTGACAACATTATAAGAACATGTCATGAAAGTAGGTAGTAAATGAGAACTGATATGAGTATGTTCATACATGCATACATCTATAGTAATGCGTGTGTATGCTTTTACCCATGTGTTTGTATGTGACCATATAGGTATATGTGTGGACACACATGTAGGGGCTATTTATATTCCTTACACTGGGTTCAATTCTACATAACTCAGCAATAGTTGTCATTTTCTGCCTATTTTATAGAAAACACATTCATCTTAGAACAGTAGAAAGAAGCATCCTGATAACATTTTTTTCAAAGTCTTTGCTAGCAGAGCAAAAAGAATGTATTACTTGCCATCAGAATGGGTGATTTGCACTTGCCTTAATTTTACTGTCTGTGACTCTGTCAGCAAAATGCACAATTGTATAAGCAGAATTATAAAAGGTTGCTGTTGGTTTTCTGCAGACTCTCTATTCTTCATCACACCTTCAGAAGATAGGTTTCTAAATAGTAGCATATACCATCTAAAACAAGAGTTTGCACAAGTTTAATTGGGAATACAAAAATCTTTTTCTTTGTCACAGACAATATTGAACTCATTTGCAAGGAAGCCAAAAATCAATAATTTATATATTTACATTTTGCACACAAGAAACTAATCATCGGTCTCCTAAGAAATTCTATTATTATAACAGTCTCCTGCTCTCTGAAAAACAAAAACAAAATAACTGCCATATTTCTTATGTTTCAGCAAAACTCAGGGGTGTGTTTCTTCCCAAGCAGGCCATGCTGATCCTGGTCTCTGTGCTTGTTCTCATGGCACCTCCTCTGCCCAGAGTGTTCTCTCCTCTGTCTTTCTGGCTGCTATGATGTACCACAGACTTGGTGACTAGAAACAGCAGAAATGCTTGCAGATCTGAATGATGAAAGCCCGAGATGAGGGGCCATCCTGGTGGGTGAGGGCTGTCTTCTGGTGTGCAGACTTCTTGTACTCTCACCTGCTGAAAGGGCTAGTCTAGATGACTAACCCCATTCTCGAGGTTGACCCCTCTGTGACTTAATCACCTCCCAAAAGCCCCTGTCTCCTAATACTGCAAGCATCTCCCTAGAGATTCTGATTCTGTAGGTAGCAGTGGGACCCAGAAATCTCTTTTTAATAGATAGTACAGGGCATTTGGAAACAACTAAATATATCAGCATTTGGGAAGCACTAACGGGCATCAAACTTTCCTGAAGGCCGAGGTTGTTATTGTCAGTTTATTTTGTTGCTGTTGCTAATTTGTCAGTTTTGAAAGAAAAAGAAGAGGACACTTTCCTCTCCATGTCTAGAAGGGCCCTGACTCAATGTTTATGGTGACCTACCAGGAGTCATTTAAATAGTAATAGTGGTAAATGCAGAGGGAAATGGAAAACAATAAAATCCTAGAAAAAAATGGTATAATCTCCAAATAACTGAGAAATGCTTATACATTAAAGAAAGCATATGCTAATTTGCTCATCTCAAGATATGAAGTATATATTATGATCATATTTTTCCCATTTTTAGCTCCTCTCACAAACACGTATGTGGAATGGCCTCTATGCTTTACTACCCTCAATGTCTATGTTAGCATCATCAGTTCCTCTTAAATGTCCTCATAGGTTATAGTGATATGGTGAAAGAACTGGAATGGAATCTTCGGTCCTAATATCAATTGCTTGTTTGAGTCTTTTCTGGGTCAACATTAGCTCTCGCTGTGACCATGCCTCCTGGGCGATGAAAGTCTTTACTGTTGAAGGAATTCATGGGTAGCAAGTTGCTGGCAGATTTACTGGCATCTGAGAGACATGCGGCCTAGACTTTGGTTCTAAGAGAACGAGGGTGAGCAGGCTTCTTGCATTCAGTTTAAAAACAGCCTCACAGAAAGGCCTTCATGGGATGTAAGTAAGAAAGGGTCATCTGAGGAAGACAGTTCTCTGATAAAAGAAGGGAAATCATTCCAAACACAGAAGAGTGTGTTATCTGTAGAGAAAATATAGGAGCAGAGACTCAGGGCACGGGGTAGTGAGAAGAGAGCAAGATGGGAATCCAGACCTAGAGGGACCCTAATGGTCAGAAGAAAGCCCACCAGGCCACTCACGCCACTGTTTTCACTATGGCTGTCGGGTGTCTGGAATCTCAGAGTATGTTCTAATGCCGTGCAGAGTGGTGTCCTACAAGAAGAAACTAACCAAGAACAATAACCATCAGTTTTGTGCTGGTCACCAATAACCATAATCAAGGAACTATAGAGCAAGCTGCACAGTTTCCTGAATCTTTGGTATTTATTTCTTCTGATATTTTCCAACAGTGGTCACACTGCCTCTTCATCATCATCTGAGCGAGCTGCAGATGGTTTACTCTTTTTTCTCTTCAATCCAGTCCTCCAGCCAGTTAAATCATTTCCCTTGCTCTTTTTGTTCTTCCAGCCAATTTGTTCATTTCTGAAAAAACTGGCAGCACATTATTCTAGTTGTAGACTCGCAGTTGTATTTACAATGAATATTTATTGAGTGCTAACTGGGTGCTTGGCCTTGCATTAGGTACTAAAAAGGGCTCCAGTGGCCAATGATTTATGTAGGCACTGCCAGGGTGCCCAAGGAGTACTGTTCTCCCCACTGTCTCATATTCTCACTCTGTCATTTATCTCTTTGACAGTGGAGTACAGAGCTCCAAGATGAAAACATTAGCACTGAAAACTAAATGCGGACATGCTCTCTCTTCCCGTCAGAAGTTTGCTCTAAATTCAACTGTTATTTTTATTATCGTCAAATAGACCATTGTATGATCTTGAGCTAAAGAAATTCTGCCTCCCCACGTAGTCTTGAAGTGTTTTTAACAAACGCTATTGAAACCTAAATATTCGAAAAGCAGAGAGTTACCTTGGTCTGACATACCCACTAAATGGGTAGAGGCAGGATGGGAAAAAGACATTTTCTGTAGTTGTCTGACTCAGTTTCCCCACTCTGAGAACAGACTGACCAGGGACAGGTTTGAGCAAACACAACTTTATTTATTCATCTTGGAGTCAGGGTGTAGATACCCACACAGAACAGCATCCCTTTGCTCATCCCCATCCCACCCGTTCCAGAGGAAAAAACTTCATGTTCTTTCATGGCAGACACATTCTTTAATAATATCATCAAATACATCATTAACACTTCTTTAAAAAATGGTATCCACCACCTGGAAGTCTCTGGATTTTGCTCTTATCTTTCATAGAAACTACAAAGTACTTCCCAGTTATCCAACATAGCTGCTTGTTTCATGAAAATGTCACAGAGGTGTTTTCAAAACTCCTTTCAAGGGAAATGACTTCAATGGCTCCCATTTCTATTCTTGTCTGTTTAGTTTCTGGCCTGTTCCACTTGGAAAGGAAGAAAAGATACATGAACACAGGAAAGAATAAGCAATCGAGGTCAGGCTGGCCGTCTCTTTAAAAAAGAAATTTACTACCCAATTAAATTGTAGCCAACACTATCACAGTTGTGGAGAAGGGGTGGGTGAGGTGCCCATTTTTATCTAAAAAAAATTTTTTTGCCTTTGTATGACAACTACATTCTGGAGCTTAAGAACGCAAGAAAACCCATATATCCCAAGGTGACAAGTTCGGGTCCCAGGTCAGGGAACCAGCTGACACCACGAAACCAGCCCCATTCCAGTGTAATCAGCATCTATCTTCACAACTTCTCAACAGACACAAACTTTTGCAAGTGTGATCACCCTTTTCTCTTGCAACTCTTATTTGGTCTACAAAGTTGACAACATTCAGAGCAGAGGAATTTCTGCTACGACAACGTACATACATTACTAAAAACAAAACAAAAACTAAACAAAGTCCTGTACTCTGAAAATTACACATAAAATTAACAGGATTCAGAGGGCGGGAAGCTTGCCCCAAGAGTTAACAATGCACAAAATGAGAGTGAAAAGTGCTGGCGACTTTCCGATAAGGATTTTGAACAAGGTGGATGAGGTGGAACTCTGCACCTGTGAGTCTGCCGCCCAGGTGTGCCCGGGGGAGCTGAGCAAAGGAATAACAGAGGCTCAGAATGTTGGCAGGAACCTCTCTGGAGAGGCTGATCCAGGTTTAGGCACTCCTTTCTAATTTTATCAAAATATAGTCAAAAGGGCCTCTACTACCTGTTCTGTAGTGACTAAAACCAACCACGTTCTTGAAGCCTGGAAAGTCGTAATTCTCCCCTTCTTCGGGTTCCTCTTGTTTAAAGCATCCTCCCTAAACTAGCTTGGCTTTTATACCGTTCTGACGTGATACTCTATTCACCCACCATGGATAAGCCAATTCCTGCTAGAGGTATATTTTTGTAGCTGAATAAAGTCCACAGATACACTTGAGCACCAGGGGGGTTCCCAGGCCAGGGCCTCTGGGTGGGCAGCCCTGACACAAACTGAGGATAAGGGAGGCAGAGAATAGAGATTTTTTTTTTTAAACTTTTTTATTACACAGTAAAGAATACAACAATACCTGAATCATACTTTAAAGATTCACAGGTTGACAGACCATACATTACAGTCCAACTAAGGAAAAAAGGATAAACAAGAAACCACAGTTCAGACATAGTAGACTTAAAAGCTCAAGAGTATGCTGACAAAAGCATGATGCCTAGACCCCGCCCCCCAGTGTTAGTCTACCATTAACTTGTGGTACATGTCTGAATTAAGTATTGCACAACAACTTTAATTTTTCACAATAATGTCGCAGAACCCAAAATAATATTTAAAAAAATTACTTCAAATCTGCATTTCAACAGTCTCCAATTTTTTTCTGTCCCTTGAGGAATTCGGACAACATGGAGTCGCTTTCTTTCCCTAAGTATTCCAGACGTAGGCATGCTTTGCATAAGTAAACCAGCCTTGAAATTTTTAAATCCCCAAGACATGCACCTACACATTAAAAAAAAAAAAAAAAAGTTAAGAAAAAAATTAAAATGACAGGTGGCCCTGTCACACACAGTCTCATGACAGAGGAAAAGAGAGAGAGAAAAGTCAGAGACAGAGATAAAGAGATAGAGGACGCCCTATTCCTATCAGCGACCACCATTCAATTCTATCCAATGAAGATAACTTTTTTTTTTAATGTGTTATACCTACAAATTATACTCTCACATAGCCTGTATATAAGTGACAAGCAAAAAAGGAAAGTAACAAAAGTCTTCTTTTCTTTCTCTTCTTTAGGTTTATGAGGTCTGCATTGTTACCAAGAAGTGATATGGTTTGCAGCTGTATGAGCTTAACTTTTGGTATCCTGGTTCTTTTGTGCCCATTTGGTTTGACTAGACCAGTTTTTGTTAGCTACTGGTGCAATATACATGCTGTCAGAGGTAGAGTGAAACTTTTTGCCACTGAGGAGAATGTAGCAAAACAGGAGAGGAAGAGGAGGAGGAAGAGGGGAAGGAGGAAGAGGAATCAGAGATAGAGCTCAGAGTTAGGGATTTTTTTTTTTTGTATTTGTTTTCACTCAGGGTGCCCTGAATTCAAAGTAATGAGACGTACTGTACTAATCCTTATTTTACACACTAGTGTTAAGAATAACAGTGCTGTTTCACATACATCACAGCTTCTAGAGATAAAGACGTGTGGGTATGACATACCTCATTTTTGGGATTATTTAACCCTTCGTAGCCTAGAACATATAATAGCTCTGTAAGAAAGGACTGTCCAGTGTCACAAGCAGACTAGAAAGCAGAGTGAGGTCAAAGGATTCTGGGAGCACCATGGTAAAATATAACCCATTCAGAGCCTGGTTATGTGCTTTCATTTCACTTTAAGCAGGTGTGCCGGCAGATGGACTTCCAACATGCAGATAGATGTATTTATTTGCTCATCAAAATGTTCTAAACTAAAAAACCATTTGAAAAACAGAACACCACCCAAAACAAAATTAAAACCAACTTGTTTATGAAAATACGGGTTGGGGAGGGGGTGCTAAAAATGTCAGGGTTAAGAGACGTGAAACAAACCAAATTTAGGATTGCCTCTAAGCAGATACTTAAAAGCTATTTAAAACTGTATCCAAGGGCTATGTTAAAAAAGAATTCCAAAGCTAATGGATCATTTTGGATTTTTTTTTCATAAATGCCTGGTGTATCTATGTATGTGGAGAAGTGTCTTCCCAGCCTCAAAACTTTGGTTGTCTACACAGCCTGCGGCACTGCTGACTTCACCTAAAGCACACGACCACATCTTGGGCTACTGTTTTTCAAAACTAACAAGTAGTTCTGGTCTGGACCCTGGACAACGAAGGGTTAATGGATTCACACTATACCTTGCTGAACACATTTAACCTGCTGATCATTTGGAAAGTAGTACTGGTGCTTTTCAAAATTCCGATTTTGGTCCATCAGATCAGTCTTTGGCTGACTTCCCTTTTTGTAAGAATACTGTATAA
>RJWH01002888.1:138105-180605 GCA_004363575.1 Solenodon paradoxus
AAAAAAAAAAATCCTATAAGAGAGTGAAATAGCAGCTCCGAAAGATAGCCTTTTTTTCTTTTCTTTTCTTGAGGACAACCAAAAAGTCTATTTTTTTCTTTCTTTTTTCTTTTTTCTTTTTTTTTGAACTACTAGAGAAATATCACTAATACATACAGATATAAAAGCAGCATAGAAAGATACAGGTTTCTCACCAACTAGGAATAAAGAGACTAAATGTGGGCATATGGTTAAACTACAATGCATCTTCACATTTGTCCAACACATTTACAAGAAAACACCATTAGGAAACCTCACAGGACAGAAGTGTTTTAACACCAAGAGAACTACTAGTTTTTAATTAAAAATCCAAACAGGGTGGGGCTGAAAAAATTTGGAAAGGGGCTGGAGCTGGAGCCACCATTTTTGTAAAATTATTTTTTCAATATAAAATGAATGAGCTGGAATAGACCCAATGTCTGACTCTGTGGAACCTTGCAAAAGTGAAGAAACGTCAAAGGGTTATTTAGGGCAGCTGGCGGGTGTCGAAGCTGCCAGAATGCTAATTAACTGCAGGCTGAGTCTCTTACTTGTGTGTGTGCATGTGTGCATGTGTGTATATATGTATATGTATATATACTCATATATAAACATACGCACACATACACACACACACACACACATATATATAAAGGAGCCTTTTGTATTATGGCATTTTTTTTCTTGCTGCTGTATTCATACATCCCACTGCAAATCATCTTTCATTTTTCATTCTGTTGACCTGGATATTATTATTTCTTTTCAGAAACAGGGAAAAAAAACCCGAACAGCTGTGTCTCCTTCCAATATGCTACACATCTGCGCGTTTTGTAGCGGGTCTTCAAAGTTCAGTTAGCAACCCACGGACGCCATTCATCTTCTTGTTAAAATGTCTACCGCTGTAGCCAATGCTCATGCCCTTGAGGGTTTTCCTTTTTTTTTTTTTTTTTTTTTTTCCATTATTGTATATAAAGAACATTGTGACTTTTTTAATATTAGCATTTTTGCTTTCAACAGCAATTAGCAATCTCTTGGTTTGCTGTTTGGTAAAGCATCGGTTAATGAGGTCATCTAGTTTAAAATCCCAGCTACTAGAAAATAACAGGGAGGAGGTCAAATCTATCATTTCATGTTATATTCTCTGTTCTCTTTTCAGTTCTCTAAGGAAAAGATATCTTTGTGATCCACAATAAGTCATTACGACCCGTTACTGGCCCTCTGTTTTACTACCACCTCGAGATACAGTTAGGTTCTCTCTTGCTGAAGTACTGAAATAGGATAGTTCATCTATAAAAAAACAAACAAAAAACAACGACTTTGAGCATCTGAGGGTGAGGAACTGGTTTTGTGTTGGTTGTGTTGTCTTTCCTCCGACAGTTCTGAGCTCCCGTCTAACGTGGGGTTGTCTCTATGGTGGAGGGGGTCCCCGGGGTGGTGGACCTCGGGGTGGCTGCTGCTGGTGTGTCCATCGGGCTCCCAGCCCCGCTGGTCGGCGTGACGGAGGAGCTGACGGCGGGTGTGTCCCCCTGCTGCTGGGCCTGCAGGGTCTGTCCACAGATGTGATGGTGCTTCTCCCAGTCTTTGTGCTGGCAAAATGAACCACAGTATCGGGCTGTATTGCAGCCACTGCAGGTCTCACTCGCTTTACGGCCACAATTCCAGCAGCTCTAAAGGAGAAGGCAGAAGACAGCACAATCCAAAAATTAATGCAATACTGAGGCAACCGTTTGATAAAATGTGAGAGGCAGCATTGCACCCTTGCTTTCAAAAATTGTATACTAGGGATGAAACATCCGGGAAGGGGCACAAAAGGGGGCCACCAGACACACCAGAGATGCCAGTGTGTGGCAGTTTTTTGCCAATGACTATTACGACATTTAACAAACCAGCTGAAGCTCCTTTCCTATCTTTATCATATTAGTGTTAGCTTTCTTCACATCTAAATTCTCTGTCCATCCACACTGACAACAGCTGCATCTAATTTTTTTTTTCGGTGCTAATACCAACACCATCATGGTAAGACACAAATATATCAATAAGCAGAAGTTTCTTCCTTCTGGATATTAACAGAAATCACAAAGGAACTAGGAGAGACCTATATTAGATTCAAAATACATAATGACACAAACGGATGATCCTCTTCCCTCCTCAGTCGCAGAATCTGAGAGAAGGCATTTGAAGTTATTTTTTCACTGTAACATCATTTATTCAGCGTCTGGGACAACCCAATGACAAGATAATCTCAAAACAATCCCCTTTACTATGCTCCCTGGAGTGCAGGATCC
Source organism: Solenodon paradoxus (assembly GCA_004363575.1). Taxonomy (NCBI): domain Eukaryota; kingdom Metazoa; phylum Chordata; class Mammalia; order Eulipotyphla; family Solenodontidae; genus Solenodon; species Solenodon paradoxus. Next base: position 140,409 of record RJWH01002888.1, read on the forward strand.
TTGGTTTGCTTTTTCTCTGATAGATTTTAAGCACCGAGAACAGTGCCTGATATATAGCAGTCGCTCAATAAATATTTGTGGAATAAGCAGATGAAAGTATGCCCAATTTCGCTTAGAAATTACTACAACTAGGTAAATAATTCCATTTGCATACAATGCTTTCCAGCAGATAGAGTACTTCTGCAATTCACTTATACCTCTGACCAACTCTGGGCAATCCACTGTCACTTTCCAGTGGCCCTGTCCAAGAGATGAGAACAGCTCCAGTGAGGTTATCCCTGAGATTTAAACTTTGAGATACACACACGTGAATCAGAGCACACACGCATATGAGACAGAAGAGCACTTGTATGGGAAGAAAAGAGGGACAGAGTGGACACTAATTGTGACAGTGTCCTGAGTGGCTCTCCCAAGAGGTGGAACCTCAGAAAGCCAACTTTAAATGTCAGCAATTCCTTTGGCAAGATTATCCCAATGTAAAATGCTTCAATCAAGCAAACTTAGCTTTGTGCCATTATTTTTTTTTTCCTTTATCCTCCTTGTTTTTGATTCTTGCAAAGCTTCTGACTATCATCTGGTGGCCCCAACCAGCAGATGGGAAATGGTTGTGTCACAATTAAAATACATATTTTGAAGTGAAAGTGTATTTGTTTATGATGTTCTTAGCTTGCGGACTGCGTGCTTACGATGAACTCATGAGCCTAACTGAAAATGTCCTAGTGGAATGTCCGCCCATTACCCTGACGTGGATGGTTTTATCACTGCAAAATATGCCAAAACAATTTTGAGCAGTCCTCCTAACTTTGAGAACAAAGCGGCTCCTAGTGTCTTTCATGTGCCACAACTCTGGAGAACTCTGAGTTCTTTTAGAAAGAGCTCAGCTCTACATTCTTGCTTTTATTCCATTCAGAACTTAAGGCCCAAGAAGAGGGGAAAAAAACATCTTAAGATCTCAACTCCGATCAATGGGTGGTGTTTTACATGCAAAAAACTAAAGAAATTAAAAAAAAAAACTTGGTTTAGATGTTAATGTCATAAATAAAAAGAATTAAAATTAATCAATACTGGAACAAAGTAATTTTGTTCTACTTTGATTTAACAGGAAAATATCTAAGAAGGTGTGTACCTCTGATCAGAGGCTCTGTTATCATAGTGAGAAATTCTTAAACCTTCTTTACAACTTTTAAACCTTTCCTCTCAAAATGAAATCAATCGTGCTGTGTGAATAATGGTTCCACAAAGACCTGAATGAGCGAGTGTGGGCCTGGCCCATCCGTCAGAGTCGTGAGCCTGACACTTAGAGTGAGGTTCACTTCTTCGAGGTTCAGGCATTTCAGGGATGCCAGCTGGGTTCTGGAACAAACTCAGCAAATAAGCGATATTCCTAAATTACAGCAGAGAATCCCAATTAGAGAACAGAGACCCAGATCCAAAACAATATTTTAAGGAAATTAAACATCTAATCTGAGTCAAGTGGCTTCTTTAGGAAATACCCTGGTGTGAGTCCGATCCTTTTTCTGGCAGAGACATATTCTGGCAGACATCAGGGTGGTGACTGCCCAGCACTCAATGGCTCCTTCAGATTGAAATCAGATGCAGGCAACATTCTCAATTTAAGCTGATTAAACACACAGACTAAACCAGGTAATTACAAATGCATGTGTTGGGGAGTGGAAAGAGGAGACAGAATGGGGACTTCTTTATTTTTTTAAAGTGTTTTCAAAGATGGGAACAATTTTACAAATAAAAAAGTGGAAGTGTGCCAAATATAGAAACAGATGTTTTGGATCTTGAGGCTTCTGGGAATTGTGCCTTCTAGCCTAGCTTCACTGGGTTCTGACCCGGGATTCAAGGGCTCTGGCAAGTTTCACCTCTAGTTCCATTCCAGCAGTGCTCCTTCCCCTTCGTTTACCACCCACCACTGGGCCAAAAGCAACCTTCAGCTGTAGAAAGGTACAACAAAGAGCAATTCAAATAAGCTGGCGGGAAAAACCCTACATATTTTTGATTGCTCTAGATATTGCATTACAATCAATGTGTGAGAAGCCTTCTCTGCACGTGTTCAACTAACAAGACCCTCCAAAGTGCACATTCCTTTTTAAAACCTCATTAGAAAACAGACAAAGCCATTTATATTCATATATTTCTCTTGGATGGTTCTATCAAATTTCTTGTTGGCTGATTCTTAATGGCAGGACTGATCCTGACCAGTGGGGACTCAGCCTCTCCACACTCATACTTCTAGGGTGAGTGAAATGGTCAGAATCCTCTAATTGGGATCATTTTAAGGGTCTACACTTTCTGCTGTCCACAAAGGTAGAAACTGCAAATGTGGGAATAATATCCATGACTGGGATAAAGGTGGTTAATAGTTTAATTTTATCCTTTTAATTTGTGCTTTATCTATTCAGGTGAGTAGTTCCTGGTAGTTGTTCATTTCATTCATTCATTCACTCATTCATTTTTTTACGTAACTGAGCTCGCCTTCCAGTCCTCTAAGGAATGGTGACTGCATTACCACATTAGTGTAGCAGACTTTAAGAATGACACTTCATAGCCAATTTCATTCTATTTTCTTCCCTATCTGAAAAACTGGAGTCAGTTCATTGACCAAAGTTAGGCTGTGATGTAGGAATAAGAGGCTAAACACAACTCTTCCCTTTGCTAAAATACGAAAAGCTACAAATAGAAACAGAAATGCCAAAGCTGCCTGTCAAAGTGTTGATACTTTGTTTCACATCAGCAATTCTCTTTACCCTAAGAACAAGATTCTTCTTCATCTTGTTATTATAGAGAATGGTCTTTCTGCTCTACCAGCAAAAGATATCCAACTATTGAAAATTGCCTTTCCCAGAAAAGACACTTTCTTCTGAATTCCTTAAAGTTTCTCCAGGTCTTACATACCAACAATTCTCCAGAAAGACCCTTGTACACAAAAGATGCTCAATAAATTAAATAGGCTAATTATACTGAAAGTCCCCAAATGCTGAGAACTCTACAAAAGGAAACATATTGACTTGAGTTTGAATTAAGATCAAAACGGTTGTCTCATAATTGACAGTGTGAAATTACTTTCACATACCCTTTTGAAGCTTAGGAAACTGAGGTCCAAAGAATAAATACCCTTTTGCTGCAAATTACTTGCCTAAAGTCACACAACTAAGAAATTAGATAACCAACGCTTTATTCACCCAGCTCTTTGGACAGAAACAAGTACTCTTTCCAAAATGCCACACTTTGTCCATTTCAAATCTATCGTAGGGAACAAGATTATAAGGGTGTTTAACTCCCAACAAATGGAGAGTAGTTGGACCAGGTGCCAATGACAAGTTCTCATGATGTGTGATGGAAATGGCTTCCAGTTCTGAATGGCTTCAGAGTCAGACTGAATTGGGTTTCATTTCCAATTATATCACTTAGTGTAATGGAGTGACTTTCTGAAGATTCATCAGTAGTGAATGTTTCCCTTTTTATTGAATGTTTCTCCTTGTTGAAATTCCCTCTAGCTTTGGCTTCTAAGATAGTAAAATACTCTTTCTTATGCTATACCTTCTTCTTTCTTTTTGTTCATTTGCCTCAAGTATTTGGCAAAGGGTTGGGGAAGGAAGCTGGCATAAAGAAATCTTTCTCTTCCTCCGATGTCCCTTGACAGAGCTCATGGTTTCCACAATGAGAAAATGACTCTTAAACCTATTTCTCCAGCTGTCATTCCCATCTGGAGCTACAGTCTCTCACTTTGAACTTTGTTTTATAGCTCCACTAGGATTATTCCTTTGTCACTCAAGTCAGCCTTTCCTGAACTTGACTCTGATAGAGTCCTTTTTCAGTCACTAACAACACTGAGTCCCAAGACTTGTGTCAACTTAGTGGAAACTCATTTTTCTTTAGCCCCAGCAACCACTCAGTGCCAAACACCACAGAACTTCCTTCTAATCTCATGACTGTCACACAAATTCCTCTGATGACCTTCCTACTGGAATAACTTCTTGACTGAATGTTCATCTTTCTTATATATACACACTGATCTTTTGTAGGGGACTTGTTTATAACATGCTTCTACTCATCTCATTTGTACCTCTCAACCACCCTGGAGAGTAGTCATATCAATATTATTCATTTTACAGATGGAAAAAAAAAAAGAATCCAAGCACTAAGAGGTGAACCTTCAAGGTCATTCCAGGTCAATGCTCTTTCACTACACCATGAACATCTATGGAACCAAACAGCTGGCTTTAAATAAATTAAACAAATAAAAATAAAACCTTACAAAATCATAGCTCACGATCTAAGAGACCCACATTTTTCTGGGGTCAATGGGTCTGATTAGATTATGAGGTCTTTAATAGGAGTAATGCTTCGAAGTCCCTCTATAGTAACCGCATGTCAACTATAATCTAGTCAGAGTCCACGCAGCTGCCATTTCCATAGTTTGGGTCACAATCACAAGTATTCACTACTTCTAGAATCTAGGTCTTCTGACTCCTTCTCCTGAATTCTTTCTGCCACACCCACACATCTCTGAGCTTTGCTAGCAAGAGATGATTATCTAATCATCTGGACATGGTCTTTACGTGGTGTGACCATATCCTTTATTATCCAAACTAGGACACAAGGGATTGACAGATGACTTGATAAAGAAGATGTGGTATATATACCGAATAGAACTACTATCTATGAAATATTATATATATAAAAAGATGAAATCTTGCCATTTGCAATAACTTGGTTAGAATTATAAGAGATACTACTAAGTCAGAAGAAGACAAAAACCAGATAATCTCACTCATAGTTGAAATACAAAGACTAAAGTAAACATACAGACAAAGCAAAAACAAACCCTTGGACACTGACATCAGAACAGGTTACAGAGGGGAAGCTGGTAGAGGGTAGGAATAAAGTGTACTGGGGTGGGGGTGGGGGTGGGGGCGGGGGTCCAAGGAACAGTGGCAAGTTGGGGGTGGGCATGGTGTGTTATATATTTGATGGTGTGTGAAGCTGTACATCTAAAACTTATATAGTGTTGCAAATCAGTTACCTCAAAAAACAGTGAAAGAGGTCACTCAATAATTACACAGTGACAACATGGGCAAACTGGAAGTATCTCAAACTGGGACACATGTCAGCCTGTGCCCTACCTTTATGTATCACAGTGCACTACCCTGGTTTTCACATTAAACAGAACTATATAAGTCTGTTTTCTATTTTTCCTTTCCAAACCACAGAAGTGATGTCTGTTTAGTTGGATTAAAAAATTGATGGAAGTTTTTAAAAATGTTTTAACTCGGGCTATTTGTGCACAAAAATGAAATAAGGCGACTTTATCCATAACTCACCACAAACTAGGTCAGATCAAAGCCAGTAAGTTTTTGAAGGTTGTTCACGTAAGATCACCTAATTTGTATATCCCAAACTCTGAATGTCCCCTGAAAAATGACTCCTTCTTCTTCCTTGAAAATTAATCATCGAATCCTGCCCATTCTATCCCATAAACACGTCTGGCTAACCATCCAATTTTCTCCACCCCATGATACCATTACCATATTAATCCAACCATCTTCTTCCTCATCTGTCTTCTGAAACACCACACTACCTTCTAAAACATTCATCAGTCAAACAAGTCATCCTGCTTTCAAAGCCTGGTAAAGTTTTTCTTTCCATTTTCTATTCTTTTCATGGCCATATAGCCCAAGAAAACTGATGAGGCAAAGAATGTTAAGATGGGGAGGAGGAATACTGCTGATCAATTCTTGAACATTCTTAAGAAGCAGACTGAATGGAACTTCTTCCCAAAAGTCTTTACCCTAAACTCCATTAAGATTCATATGTTGGTGATTTGACTCCTCTAATGAATTGTAGTCAACACAAAGACTGGGAGCACTGTATCTTCAGTGCCCAGTCATGTCCCAGACCTCGAATAAAAGCTCAATAGTGCATTATTATATTATATTATATTATATTATATTATATTATATTATATATATAATTCTATTATTATAGAAAGAATAAATAATTTGATATAACTTAGTTATATGCATCAAATAACAAACTGCCCTGGGCAGGTCACACACATTATTTTTAAAGAAATAACTATTCATTTCTAAGCACAGTTTTTAAGTCAATGGCTCCCACATTTAACAGTAATATAGTTGACCCTTGAACAACACAGGGGTCAGGGTGCTAATATCACCCCCAACAATAGAAAATTTGTGGAAAACTTTTGACTTACCCCAAATTTAATTGCTGTTTATCAGAAGTGTTATCAATAAACTATAGACTAACATATTTTTACCTATGTGTTATATAAGTATACTATACTCTTACAATGAAGTAAGCCAGAGAAAAGTTATTAAAAAAAAATCATGAGAAAATTCATTTATAGCACCATCCTGTATTTCTTGATACTGCAGTTTTATGTCACCAGTTTACAAGAAGATCCACAATAAGAGGACTCACACAGTTCAAACCTGGGCTATTCAAAGATAAACTGTGTATGTTTTCACTTACTATGATGGTCAAAGCTCTTATTTTTTTTCTAAGAAAAGGAAGAACAATTCATAGCATTTCTCTTCCTAAAGAGAGAAGAGGAAGAAGCTTTTAAAAGAAAGGTGCAGGCATGAATGAAGACGTGCAGGCAGGCAGGCAGGAAGAGAGAAGATTTGGGGGAAGCATCTTTATTTTTATTTATAGTTCGCTGGCTGCCTCTGTCCAGGCCCAGGACTTGAACCCTTGGGCAAGTGGCTTGCTCATTCTGAGGCAACTGTCCCAACCACTGTTCCATGAGGGTGTTTCAGCATTTTTTAAATTTTATTTCATTGTTCATCCTGGTTGTTTCTCCCTGTTCCAGATCATGAACTCAGGTCCTTGGGATATGTGTGGAGTATGACAGCCAGAGGCCACAGACTTAATCGCTAAACCACCAAAGCACTTCCAATTTATAACATTTCTAAAGCACACAGCTGCGTGAGCCTTAATTGGGGCTGAAAGGTTAATATTCAAGAAAACTCTCTGAATATAAAAACACAGAAGAGCATTCTGAGAGGTACCTGCACTGTCTTCTCTAGCTCACGCAGTCTCGACACAACAGAGTTCCCAAGGCAGGGATGTCCGTGGTCAGAGATGGAGTAGGCAGCTCATTTCTGATGCGAGGAAGCCAGAGCTGCACTAGCTCTGTCCTACCCAGAGAATTTTCTAGACTCCAGTGACTTACTAGAATCACTTCTGAGTGGCTTTATCACTTGGTTTCTATGTGAAGAACATAGAACAAAAAAATAGATACATTGACTTCGAAGTGTCTTCACCTTTAAATGAAAAATAAAGAACTTTTGAAGAAATAACCTAAAAATTCAAGCTAACAACTGGACAAAAGGGGCAACGGAACTGATCCAGTCATTTTCAGATACTGTCATTCCTCAGCAGAAATAGGGACATTAATGTTGAGCCAATGGACGAACCCTTTACTTCTTTGTCGAGTGCTGGGTCAAACCACATGTAAAGGATTTATGTGCAGATTTGTGTGCAAGTTAAGAGACATCACAGGTTATTCAAGTGAAACCTCTCTTCCACATTTTACCTTCCCCATTTGTAGGAAGATGTCTGCATTACTTGTGATGAAAAGGGGCTTCATCCTTTGAGAGATCAATCTCCACTAAGTCTTAAAAAGGGTCTAGATACTTAAAAAGAAAAGGAGGAAACTAGACCTAAATTGCCTTTCTTTATATCTGCTTCCAAAAATTTCCTTAATGATTATTACAGAAGACTCTCAGACTCGTGCTACAGAACAATGAAAGGAAAGCAGCAGGCTGGGAGTTCCAGTTTGATTCTGCTATTTCAGAGGTGTGTGCTCATGGCATTCTGACAGCGGTCTCTTCACTTTTCAGTGCCCAGCTCCTATTTTGAGCTGGCAATAGACTTCTAGTCATCCAGACAGGTTTTACCCTATAAAACAACAGCTAATCCTGTATCCTGGGCCAACACCTTATAACTATATCCTGTAACCAATAATCTTAATTCAGGGCAATTCCACCAAGAAAATAAGTTTAACCTATAGAAATAAACATAGATTACCAAACAAAATTAAAACAAAACAAAACAGAATAATATACCCCCAAAGGAAGGAACAAAATAAAATCTTGGGGGAAACTCTAATACCACAGAATTTGGTAATCTACCCAAGAAAGAATTCTAAGTAACAGTCCTAACTGATGCTTAATTAAAACAAGGGAATGACTGAAGAAAATGGGAACAGAAACAAAGAGAAAACGTGAAAGAGTTACACAAGAAATAATAGAGCTGGAGTGCCATGGTGGAATAGCAGGTTAGTCAGCTGCCTTCTGCACATATCCAAGGATCCAGGTTCAAGACTTGGGGCCTGGATGAAAACCAAGATGAACACCTAAATAAAATAAAGTGCTTCTTCCTCCTCTCTCTTCCTGCCTGCTAGTCTGTTTGTCTGCATTTCTGCCTGCACCTTTCCTTTAAAAAAGAAAAGCAAGAGAGGAAGAAAGAAAGAAAGAGAAGGAAAGAAAGAGAATAGAACACAATGGCTGAACTAAAAAATAAAATAAAGGGGCTTAACAGTTGACAAGCAGCAGCAGAAAGACACAACAAACTAGCAAACAAGACAGTGGAAAACATCCAAATGCAACAGCAAAAAGGAAAAAGGAATTAAGAAATATGAAACCATCATAAGAGACTTATGGGATAACAGTAAAAGGAACAACATTCCTATCACAGGAGCTCCAGAGGGAGGAGAATAAGGGGTAGAAACCTGATGTGTAGATTCTGTCATTTCTCAGCTGGGTAACGCTAACTTTCTCACCCGTAACATGATGCTATTAGTCAAACACAAAGACTTAATTCTCAGTTTCTTTCTAGATATTTAGCTTTAGAATTTAGTAATTAACAAAACTCTTTACAGAACAGCCCTAAAATGTCCATGTGAAAGTGATGCTTTTGTGAGGGCAGAAACTGTGTCTCAGGGTGTTACTAACTTGAAAAGAACAGGATATACGGTCTCCAAAAGATACTAATAAAATTGTTTTTAAAAATACAAAATGAGGTCCTCAAACACCTTAGCCACAAGATGCCAATAAAATTGAATTTATATCCAGCTTAATTTGACAATGGAAAAGTCAGCAGTTAAAGGGTAGATAAACTTCCCTTTGTCCCTCTTTTCCTGAGAAACTTTCAAATGTGGAAAATCAATCCCTTTTGTCCCCTTGTTATTCATCTGCTACACATTAAATAGAAACTCTGGGCATCCAGTGATTCCCGCAGGGTCTTTCATCTACAGAGAAGCCTGGTACAAATTAAATTCTTACTCTCCCTCACAAATTATAGATATGTATTGTAGTCAAGCATTGATTTATCAGTTTATGGTTTTGCTAGGTCAGCTTGGTGCAACTAGCTGATTGTCGTTCTTTATGTAAAGTTACTTGGGGGTGGGGGGTTTGAGTGCTGTGTTAGTTAATGGGGAGCATCACCACCAGACTTTAAAGCCTCGATTTTAAAAAGCATTGTTGGATACTATGTTTTAGTAACTTCCCAGATCCTTGAGTCATTTGTGCTATGTGTGTGTGTGTGTGTGTGTGTGTGTGTGTGTGTGTTATTTAAAACCTTAAATCATACTTCTGACAGCGATATTATGTTATGGGATGACCATCACAATGGTTATTACAAATAATGTTGAGAGACTGCACAGGTTTCCTTGAAATGTTTAATTGAAGAGAACATTGTTCTAGAACTAGACTTTAGGACCAACAGTCCAAGGAGTGACTTTGATCCCAGGCATGCAAAGTCTTTGAAGAGCACAGCTTACACTGGCTATCACTATTAAATCCCTTCTATTAGAAGGAAACCACACGCATATGCTAACATACACACAGCTGAGTTTGCAGTCTCTAAATAGTCTTAGGAAGTTAGAAGAATTTCACTTTAATCTGTTACCCACCAAATATATTAAAAATCATTTTTTCAGAGTTCTTCTTGGTCTTTCATAAACAAAATTTAATCAATTCTTGATCAATTCCACAAATGCTAGGACCACCCCCCAACCCAAACACACACACACACACACACACATTCTTCTAATTTTCTCCCAAAGATATGTTTGTCCGATATCCACTTTTCATATATGACCTCTTGGGATCAGACATGAGCATGCTAATTAGTGGAAACTCTTCTTCCCTGTAAAGTTTCCACCAATGACTCACCTCGCTTGAATCTTCCTGCTGATTGATGACGGCCAATGCATCCTCTGCCGCCTGTCGCTTGGCCTCGGCCACTGTGCGCTCCATCTTAGCGCGTTCCGTCGTGATCATGTCGTGGGCTTTCCGCTCAGCCTCGGACACGGCCTTTTGCAGCTCTGTCATCGCCTGGCGCTTCACCTCGTTGACGGCCTCCTCTGCACGCCAGGCAGGTCAAACCGGACAAGGGAACATTTCTCTGTTAGTGCAGACCTTGGTTATTACTGATCTCCCCTAAAGAGAATTCTATAGAACATGCTTGACTCTCATTCCATTACAGGGAAGTTCTTCTAGCTGTCGAAACCACCAGCAGACTAGGCCATGCCTAACCCTCAACATCACTGAAGATTAAATGAGATCATCAGTATATATGTGATTCATACATCATCTGGCATATAGTGAGGACTCAATAATTGTTGTCCTGGTGCTAAAAAAGCAAAATAACAACAACAAAAAAAGCCAGTAGCTTTCTGAAATGTGTTGAGGAAATCAAAGGGTGAGATTTTTTTTCATGCATATGTACTTCTGGGACTATTCTTTAAACCTACTTTATCCATATTACAACTTTTCTAGTATATGACCAGAAATGATACTGAGACTCAACAAAGGTGTTAAAACAAAAACCACCTCAGGAAACCTGTACGGATAATTCAGACACACCAAAAAAAAGGTAGCACGAGAAAAGGGAGTTTACCATGCTATATAATATGAGTATAGGAAGTATATGGGCAAAGCTTTCAAAAAAAAAAAAGACAGGAAGGGAATAGGGTTACATGCACATGCACAAGTGCACACACGCACACACACGCGGATACAAATGCATATATATGTGTTGTGTGTGTGTGTGTGTGTACAAACAATTATTTTGCAGGAAAAAATGTCACAACACTGAAAAGGTAATTCTTATAGTAATTAAGTTAATGCAGACCTTTTAAAGTAAATAGATAATTAACATACAATCCAGTTTTTCTTTTCCTTATTTTCTGAGTATTGTGGACATGTGCTTTCAATATACTAAATGATAGAGACTTTTAAGTATCATTTTCTCATTTCCAAATTTTAAGCTGTTGTCCATGTACTTAACAAACATATACATAGTTTTTACAACCAACTGTTGCATTACACAAATATAATAAAATCATACTATAGGCCAAAACAATCAGGTCTGACTATAAACCTGCAAGGTGTCAAATTAGCTTTTTCTTTTTGGCTCTGGAAGGGGTGCAAAAATTTGACTAATGTACAACATAAGATTGACAACTAAAACAAGTAATTTCCATTTAAAAAATTAACTGTTCTAATTAACAAGGGAAAATATCCTCCCCCTGAATTAGTTTATCTAATTTTCATCTTTATTCAAAGCAAAATGACAATGATTAATTGAAAATTTAATAAGCAGTAATTATTAACTTGGCAAACCTAGTACCAATTAACACTCTATTAAAACTAATTATGACATGTTTCATTCAAGTGTTTGCACTTAATTGTTTCACCCACTTAAAAAGCACCTTAATTAAATGTTCTGTTTAATTAAAAACACAGATTCCTAATAAAAATGTTTTACTGTAGATTAAAAATGTAGGAGAGGCAAGTACTCCTATGGTGTCTTTAGATTTCAGTGGTTTATTTCACACATCTAGAGTCCATGACTTGGGGGACATCAAAAGCCCTCCACTAGTCACCAACTGCCATGACTTTTGTAGCTGCCATCAGCTTAGAAGCATTATTTCTGAAGTTTATTCATCTGCAATTAACTGTCTATCAGGTTTTATAAAATTAAAATATAAGGGAATGATCCAGACTAAGAATAGCTAAAATGTTAAGCTGTGTTGGCTGCCATTAAGATATACATTTAAAATATAGATGGAGACAGAGTATTGCAGAGTTTCCAACACTTGACCAAGAGTTGAAGAGATGCCTTTATTATCCTTCCATAAGTGACTTGGGGCACCAGGGAAGGACTGCCCTTCTAACTATACAGTCAGGGTCTAATTTAGTTTGAATATTCAAGGTGAATTAAAATTCTATCTAAGTGGTAATACAGGACAATAATTTTTGCTTACGATCAAAGCTGTAGCTTGACTAATTGTATATGCAAATCAGGCAATTTATATTTAAATTATGCATTCCTATTCTAATCCCACAGGCATATACAGATCAGCAAAGAGAATTGGCAGGACATTTGCAAGGTGCTTGAATATTTATTACCAACTGCAAACATTCACTGATCATTTGAAAAAGAAATATACTGAAGAAAACATTTCGTTTAATTTCAAAACCATCGCTGGGTTAGATGTTTTTTCTATTTTATAAAAACTTTTTGTAACTGTAGAGTGCATTTTGTTAGCTTTTTTATTGCTTTTAAAAACACTACTTTTAGGGGAAAATGGATGTGGTCTTCACCATTGGTTAGGATTAGAAATATTTAAAAATGTTTATTGTTATACTGTATTAGGGGTAACATACAAAATTTGAAAGGAACCAGTAGATAAAATAATAGTGTTGTATCAGTGTTTATCTCCTGATTTGGTAACTGTACTATGGATACAGAAGAAACTATTATTGCACAGTAAAGGGTCCTCATCTCTGTCAATTTGCTCTCAAATATTGGGGAAATATATATGACAAAGAAAGAAAAGGAGGGAGAGAGAGAAAAAGAGAGAAGATGTTAAAGCAAATATGATAAAAGAGAGAAAACTGGATGAAAAGCATAAAGGCATTTTTATACTATTTTGTGCAAGTGTGAAGCCACTTCCACACAGGTCCAAAATATTATGTGATGTACTTTCCAGCACATGCTGTACTGTCTACTTAAAAAAAGATGTAGTTGGTTATTCTACAAAGAATTTTGTGGATTCTACCCCTTTGATAGCTTTCAAATGTGTTATACTTATTTTATTTACTTATCTTTGCTACAAAGGTAATATATAATACTTTCATTACAAAGACACACTTCATCTGTTTTGCTTTTCTTTCTTTCTTTTTTTTTTTTTTTTTTTTAATTTTTTTTCCACAGGTAAAACACAGGCGGCTTAAGTCCACTGCCTCTGACTGGCACAGGTCACGTATATCTTCAGGACCAGAGTTCCTGACCTGGGGCCAAGGTAGGGACACACAGGGTGAACAACTAGATAAAATATATGAAATGCTTCTTCCTCATCTCTTCCTGCCTGTACCTTTCCTTTAAAACAACAACAACAACAACAAAAAACCTTTGCCCTCAGGAAACTCGAATCTGAGTGGAAAAGCCTTCCAACTGCAACATGCTGAGGGCAGGTGCCACACTCTACCCCTGGGGTTTCAGCAGCTAAGACACTGCAAACACTACAGATGCTTCTGAAGGACCAGAGAGAGAGGGATTACAAGCACTGATGAGTTTTCCCAGTGAAACTGTCCCCTCTACTTAAGGATTTTATATAACCTTCAAGATTTAGCATCCACCCATAAGAAACAAACTATTCCCAAACTATTCTTCTGCAGATTAAGGATACCTCCAAGAAAAAAAAAAAAAAAAAAACACCACATTTAATTGTCACCACCACCAGTCATATTTTAGATTAGAGACCTAATATCGTTAAGTCTATCTAAAAAAATAATTCAAATGGTTACAGACACAGTTTAACTCTTTCTTGGACTGTGTGTGAACACAGTAGAAGCAAGTACTGCTCTTACTACTCTGAATTTCTCCACGACATAAAGTACACTCCAAATTGGTTTCAGAAACCCACAAAATAGTAAAGAAAAATAATAATGGATGCAAATAGATTACAACACGTCAAGTTTAAAAAAAGAAACTGATTAAGTAGAAAATACATAGCACAGTTTTGAATCTGCTTCCAATTGCTTACCACTTATGGTAGGACTTCCTTTGTGCACAGCTATTCAAGTTGACTTTTCCAACAAAGGTGGTATATTCAGAAAAAAATCTGCTCTCACTTAATAGCACTCAAACAAAGACTTGAGCAGATAATAGCACAGAAGGAATTTGGATTACACAAGACTTTACTGTCAATTTTTCTTTATGAACTCTCAAGGATTTAACTTAAGTACATAAAATAAGGAAAATACGGAGAAAGACTCTCCCTCCACATAAAATCTATCCTTCTGCTATCCAAAATGGTAATTCTTTGTGCCTCTTATTGGAGTAAGTTGTACTGACCGCTTAGAGATGGGGAGAAAAATGGTGAGAAGGAAGATGTAGCAAATATTTTTCCAGATAGGTGGAGCCCAGCACACTGGAACAGTTTAGGAATATACCATGATTATCACCCACACAGAAATCTTCTTAGAGGTGACGTTGTAAGTCTGCTAAGACTGCACTAAGCAACATATTTAACTTTTTAACCTTTAAGCTTAATGGAGCTACCTGACTTGCCTTTTGGGACATACAGAGAGCTTTCTGGTTCTTCATCTAAGCTCCTAAGCCTAGAATACAACCATATTTTGAAAGTCCTTATCACTCTTACAAAAAACAGGTATTTTTTTAGAAAAGCTATAAAAACACTTGGATACTAGCCGAGTGACCAGATTTGGCAAGCTGCACAGAACCAGACAGTTGAATTAAATAAAAATCCAGAAAGAAATCTCTGGTAGAAAAACAAAAAACAAAAAACCTTCCACTTGACATTTGCTCCTTGATTAGAATTCCCAGTCCTATATCCATCTGACTGGCTTCAGAAATAGCATTCCCAGTTCCTCAACTAGACAAATTATTTCAACAGCTGGAGTTACAGCAGCTCAAAGCCACAGTATGTATTTGTCATGTCATCTCTAACTCTTGAAACAGGTTTATGTTTTATCTCCTACGCTGGTTTTTATAAGGGTTTTGCTTGACTTATATAGCACTGGTGTTTGACCAAGATTCTGAATTTCATTAAGCCCATTAAGTTAAAGTGATCAGGAACTTTAAATCTACTATATAAGTTAGAGCAATATTACTTAATAAAAATCAGATAGTGTACAGAAAGGAAATAAATAGACGTTTGTAAGTACGTCATTTAATTTTAAAAATAACTTAGCTAATATTAATTAGTGCAGAGGATCAATTTAAAAATTTGGTTCTAATGCTAAAATTTCTGAGTGACTCAAGCCAACTAGATTTGATGTGATTGTTTTAAAAATAAAGAGGAAAAGGCTGAAGTATGCAATTTAATTTATAAATCACCAGACCTTTTTTCATGAAGAAAAACTGCGTGCAAGCTGAGTCCTGGTATGCCAAGCTTCAGCCCGCAATCATTACAGCCCCTGAAAATGGGGGGGGGGGGGGGGGTTCTAATGGAAATACTGCCAGACTTTCCAATTAGAGCGGCACTAGCAGATGCCACTAAAATAAAAACTATTTCCTGCTCTAATCAGGCTTGGTTTAAGAATATTAATCAGGATTTTGAAATTTTGTTTGGCGGGGTTTTTTTTGTTTTGCTTTGTTTGATTTGGGTTGTTGGTGTTAGCAGCAGAGTCCTTTCTTGTCATTCTTCACATCACTGCATTAACAACTGCACACAGCTGCCAGAACACTAAACTCATGTTTTTAAACAATTCTTACCAGCTTTCTTCCAGATCTCCTCTGGCACGTATCCAGAAGCAGGCCTGTGAAGGAATTCCCGATGTGCATCTAGGAAAAGGAAAAGAAGCGAGTGGAGAGAGGAGGGAAGCATCATGAGTACTGGTGTGTCGTGACCCAGACTTGAAGCAAGCAATGCCCATTCTCTTGGCTTCTCTACAAAAACATTGTTTTAAAAGGCTGAGCATTTCAATTCTAGAAAATAAACAAAAATAGCAAGGCCAGTCATCAGAGTTCAAGGAAAACAGAAGGTCATTGGTCTAAATGTCTTGTGTGCTCCAAGTTCAGCCACTTCAACAATTTCATTATACAATATGTTGTTTGGGAACACTATTCCCAGGGCTCCCTCTCTATGGGAATTTCTATGGGTTTATTTTATTTTGTTAAATAAACAAATTCTATTTGGTAGTTTTCCTTTCAAGAGTCAAATTGGTAGCTAAAAAAAGCCAATATTATGGTAATGTAATTTTCATGTAGCTCTGATTCTATCATCTTTCAATAGTGAGACTTACTTCCATGGCTATTCAGTTCTCACACTTAATCAAATTCTAAAAAAATCTCACTAAACATCAAACATTTTCACACACATAAAATCATGGATTTGGCATGGATGGAGGCAAGAAAGAACCATTAGAATCACTTCACAGATATTCAGTTAGCCAAACAGGATTAGTACATACATGCTCTCCCCAAAAAAGGAAATATAGTTCCACTTTAAATGAAATACTGTGCTATTATGTTTGTCAAATATTAAAAGTTTGAGAATTCAGATAATAATATAAGTTGATCTAGGAATACTAACCTCTCCAAGATAACAGGCTCCTGGAAATGACACTTTTTAATATTTTATACATGCCTGAAAATAAACTTAAAGAGCACATAACCTTCCACAGCTAAAACATGTACCACATATCTTCTATATTGGATTTTTATTAAAAGTCTATTATTTAAAAGACTAAGAGGGGAAAAAAAGATACCACTTTTAAAAAATAAATATAACCATCATTCAATTCACGATGAGGGTCAAGTAACTAGAATTTCCTCTATGTGGGTAAGAAATGTCAAGTAGCAGACTGACATTTTTAAACAATATTTTATCTAGAGGTATATTGAAAAACAAAGACATTCAGTCCAGTCCCCTATATTTTTGGAGCTATAGAACATCAAAACAGAGCACAATTAATTTAGCTAAGAATCTATCAGTATATATTTTAATGCTTTAAGTACACTTTAATATTTTATATCCTTGTCGGGTACACAGATTATCAGTTGGTCAGAACGCAAGATTTCCTCAACTTCCTGATTAGCAAAATCTTATTTTGACTTGGTGAAAGGTATATGGAAACTATCTATATTACTCGCAATTTTTTTAATCTAAAATTATTCCAAATATACAAAGATTTTTAATTTACATCATAAATTCATGACTGCTTGATAAGTGGGTTGGAAATAGCCATGCATGCTCATGCACACATTCATTTTCATAAAGTGGAGAATAAAAACCAAAACATAAACAGCTAAATCGACTGGTGCAGTACACGTACGACTTCGAGGAAATGGATAAGGCTAATTAGATTTGTAAGGATCACCTTCCACAACACTCTTTCCAAAAGAAGTAAAGAAAGGGCAGTTAAGGTCACAGTTATTTGATACAATGAAACAAATACTTATGACAAGTTTTAAAGATCTTTTCAAGGAAAAAACTTAGGTTTAAGAATAATTTCAGAATGCCCGGTGGGATAGTGGTTTGGTCAGTCTCCTCCAAAGAAGCACAGGCCTCACACCCCTGGGTTCAAGTCCCGGGTTCAGGTGTGAACAAATAAATAAAATAAAAACATTTCCCCTCCTTTCTCTTTCTGCCTCCCTACCTATTTGCCTTCACTTCTGTCTGTATCTTTCTCCTAAAAAAAAAAAATTTTTTTTAAAAAGAGTAATTTATTAAGAAGAGATTTGTAAAGCCTGAAAACAAAGGGGAAAATAAAAACCTTCTCAAAAGTTGCCAAAAAAATTTTTTTTTCATTTATTAGGCTAAAAAAAGATGAATAGCTTTATATAAATTACATTTTATAAATGGCCAGTCACTATTCTGGGGAACAGAAAAGGTGATATTACCTGGTTTGTACATAAAAGACTCTAATAACCAAACACAGCCAACATAGGCAGAAGAGGTAGTTAAAGAGCTCAGTAAAGCTGAATCTCAGCTTTGCCACCGATTAGCTCTATGACATCAGACACCTTATTTTCCCGTGTTTCAGTCACCAGTGTGTGACATGGGCAAAATTCTGCTACTTGAGAGCACTGCTGTGAGGACTGAGCAGGGTATCTCCTGTTTCATGCTGCATGTGGTATACCCCAAACTAGAAATTATTTACCTTTATTTGCACTGCAACCACCGTTACGATTTAGTAAGCTGTTTGAGAATGGATATATACTTATTTCATTATAAATCATCAAGGTGAAAAGAGCACCTTCAAGTTTCATTTTCCTCCCAGCACTGAGGTCCAAATAACAAAAACAAACAATTGAAAGAAAACACAACCATTGAAGAAGTTGGAATTAAATAATATTACCAGCAATTTTTTTACTCCCTGAGTACGTCACTTGGGTTATTTCTATAGTTACCGATTCACTGCCATCATCTTTACATTTCTTAGATGATACTTCTATAAGTGTTTAAGCTCATGAATGTTTATAGCCCCCTATCTTACTCCAAAATGATATATAGGGCTCAGTTGACAACCTGCCTTTCCATATAGTACAGTAGAGATCATGAGGGATCAAGTGCCACACTGGAATATGCTATGCAGAATTTCACCTCCTTGGCAAGAGCTCCCCTAAAATCCGCAATGACACACTGCCATATCCAAATAGATGCAAACTACCCCTGACTTAGAAATCCAATAAAAATACCAAAGCCAATCAAGTAAAAGTTTTATTAATCCTATACTACTTTATAAAAAACAATGTTTTCAGAATAGCAGCCAAATATTTTTATAAGATATACACACTTATCTTGTAAACCATCTCTAGTTCTATGTTATTGTGTCCCAGGGTAAACACTGGTCTACAAGGAAAAGAGCGGAGTGGGAGGTAATAGATGTACTACTCAGAAATCTATTTTGATACACTGAAGACTATAGTAACTAAAGACACCAAATGACGAATAAATTTAATACTTTCTCTTCTAATTAAGTAGTAGCAGTTAAGAGTCTACATAGACCAAACTGAGCGAAAAAAATCCAAAAAATTGTGAAACTGATCAATATTACAAGAGACAAGTTCTCTCTAAGGACTTTCTTATGTTATTGGCTCATCTAGACAAACCCTGAAACAACCTTAAATTTATATGGTTCAGGTTTTAAAGAAGCTTAATTATTAACCATTAAATATTGACCAACAATAAAATATCAGTTGCTATAAATTTAGGATAGCTATTGTAGGGAAAGAAAGAGCATCTTAAAAGATGGTTTAAAATATTAATATGAACGTGTGTGTGTGTATATATATATATATATATATATAACTACTGAAATGGACAAAAAAAATTTTTAAATCCCTCTAAATAGTCACTTGCTATGAGATGCCAATTGCTGGGAGGCAGGGTGAGTAGCGGGAGAAGAGGAAGAGGGAAGACTCCAAAAGGCAACACATATCTATGAAGAAAGAGGAGACCAAGTCAAAGTGGGGAATATGTTATAAGAAGTGTGAAAGAACAGAAAGAACAATCTACGATGTATGAAAGAGATGGAAGATGCACTACACTTACGACAGATGGAGACCATTGGATACTAGATACAGCAAGGGCCGCCATCAATATACATGAAGGGATGAGCTGAAGCCTTTGGAGAATCAATGTGACCTTATATGACCCAGGACAGCAATGCTCAAAACTTGGCAGCACCTAGGTAGGTATGGCCTTCATCCTGTAGTGGGCTGAATGAGGCTGTGATCATGATAATATCTATTACAAAAACCATGAAAAGAAAAGGAAGGGTTAAGTGAGTTTACCTTTATAAATGCTATGTATTTTTGTTTCTAAGAATAAATTCAGAAATCTCAATATTGTTTCAGAAGCCCAACACTAATCTAGAAAACAGACAACTGCACCCAAGATTTCCATTCTTAATAATAAAAAATGCCAAACCTCATGCTCTGGGAGGCAATCGTTTCTTCTTGGTTTGAGAGACGGACATATTTAATGAATAGTCACCTCTTTGTTCATCCAATATAATTAAAACATACTTCTTAAAGTAGGTGCTCAACTGAATAGTCTTGAAATGAATTTGATAATACGACAAAAAGCAATCAACATAAGTGTATAAAACTCTCAACTTTTTTGTGCAGATATACTCTGAATCTCCTTTGTGGTTTTCATAATCTGGTGGTATTAAGTTGAATAATATATTTCTTTGGTTGGAAACAAACCATGTGTTCTATACAGCTTTGCATTATGAATCAGGGTCCCGAAGGTACAAAAGATTTACTGTATTTAATACTTCGAAGAATTTCCATTTTTTAATTATTAAATAATCACCTAGAGGTGACTGCTTAGAAAACAATTTCACTGTGAAAAAATATCTAAGAATGTAGTACATTGTCTCTTAATTTTGAGTGCCAAGCAAATACACTAGTTTCATTTACCACTATTCTTTGAAGCTCCTCTGGAGATTGCATGTCAGAAATGATCATAGCTATGACTTCCACCACACACCCATATGTGTCAGGCACTGTTCCACAGGCTTTACTCCTATCAAGTCACTGACTACAGAAAAACCTATAAAACAAGTATCATCGCCACATCCTTTGTGGGAAGCTGAGGCACAGTTACTTGCCAGAGGTCACAACATAAGTAGAGAGAGGCACCAGAGCTTCAAACCCAGACACTGTTTAGAACTTGACTTTTAAACTTTGTGCTAAATTTCCTGAGGATTTAGATGGCAATGGGAAACTATTGCTTAATCATACAACAATCATTAAAGCTTGCCAACCAAGAAGAATTTTTAAATACTAACTCCTCTACCAATCTACTTGGGGCAGAGTTTAGTTAATTCAACCAACTTCTGCATTTCTAAGATTTGTATGAATGATCATCTGGATTTTTCAACCCATTTCAAATCAACAAAAACCTCTTTCTTAACATTTCACTGTCTGGCAAGAGCTAAAGCCCTTAGCAAAACAAAAAAGAAGGTATTTTCTAAGTTTCCTATGTTTTCATCATGATGTTCAAACATTTGGGAAAAAAAAAAACCAGAAAAATGCACTCATATTTCAGTTTTATGTCTCAGTCTCTGACATTAGTCTTAAATTCATCATTAAATAATTCTTCTAACTTTAATGATGTAGAGTCCTTGAGAAACACAAATACAAGATCAGCTGAGAAAAGATTCAAGAATAGTACAAAAGCAGCAAAAATAAAGTAACTGAAAAGAAATAAAACATTAGGAGTAAAGAGTGATGTGAATAATATACCAAGAGAAAAAGGAAATGGACAAAAGAGGAGAAAAAAGAACTACACAGGGACCCAGGTAATCATTCAAAGAGAACGTGGTCTGCTAGCCATCACCTATCTAGAGCTTCAAAATTAATGCTACTTTAGATGGCATTACCTTGCTTATGAAGGGAGCAACCAATGTAACAAAACAAATGTAGAAAGAGCGAGTCATACTTTGAAAATAGAAATTTGCTTAAACACTAGCTTTTTAATTTTGTTGAGACACAAATATTGAATTTTTCTGGGAAAGTAAATAAGCAATAATAATAATAACCTTTGATTTCAAGGAAAAGTCTATTATTTCAAAAAGCCCTTACAACCTACAAAGTTATAAACAATGTTACTTCAGAAAATAAGTTAAGCAAAGAAATAAAAATAAAATCTACCTCCTGAAAAAAAAAGAGGGGGTGGCGCCCCTGGTGGAGTAGCAGTTAGGCACATTGCCTCTGGAGCACAGTCCACACACATCCTAAGGACACAGACTGGTGTCCCAGGGTTGGGGATAGGAAACAATCAAGGTCTACAATTAAAATAAAAGTAAATAAAATGCTTCCTCCTCCTCTCTCTTCTTGCCTACCTGCTAGCCTTTATTCCTGCCTTTCTTTAAAAAAAAAAAAAAAAAAAAAATGGGGGGCGGTGGGCAGAGGGGCACACACAGAGCTCAGGGGTAGAGCATTTGAAATACCAAGTTTTTCAATTTAAAGAATAAAAATAACATTATGGTTTCAGTGTATACTCAAGTTTAAACTTGTTTAAGAGACTATTCAAAAGAGAGCCTTTATTTAATATCTGGAGAAAACTCCTAACAATAACAATCATGTTATCTTATTAATCTCTCACACTAACCTAATACATGGGATATATCTCACGTGAGAGTAGTGAATTTAAAAAATAAAATATGTCAGTCATGGAAGAAACATTCTCCTCTGTACAGTCCCCAAACACAATTTAAATGTGCGAAGGTGTGTGACTAAACACTGCCAAGTCTTCCAAGTTAGGGATGTCACTAGGGAAGTATTCGGAGCTACAGGTATCTTCTATTTTGATGTTCTGATGGTCTCATCTGAGGACTAGAAAACAGTTTAAGAATGGAGGGAGACAGGTTAAAAGATACACATGTACCATCAGCAGAGCACAGGAAGATGTACAAGCACATAAGATACAGACACAGTCATAAGTCTCTCTATAGAGATACGCCCCTACTGCAGACATTCCAGAGGCAGCCAATAGATTTATCAGTCAATAATCTCCAATCCTTTTATTACACGCATCAATCCATTCAGCTCCAAAGCCATGGGAAGAAACTTAGAGAGCCCTGAAAGTCAATGACTGTGGGCCATGATTAAAAACCACTTGCCCTCCTGTTTAGAGCCACAGCCCAAACCCTCCAAATAGAACTCTAAGGCTTTAAGAAGCTACTAGCAGAAGACACAGAGAAATAAGTGCCAGATGCTAAAACTTGTACATTATGTGACTCTTGGCAGGTTCTCCCTAAAGTTGTGAGAATTTCTTAACAAGCAGTCTAGGGTTCAGTGTCCCTAAACAACATGACTGTTTTAACTGTCTAAACAAAGAAATGAAATCACTGCAGCCTTTTAATTATATAATCTTCTATAATATAATCTTATATATAATGATATAAAAAGCTTAAAGCCCAAGCAACCTCTCAATTTTACAAGCATATAAATTCACAATCATTACTGAAAGTAATATTATGTGTATACTCCTAAAAAGGAGTTTCTAAAACCAAGTTTATTCTTCTGGCTACATACAAGGGGAATTAAACCTTCCTTGCTAGAGAGTGACATGTCTGAATGACCAGAATCTGAATATCAGAGTGGTGACTATATAAGAAATACCCTCTGTTCTTTGTGTTCAAAGAAATCATATAAATATAAAGTCCCATCCATTTCTTTTCCTTTTTTTTTTTTTTTTTTTTTCTTTACAGTGGATAACAAACAGCACTAAGCGTCAGTTCAGGCGACTGGACTGAAGTGCTTATCTGGTTTTACACCACTAGTGATCTGCTTGCCTACCTCCTACACAAGATCAAAATTCCTCAAGGAAAAAGATGGAGAATACTTTTCCTTTACTACTTGCCTAAGGTGATACATGGCACATAGCAAGCACTCAGTAAGTAAGTATTGACTCAATTAATTTGTTCAATAGAGCCAAGTAAGTATTTTTAGCCCCAGCACTGTATTTAGTTTAAGGTTCTCTATTGCTGGTTACCCTGAATGGTTAGAAATACCACTTTTATTATTTCCTGAGCAAATTTGTCATGATTAACCAATTTTTGCTCACAGTAAGGAAATGAAAGTGAAGTTATTTGTTCTATTCAGCTCTAAATAGTTTTATTTGTACCAATATTGGTATAAATCAAACTTAAGCTTATTTTCATTGCTTGCCTTAATGCAACGTAACAAATGCACTTTTGTCTTTAAAATATGCTTCAAAGTAATGCCTGTTGAGTAAATTAAGTGATCTGGAATTTTCCTTTAATTTTTATTATTATGGTCATGGGCATTCAGGATTCAGGGATTAGCAGGAATCCAGAAACCTAAGGGCCAAGGAAAGTTTATTAGCCAGGAATAATTACCATTAAAAAGCTAATGTGACCAACAGCCAGGCAACATACCTCAAATTTTTAAGTTCTGATAATCAACCATGAGTAAAAAATGTCATGAACTTAATCTGCACCTAAGAAATTAGATTCGTTTTGCAGAACATCTTTACCCCAACCTGAGTTCACTAACCACCAAAGAAAAGATGAGAGAACAGGAATCAACAGCAATCTACTGCCGTGCAGTCTGCTCGGATAGTATATACATTTGTAACAGCCAGAAATTCAAATGAGAGCCCCTTATTAAGTCAGGGAAATTTTGTCACTCAGAAATTCCTTCAGGTTTAAGATTTCCTTCCATATATTAAGGATTATATTCTATTTAAAGCACAAATATCAACACTACATATGGGTGCACAATAGCATTCAGTTCCTAAGCACAGCTATATTAATAGTATTTTACATAACTAGATTCAATAAAACCATGATTAAGCTATCAAAGTTAAGGCCTAAGAACAGGACAAGAGATCCAACATTATACTTTCAGTGACAGTGGAAAAAACCATAAAGCCCTTAGATCAATCCTCTGAGAAGGGTTTTGAGATAGTGTTTTTATAAAATCTAAGACAGTTAGCTAGAAGAGACTGCCTTGAATTAAAAATCAGACACACATCACTGGGTACAGTTTTTTTTCCAACACTAGAGCATAGCAGGAGAATTCGCTAAATTCCTGCACATGATAAAAGTGCAGAACCCTGGCCCAACTCTCTGAGATTTTGTTTTTGCAGGTTAGAAACAGAGTCCAAAGAAATGGACTAAAGAGGAGCATGCCTGTTGGTGATGCCTAAGAAATTCTGCTTTAGTGTTGAAGCTTCTCCATAACACGTTAACCTGGACAAGGAGTTTATGTTTTGTAGCTTTCTCTATAAAACAGGGTCTGCCTGCTTTCCTGATCTAGTGTTCATCATTGCAGAATTCCCTGTGTGTGCTGTGATTTTGAAAAGACAAGTGAAAACAATAGTCAGCAATAATAGCATAAGAAATATCATTCAATATGAAGAAAAGATACCTAATGCAACTGGGTCTGGGTTGACGGGACTCTGCTGCCGGGAGTGACTACTGCCACTGCTGCTGCCCTTTTTTAAGTCCTCGGCATCGCTGTACCGCCGGATCCAGTAATTCAATTCCTCCCGGTCCGCTTCCTGACATCGCCTTAGTACAGTGAGAGATCGCCTTGTCTTCTCTACCATGTCCATGATGCAGTTTAACAACTAGGTGAGAAACCAGGGGAGAGAAGATTTTATCAATCGCCACCACTTAAAGAATGGTGGGGAATGAAACAAACTAGTTTAAGACAATGAAGGATGTTATTTTATTCCTGAAGGCTTGTCTAATATTTCCATATTTAAAATTCAGGCCCATGGATGAGTAAACTCAATGGGAACGAGGATAAAAGTGGGAGGCATGAATATGACCATAACAGAGATTTCAACTGAAGGAATACAGCCAGGAAATCCATATTTCCAAATACTAACCCCATTACTACATCAACTAAATGACCATTTGGAAATAACACATCCAAGTGATCTGGCTCTGATGATTTCTTTTCATGTTCTAAACATTTCTCTTATATAAGCGGCTTTGATATCAATTTAGAAATCAGACACTATATAACTCTTTAAACATTCTCTTTATTTTTTTTTCTCAAGGATTATCAGGAAACAAAATACTTTCCAAGTATTCCCATCCTTTTATCACATAATCTCGCTCCATTGACCTAAATGATGATTGACATCTTACATGGTCAAGATGTTTCCATTCCTCCGCCCATTCTCTGTCTGTTAGTCTATGATCAATCATTTCTTCTTGACGTGTGCCATGCAACCCTGCAAATGTAGAGAAGAAGGTTGAATCACCCTACAAGATTCAGTACATAATCCCATAAGCACACGGACACTTAGCAAAAACTATGTGTGCAAACTAAATGATGTAAAAATATATTGAACTTTGAGTGGAGACATGAGTCATAGTCAGATTCAGAATTACCTAATGGACTCCTCATAGAAAGATATGATGTTAGGATTAGAAAGAATTTTAGAAGTCAGCTGATCAAACTCTTTCTTTTTAACAGGAGAAAACAGTAAGGTGACACCAAGTCCCGGGCAAGTTACCTGTATAACAGCCCATAAGGTGAAAATATCAGTGCAGTCTAAGTTGTAATAAATACAGGAAACCACGAGTAGACATTAGTTTCAAAGTATGGCTTTTCTGCAGTTTAAATAAATGCAGCATAAATCATTTTTTAGGAAGGGACATGCTTTTTCCAAAACAAGATGGCAATATTTTTTCACATTTCAGCCAAGTATAGAAGAACACAATCCTATTACAGAATCCTCCATGATAAAAACTGGTCATGAAGAACAGGCTTAGACGATATGAAAATGGCATATATTCATTTAATAAAAAAATAGATTTCTATGAAAAAAAGCAATATACCAGATATAATTATGGATAAATAACCATAAATCCAAGCCAAAATCCTCATTTAGAGTCCATGGCTTAAATATCAATGCTCTTTGACATCACATTTAATACCATGAAAAAGTAACCTGTAATTGCTTAATTGCACTAAGTGAACAACAATAATTCTGAATATGAACAATGAGCAAGGATGCTCATCGAAATTGAAAATAAATGTTTCACTGAAAAGGTAGGGTGGAAGGCTCTGATCAAAGATACCTGGAAACTTATCGCTCCTCTTACGAATTCATTATGGATAAAACACCTTTTATTCTATTGTAAAGGATAGATATTAGGCTATGGCAATATTTTCCATTTTAAATGATTGAAAGTTTTCTTTTTGTTTGCTACTTCTCACTCTGTGACTCTGAAGAGAAAACCAAGTCTGGATGCTTTAAGCTTCTAGACATCTCGGCTCCTCTGAGGAGCAGGAGTTAATTGATGATAAAAGTTATAAGACACTGCATCCCACTTTTCGGGAAATCTGAAATTTCTTCTTTTAGCTGAGTTAGACAAATAAAGATGCTGAGTCACACAACTCTCTCCAGTCAACGACAAAACATGATTTAATTTACAACTGAAGGAAGTGAAGAGATATTTGATGGTTTTTCTCAGACTAGTTTTAAATTAAAAACAAAAACAGAAATCTTTGCATCATTCCTATCCAATTAAAACATATTTTGAGATACATTTCAAAAGTTACATTTGTCAATGCCATCTATTGGTAAAAAAGTAAAACTGCAAATATATTTTGATATTTGCATAATAGAAAAGACATTGGGGGAAAAGTAATATTTAGTTATTGCCGTTTGTTGTGACTATTGCAAGTTGAAATGTTT
Organism: Solenodon paradoxus; assembly: GCA_004363575.1. Lineage (NCBI taxonomy): Eukaryota > Metazoa > Chordata > Mammalia > Eulipotyphla > Solenodontidae > Solenodon > Solenodon paradoxus. The sequence goes on from RJWH01002888.1 coordinate 167,626, forward strand.
GCAAATATGTAATTTTTGTTGACTTATTTGTTGCCTGTGTTTTAGGAAAAAAGCACTACTACTAAAATGTGTCATCAAAGAAAACAACCAGAGAGTGATAAAGAAATAAGTGTGGCACTGACTTTCATGATGGAGGCATTTTGCCATTTGCCTTTAAAGACCAAGAACTCCAGAGGTCTCAAAAGTTTCCAATTTCAGAAGACTAAATCCACAATATGAGCTCAAACACCTGGAATAATATTAACGAACAACAGGATATCTATAGCTAATGCGATTCTAGCATTTGCAGAATGACACTAAGCTTCATCTCATTAAAAAATAAATACATACATACATTAGAAGTACAAACAGTAAGTACTGTTTGATCCCAAGTACATCAAGAAAAAGAATAAAGGATTCACTCTTTTTACCGCATTTGCACTCAGAAGGTTGTTAGACATAATGAAATTTTTTTTAAAAACGCAGAATTTTACATTTATTAATTTCTCGATTTTAGAGACTTATATAGTCATTACAACACAATTTTTATTTATGTTCATTATACCAGAGGGATGCACTAGGGGAAAATAGCTCATAATCATTAAAGCACATTTTCATTTGTGGGAAATCTTACACGAACGCTGAGCCTCAACTGGTTTCTAACTAGGCAAAAACTCTTAAGTTTACTTATAAACTAATGCTGCTTATAAAATTGTTTTATTAAAGGATTCTAGTGAGTATATGTCTCTCCACATTATAAGCATTTATAAATCACAGCAGACTAAATATACCTTTATGACAATTTTTATATTCTCAAAATGGCAGCCTGATATAACACCATAATTTGTTACTCATACATCAAGATTTTATTTTACATTAACACACACTAAACTCTGCCAGACTTTAGGGATGGTTAAGTAGTTGCACATATTTATAGAGATTAGCACTATTAGTTTTATAAGCTAATATAATTAAAAGGTAGGGAACGCAGTCTGAAGAAAAATCACATAAAACCAGTGGGTACAGATATAATTCATAAAGGGATATTTTACATTACTAGATGAAAACATAATCATTGCACATAAGCATAATTACTTCCTTGCTGATTACTTTATAGTGCACTGGAACTAATATTTCATAAAATAGCATTTGCTGCCTAAGAAACAGGCCATTCCCAGCACCTACAAAATGGGATCTCTTGAATTGGTCTTACAGGACATGGAGACTCCAATTCTATTTGAAAACGAGTGATCATGGATTGGGAGCATGAAGTCAGAAATAAATGGCACAGCTTTTGCTTAGAACGAGGTTGTTAACACATGTGATTTGGGGAGTCAAAATACCAACCCACACTGAGAAATAGCATAACTACTTTTGAGGGCTCTTTAGAAATGGCACCTGAGAGAACATTAGACAGATTGACTATTAAGAAAAAGCACAAATTATTTCTGTCACCACTTGTCTGAAACATAGTATCAAATAGAGAAATGATTCTGTGGTGAAGCAGAGCTATTATTTTACTATCTTACAGTCCAAGGTTCCGTTGCTCCTCCTCTCAACCTGATAGTCTTTTCTAATTTCTAGACATTTGGAGGGTTGTACGTACAAAGGCAAAAGAACAAAATAAAACACAACAAAAAAACCCAGATGGTAGGTAGCCTGTATCACTAGTAACCTAGTTAGAAATCTCACTGAAAAGCATACCATGCTCTCAGCTGTGGCTGAAAATCACTGTGGTTACTATTTGAACAGCACATCACTCCACTAGCCGGTAGTAGTTCCCAGAGTTCTGAACCCTCACCCGTTTCCAGGTTTTCTACAAGGACTTCAGTTTGCTGTTTCTAGTATCCTGTCCCCAAATCACCCAAGTTGGCAACTGGCTGTGAAGTTTAAAGCAGACCTCTGGCAGATGGCATGGTTAAAGAAGATGGACAAAGAAAAAATGATTAACTGCTGCTCTCCATTTATAAACAGTTTGACTCACCAAAAAATGAAGAATTGTAGGTGACCCAGGACCAGTGCTCTGGTACCTCACCTCAGCCACTGATCAACTGTCAAAACTTACCTTCATCATCATCCTTATCATTTTTCATGGTAGACACCTGCTCTTTACAAGGCAAGATCTCCTAAATACTTCCCTTAACGATCATTTTATGCAAAGAAGAAATGAATACAGGCAAATAAAACACATCTTTGCCCAAACTCATTCTTCTTCGGTATTTCTGATCTTTGACCTCAAACTGACAACACAAAATTGAACTGTTGGTATATCCTGGTTTTTTAAAAAGTACCAAATCATTCCTCTGGTAAGCCACACCTATCATGCCATATCATCTTTTTCAAATATCGGATACAACACGAAGACTGGAAAAGTCAAAACAAACTTTAAGACTATCTGAAATGAAAGACATAATGAAAGAAACTGATTTTAAAAATATGTGTGCTATTGCTCATGTTAAAGTCTAAAAATGTACTTTGCATTTTTTAATACAGTTGGGGGCTTATATTCATTTATATGCCCCCTCCTCCAAAAAATGAACACGCTCCACGCTATTGTAAAGAATGTGAGAGAGAGGAGACAAAGCTGTTAAAGAGCATGTTAATACCAAGTCTTCTCATAAAGGAGACAATATAAAGGAAAGGAAGAGAATAATTAGTCCTTTCACAGATTTCAAGCGTCAAGTTCAATTGAGAAGTAATGATGCAAAGGTTCAAGCATCCAGTCCCGTAAGAAGTGAACAGATCCTTCAGTCTTACCCATAGGTCTGTTTCTGTCCCTGAGGTCCCTGTGGCTGGGGTGTCGATAGGAGTCCCTGTAGTGGTGGGCAATGGCCATATCATCCAAACGGTAATGCTGAGGTGGAGGTGGGGTAGGGTGAGGCAGGCCATTGGGCTGGTAGGATAAGCCGTTATTTGGACTGTACCGCTGGCCTGGGCTAATAGTGCATGGTCGCTTGCTTGGATGTTCTGAGTGCAAAGGCTCTCTGTCAAAGCCATTTTCTTTGGTTCTGAGGGGGGAAGAAAAAGAGTTTGTTTCATAATGTTCTCGCACAGTTCAGACACTCACATTTGAACTCAGAATATAAACAGAATATTTCTTTAATGGCCAGAAACTTTCTAAGCTCAGCTTCCCAGAAGACCTATGGGAATTCATTGAAACCCCTACTGAGGCCTAAATGACAGCAGAACTGAATACCGGAGAAAATGCTTCATTTTCATTGGCAAACATTTTTCAGTGAAAGTTCATATTGTTAAGTCACACATGAGAAGAAACCCAACCTCCCTCTGCAGATAATGCTTTCATTCAAAATAAAATACTTGATTCCTAGCAAATGGCTCTGAAGATTCATCAAGACACAAAAGTCTATTCCATTTCTCCAACCTGACAGGTGACTTTTTTGCCAGATGACAGTTAAAAGTAGCATTGTCCAATAAAATGGTCACATCTGGTGGCTTAATGCTGTAAGTTATAAGTTAATTAAAATTAAATGAATCTTAAAATTTGGTTATCAGTAGCCACATTTCAGGGGCTCAGTTTGTCCCTGTTGCCTAGTGGCTACAGTATTGAATTGCAATGACATGGAGCACTGCAATCCTTGCAGCAAGGTCTGTTGGAGAGCACTGATCAAGCTGAACTAATGAAATAAGACAATGCAATGTCCGGTACTCTGACACTGTCTTGGGTTACATCAAGATGATCAGTCGGTAGTCAGACAGAGCTACCTGGGTCTAGAAGGAACATCGAGATGAAGCACCTTATTTTAAAGTTGAGAAAACACATACCCAGATTGCTAGTGTGACCTGTCTGGAGTCACCAAGGACAGGATGCGCACCCTGAGTACACTTTACCATGTGATACACAGAACTTCGAACGTGACTTTCAGAAATGCCTTTTATAAATAATAACTGCTCCTAGATGCACAAACAGAGGGAAGGTGAAAGAAATATTCTTGGCTGAATAATGTCTATTCTTAGAGATTAATTCAATATACTTAGCAAGAAAGGAAAAACATGTATCTCACTTTGATAAGAATCATAGCTCTCAAATAAGTTTTCAACTTAGTAGTGGGCTCTCTTCACAACCAGCACTCTGTCCTAAATCGGTGATAACATCTATTTGCCCTGGGAAATTTCCGCATAAAAATTCTACCAAGTCAAGTCAAATGGATTTCCACACGCTTTTATGATTTTTAGGTTGGTAATAATATCAGAGAGTCCTTAAGACACCTTTCCTACTTTCCTAGCATCAAAGATTATGTGATAATACTAGACAGCAGAGATCATTAGGGACAACAGGATTCTACAATAAACCACCCTCTACATCCCTGTAGCACAGAGTTCCAACTGACAATTTACACACACCAGATGATTATGGTCAAAGGAGTTAAGATCCTGAAGGTAAAAGCAAGCAAATCACTGAGGAAAACTCTATAGAGTTTAATGTGAGATGACTACATGCCTAATACATACTGAAGAAAGATGCACTCTTCTGGAGACAGGAGACTGGCCAATATTGAAAATAACAGCTGGGCATGATCCCCGCAGGAGAGGCAGCCAGGAGCCTCAAAGCTTACTCTCATCAAAGGATGTCTGCATTAAAACATACTGACTCCATACCTATCGATCATTGATATCAGACTGAAATGTTCAATATATCTCATACATTACCGAAATGCATTGCTTTAAAATAATTTTTAAAAGTGAAAGAAAACATTCTACCTATCGATTTATCTCCTCAGAGTATATCTATGTGACTCTAATCTGTATTTTCATATTTTATACATTTCAGAATATACTTCAACATTCATCACATTATTTCCAGCATAACTCAGTTGGAAAATACTGATGATTAGCTATGAACATAATGCTAACACAGCACCTACCTTACAGGCAGTGTAGTGTAGTGGAAAGAGCACTGGACTGGGAGTCAAGAGACCTGAGATCTAGTCCTGGCTCTTCCATGACTAGCTGTGTGAGCTTGGATAAGCCACTTAACCTCTCTGGACCTCAGTTTGCTCATCTGTAAAATGAAAGGGTTGGACTAGATCAGTGGTTTTCAAACCGTGGAACCTGAGGTGCTTAAGGGATACTGCAGGCTAAGAACATTTCCCCCAGACAATCAAGATTCAAAGGACCAGAGGAACCCACTTGTTCTTACTGCTTTACAGATTGGGGTTCCGCCTAAGGTTCAATTTAAAGGAAAAAGTCTGCTGCTAAAATCAAGTTTGAAAACCACTGGACTAGATGACTTCTGAGGTCCCCTCTAGTTTGAAACCTCTACAATTCACTAACTAGATTTATACCTAAATATCACCATCATCCAGGACCTGAAAAAGCATGGAGCTAATGGTCCTCTAGCTAACTGGTGGCTAGGTCAACCAGTTCAGCCAAAAGGAGAACTTCTCTGCTCTTTGCTTCAGAAATTTATTATTGATAGCTGACTTTTTTTGTGAAAAAAAACAGAAAGATCCTCTAAATACCTGATGGTCGCCCCTGCTGCATGTCTAAATAACAAAACATGTTTGACTCAGTTGTGTCAAATGGCTTCAACCTACTGATTTTGTCTTTTCATATTCAATACAACAGTGGAAGAATGCTTAGAATTCTCAATAGTTAGATATGTTTATCTTTACCCTCAGATCGGCCTTCTAGTCGGTTCTATTACTTCAATTACCCGATATCTTGGGGTGAAATAAAAGCCCTCCCCCACCCACTACCACCGTCACCAACCCCAGACAAGGACGGTGAAGTCTAAGCAGGGTCAGGACCTGAGTCCATCCTATCCTTTCCACCACTAGGTCACTCTCGTCCTAACCAGGGTTCCGTCACTCTTTAGCTATTAAAGCAATAAAGCACATTCTCTCACAGACGTAGTTCTATTTTAATAGTAAAACATTTAAATGTTCACAGCCTTCGGAAAAAATGGCTATAAAAAGTCTCCCTGGTGCTTCCTGGGAGCACTCACTTCTACTTAGAAGGCCAACCCTATTCAAAAGATTCCCAGAAAGGTAACAAAACAACTTCTTATGTGTCTGCCTCTTAAAAGTGCCTCTAACTACCAATACCCCGCATTTCCTTGTTTATCTGCTGCCTTTTCAAAGAATTAGGCAAAACCAACAAATATTGTTCATGATTCCACACCCGCGTACTCCTTAAATAACTCGAATTCTACTGGAAAGTCTGTTATGTTTCACAGATTTCTAGATTTTTTTTTTTTTTTTCCTTTTTGAATCAACCTGAGAATATTCGCTCTCAGGAGGAATTTTTCCTGAACATAATCTAACTAGTTCCACATTTGGATCCCAACCACATCTTTCTCGGTTTCTGATGGCTTCAAGAGCAGAGAACCGTTCAAGACTCAGCTGTGTGACCTTGAGATGAATGTTCTGGCTCCAGTTTTCCGCCCAGTAAAATGGGACTAATAAGAAACAATAAATGTAAATAATTTTTTTTTTTTTTTTTGCTTTAAAAAAACTGAAGAAACCACCTAATTTTTAGGTTGAGAGCTGATTCTTCTCAGTTCTCAATAATGATAAACTTACTATTTGAAAAGAAAAATGTATTTTAAAGTTTTTCTCTATATAAAATATTTTTAAAGTCATGATTGACTAATGTGTACTGATAATCCCTTCATAGCATTTGTATAAAATAGTTTAACACTCTAGGAAATGAGGAATACAAAATTATTACAAAATCATGACAATAAATAGAACCAGTCTCCTATGTGAGAATAGGAGACTTTAAGCTTTTTTTGTAAGTCAAAAAAACGTTAAGGGAGAAAAATCACTATAAAAAGATTGCTCTAGGGGGAGGCAAACTGGTACAGCATAATACATTTAGAATGGAAAGGAAAACGCTTAAAAAGTTCTTATTTTATTCTGGGTACAAATAAATTGCATGCCTCTCTAAGTTTCCAATAGGTCTTTCATACAGAGCATGGTCAAAGTGATGTCATCTTTTTTTGGCCCTTCCTGTACCAGTCGGTGAAGCCACCTTTAACCTAGACACCCAAATAGAAACTTGGAAGTCACTTAACAACTTCCTTCTCCTGCTGAATGTCCGACGTTATTGCCTCCACCTTGCCTCGAGGACCCCTTTATCTTGGCCTAATTATACCACTGTCCCTACTCTGCCAAGGTTTTATCCAGACCTGGTCCTCAGATGCCAGAAGAGGTTCAAACATTTTTTTAAAACTTCCTTTATTTTTGTACTTTAGAAGTCTATCCAGCTCTCAGGAGGTAACAGGTCTTTATTGGTGAACATATTTTCTTTAAGAGTTTTGGGAAACTCAAATGAAGAATAAGTTTTCTTCATAATTCATTTGGGGTCATTCTAATAAAATGATAAAAATATGAAAAAGGACCGAAAGACATTAATGACTTAAAATTAAACACAGTTTCCTTCCTTTTTCTAATACATGAAGCTTGTTAAGGTTTCCATAGAAGGCCTAGACATAGAATCACAGGGAAGGAAAAATCATTCTTGTCATTATATTTTCCAAAACACAATTCAAAAGTCTCTTCAGGAAGCAGGTGAGTTAAGAATGTTACATAGCACCTTTCTATTGGTGTTGGATAATGTATCTGAAGCAAAATATATTACAAATTCCCCTGCCCTCTTAAAAAGAAAATCAAGATTAATTCTGCATGACAACAGTTTCTGAGTTTTGCTGTAACTCTGAAGGAGGTGATGGGAAAGAAGAGAAAGAAGAGTGTCACAGATTCACCAGGCAGGCGATATGGAAAAAAGCAACTTTGACCTCTTCATCATTAGATAACACCTTAGGAGTTAATTTCCTGAGCAATATGCTGATATGTTTAGGAGCAGTGAGATGCAGGTGGATGCTGGCCACTCCAGACATACAATCACGACACCTGGATGGTAAAGGATTACAATGTGAAGGTTTACACAGCCATGGAGTCTTTCATGCCCACAAAGAGAAGATGAGATGCTTCCACCACATGCTACTGAAGCTCGTCACTGCTCAGCAGTCTTACTGCAGTTAGACTGCCTAAGTGCTGAGCAGATGACATACTGCCTATCCCCTGGCCTTGCCTAATTTGGCCACTACTGCATTATTCTATTTCTACTTTAGAACACAGTACAGAAACATCCAGTTGGGTCCAGCAGGGCTAGACCCTTAGGAGAGCAGCAAGACATAAGGCTAACTAATTTCATATCAAGACCAGAGTATGGAAAGACCAAAATGTTCTCTCCAGTCATGCTCTCTTTCTCAACATGTAAATGCAACTAATGGTATATCACTAGATGCTTTCACATTTAATGTGACTAATACAAAAATCTTTTCTATCAGAATGATTACTCATGTCTTGAAACTGAAGAAATGTATGCATGACAGAAAACAAAACAAGAACACAGGAGTGTAATATAAACTCCCTAGAGTTTACATAGAAAACTGAACACAAATTTACTACACACTTAATTCTTTTTTTAAGGAAAGGTGCAGGAAGGTACGAAGGCAAGCAGGCAGGCAGGCAGAGAAGGAAGAAGCATTTCTTTTATTTTTATTAAGTTCTTCACGTTGGTTGTTTCCACCTGGACTCAGGACTCAGACCCAGTATGTGGCCTGTGACCTTTGGAAGCAAGTGACTTAATCACTATTCCATCAGGGCATTCCAACCAATTTAATTCTTATTTACATAGTCAATTCCTTATAAAGTGTTATCTTCTCTCTTTGGAAAGACAAAAATATTAAAACTTCATTCATTTTACAGAAAAGGAAAAATGGACCTAGTAGTCACCACTGATTTGAACTGTGATGACAAATCTTATATATTCAACCAACGAAGTTGCAAACTAACTGCCTTCAGCATTCTTACCCTCCAGCCTTATGTGTTTTCAGACTTACTCATGAAGCCAGGAAGCCTGACTGTGGGTTCCCTATCGTTAAAGATTTATACAATTCCTCTTGCATTTACCCATTTGAGCAATGATAAAAAAGAAATAAATGAAGGAAAATAAATGAGGTATGGGGAAATCAGTCCTGGTTGGGCTTTCCTTATTTAAACTCCACACAATAGGACATATTCAGTGCAAACTGTGTAAATATGCTGGTTTCCCCACCAAGAAACTTCCTGATTTAAGCAAGTTCTTTGGGCCTTAAGTTCCTCAAGCAGAAAGAGAAGGGTTGGTATGGTGGATCCATAAGATCCCTCCCAGCTAACAAATTATAGAACTCTAAAGTTTAAGCAAGTCTTTTTAGAAAACAATGTTGAATATCAGGGAGAGAAGGAAATAAACATTCATGAAATTATGTAAAATAATAAAAGTTGCGATGTGCCAAACTGAGATTCATTTAAAGCATTGCATTAAAATTATATACATATGCACACACATACACACACTCACACACACAGAGGATTAATACTTAACATCAATCATTCGAAATAGAGACGCGATTAGCGGACATGTTACCCATACAAAACCGAAGCTCATTTGGCTTGATTTCTTAAGCAAGAGTCTCTGTGTCAGGAAATTTGCACAGGAAGTAAGAAAACAATATTAGAGATAAATAATGGCAAAGAGCTGTGATATCAAAGCTGCAAGACAAGAAAGCCAGCAATGATAAACAGCAAGTAATTTTAAAAGCTTAGTAATTTTTATCCACGCTGCAGTCTCAAAGAGCAGTTTTCAAAGGAAAAACTGCTCTTGTCCCTCCTCACTCCATTTGCAAGCACAAATGTCTTCATAAGCCATCAAGGTGAGCTTAAAGAGTCTAAATTTCCATTCTCAATCATTGAAAGTGTTCACTTCATTTAACCAGCTCTAAATAAGGTTCATTTCCCCTTCTTCTGCTTCTACAACAGAAGAGCAAAATAAAGCTTTACTATAAATAACAAATTTTTATATATTAACTAAGATTAGAAAATAGAATTTCCTGTTAACTTTCCCTCTTTTAGAAAAAAAAAAATAATAGCACGACTTTTAAATGAAAATTTTCTCCTTCTAATTTGGCTCCCATAAAATTCCACCAGAAATCTACGCTCAACATAGTTGTTCAAGGACTCACCCTAACATGAATTCAAAGAGAAAACACACACCTTAAATCTCTAATACTTTTATGACTATTCCTACAATAAAAATTTTTAAAGCTTTATTTCCTTTAGAAATAAATTCCACTGTTCTATACAGATTTTACAAAAGACTTCACAAAATTATCATTTCTCTGTATGTCTCCATAATATTTAAAAAATAAATAATAAAAAACCAAACAAAATCAGGGACAATCATACTTAAGGTTGAGAAGGTAGTTACAATTTGCCAAAACCCATCCCTGAAACATGTGACGATTGTTTAATAGATTAAATCAGCAATCATCACAGAATTTAAGCCCCCAAAGTTGTAAACAAAATACAGAGCGCTCTTTTGTTCGTGACATGTCATGAACAAATTACCAAAATGTGTTTTCTCCTCAGGTGTCAGTTTTTCCCTCTTTTAGTGACTGATGGTTCCCAGTGTTATTACAGAAACAGATTGATCTTTTTAATGAGCCAGTTTAATAGACTCCAAAATCTCACCGTAGCTGCTCATCCATGTCAGACCATATGCACCAACAAAACATTCAGTAAAACAAAAAAAGCTCTGCTGTCAGACAGCTTCATACTCTATAAAATTTCATATAGTAGAGATCTGGATATACAGATAAATAACGAGAGAAGAGGAAAATGCATATGCAAACAAGATGCAGAAAATGTATGCAAAAAAATACTGTAGAGGCCCATATTTTCTTGGCTCTGATCGAATTCCCACAAGATACAAATGTATTTACACAACATATTCTCATTACCCTTCCTCCTAACTCTAAGGAAATCCATTTGCCATCTTTCCATGATAATATACACTTCAGTGTTCCACTTGAAGAATGTCGTATCCAAAGAGCAACTGTGTGAATTCAGACTACAGCAATTGTCTCTGAATAACAAAAGGAAGAGTGAGACTGAGGGTTATTTGAAGGCTCTACCTGATTGAACGCAAATACACAGGCATACACAGCAACTGATCACCAGAACACAAATGTTGAGTAGCTGTGGAATTCAATATAAAGTTTCCATATCAATGCTAGCACATTGCTCAAGGCTAACAACCTCAGCCTCAGTCCAAGGCAATTCTCAAGTCATGGTACATTCAAATAGAAAACACTGCAAAAGAACCAGTGGAGAAATGGCTAGGAATTCAGAGAAATAAATGAAACATGTTTTCATTCTGTCTGTTATGGTTATTTAACAATTAGGATTTGTTGATCACACTATGTGCATTTCCAATTTTGTCTATAGGATTATCTTTACATCTGTCACAGCTATCTAAACCTTCCCTGTTACCCTCACCCAAATAAATGTTTGGTTCCCAATTTTCTACCTAGTCTCTCCCTAATCTTTGTACCATGTTCTCTTGGTAAAATGAAGCTGAAACAGCTCCATAAGTATGCAGAATACCGATTTCCTGCAGAGTAAAAGGGTTAGGATCAGACAGGCAGGCCATGTGAATCATCTCTCCGTGAGCCACTTCTTGGTGATGCTGGCATCACTCAGATTCCTGAAATAAGCAGTTCCCTTTAAAAGCTAAAGTACCTAAATGCTTAAATATGATCAAGAAATATGGCGTCTTTGACAAAAAAGTAACACTGCTGGTGAATCACTGATGGACATAGGTCAGAAACAGACTAATGTTTAACATTTTGATTAAGGAATTTTAACCTATTAAGGTCCTCTGTCAAAAGAAAAATTCCAGAGACTCTACCATAAAAATTGCTTAACAGAGGATTATGTAATGACTGTATGTAAACTGGATTCCTTGTCACAGCATTCTGATTTGCAAGGTAGCTAATACTTTTAAGGGGAGCTAAGTCAGTCACAGAGACAAGTCTGAGAAGCTCCAAGATGACTATGCTCCTATGAATTTGGAACACAATTGTGCCACTGCTAAGCTCTCAAAAGCTGTTACACTCTTGATGAAATGCAGAGTGAATGAATGAGTAGAGAAAGGAGACAAAGCATTTGAAAAATTAAGTTTTTCAATAGAGTTTTATTTTCAGATTCTCCATATTTTACAAATAGTATGCAAAATGCTGCTCATAAAAAGATACATGCCTATATTGGAAAGTTATATATATGGATGAGGTATTCAGGAAAGTAATTTTAATAAGGTAAGTGGGAGGCTTCATGAATATTCCTTATTCAACTACTTTATAGGGCTTAATAGAGAAGAGGCTTTATTTTACATTTCTTAGAATTCTCAGAGTGCCTGACAGAATATTGGTTGATAAATAAAGTGTTCAGCAATAAAATGCCATCAATTAGCCCCATTATTTAATTCATCTCTTTACTTAGTTCATCGAGCTTCCCAGAAGTTTTCTCTTAGTTCATATAAATCCAAATTAAATAGTTACTGCTCTGTATTTATTAACAAAGGCCAGCTTTTTAAACCATCATTATTTGAAAAAACTTGGAAGAGCAGATTTTTTAATGCTTAAGGATAAAATATATGGCGGGTTGATTTATACAATAAATGTGAATTTTAATAGTGACTGTGGATATAAGAACCATCTGTGGTACTTAGCACATCTGAATAACATTCACCTTTACCTTTTACTTAAATATTACTAGCAGCAAAGATTAACCTGCACAAAAGCCTATTCGACACAGGACAGGATTCATGGCTCTGTAACATCCCAGGTCAGAGTGTGATTCCCAAGTCGGCGCTCTCTAGTCTTCTGCTATTTTGCACAAGGAGTAGGTCATCCGTTTAGACTATGAAGCTAATCCTTGTACTGCAGGGTCTGAGGAAAGGCCACGGCTACTGAGGGCGCCCCAGCCGCTCACCTGTCTGGAGTTCGCCTCTTCCCGTTTTCGTTCACATCGAGAAGCAGCTCTGAGGAGTCAACAGGTGAGGTGGTGCTGGCATCCAGAAGCAGCTGTTCATGCTGGGCGAGGTACTGGGCAGGGTTCTGTTTGGCCAGCCTTGCGCAGTGCAGGAGCTCGCGC
>RJWH01002888.1:185605-193857 GCA_004363575.1 Solenodon paradoxus
TCAACACAAACACCATGCAAAATGATTCAAATTCACTTCTAATCTATCCCAATACTCAGGGTTTGTATCTTACCATAGATAATACGTACTGAGAAAAGCATCTTCCTTTACAGACAGTCGACTTACTGTGTAAGGGTGTTGAGTAAATTAACCATGTTTTGATTATTTTCCTTTATCCCTAAGCAGAATCACAATTGTAACTTCAGTCTCAACTTCTTCAGTCCCTTCAATTATCCCCCAGAGCTGACAAAATTGAGGTTATTAGTGAGCTAACATCTTTAGAATACTGCTCTGCCCACTTTTTAATGCAGTTCCATTTCCTTTTATGATGAAGTATCATCTAACTCTAAGTTTTTATACTGCCAAACTCAAAACATCTTCACATAAAACCAAATAAACACTGACTTCCTATCTGTAACATCAGAAGTCAAGAGGTCAATTATTGTACCTTTCATTTTGTTTCTATGGCTCATTTTCTAAAGGACAGTACTTCCTAGTACTTGTCTTAATTCCATCTAAAGAATAGCATAATGCAATTCATTATAATTTACTATATAGGTTCAAGTCACAGGCCATGACTATCGGTTGTACACACTTGCATGTTTTACTTAACTTCAGTAGACCTCCATTTCCCCACATGTAATAACTATGAAGTCCACTACGTGGTGGTAAAGGGCATTGGAACTCTGGTAGTAGGTTCGGGGTGTCAAGTTTACCATTCTAAAAAAGATTTGGCAATGTGAACAAAAGAAATAATTAAAAAAAAAAAATCACTACCTCAAAGGATAGTCCCAAGATTTAAATAAAACGACATGTGTAAAAGAGTTTATGGTGAAATGCTCAAACCAAAATCCATTCTCCCTTCATTCTACAATTTTTACCAATTTTATGCATTTGCCTATTTTATGCAAAGCATTATTAATTAATGTCTTCCTCTAGTTTTTCTCTGTAGCATTTTAGATAGATATCTTTTATTAAAAAGTACACTCAAAGAGTGCCACTTAATTGGTGGGGAAATCTACTTAAATCTACCTAATTTTTCTATATTTGCTGTTATGGAAATCACTGTTAAGGAACAAATGTATAAAGCACTTTTTGAAAAATTTTTTTACTAACAGCAACACATTCAATTAGATACAATTATGGCTGTGATTTTACTGTGTGATTCTTTGGTCTAATTCATTTCATGCTGAAAAGCCTATTATGTAAAACCTAAGAATGAATAAGAAGGAAAAAACAGACAAGGGACAACAGTCACCACAGTGTGCTGACACAGTGCCATCAAAATCACCTTCCTGTCCTGGAGGTGTATAAGGTGGAGCTGTCACACCATGGGACACGCAAAAGCTTTTAGTTCTTAAAGTACAGGAGAGGGAGGTGACACAAACACGAAATGCCATGATTTGAAACACGTCTACTGCACTAGGCTCTCACTCGGCCTTTTAATTCCGAGACTTCTTTTGCAAAACACAACTGGGATGGCTTTGCCCACTGTTCACATAATAAACATAAAAATAAACTATCTATTTCAAGAAAATAGAAACTGCTGCCTATTATCTGAATTTCAGTTTCACAATAAGCCTAGATGATGAAAAGACTAAATATGTAACTCATAGTAGTAGCTCCATGACTCAGTTTGCTATGAGAAAATCGCCTTCCTAAATGAAAATCCTCTACTTATATAGACTAATTACAGTAACATGCAAAAGATATTGGATGAACAAAATAAATATATTTTCTAATTTCCAGTGTGATATTATACAGAATATAGTACAATGTGCCAAAATAAACCAAGTAATTCTACCTATACTGAATAACAAACTTTTTTTTTAATCAACTAATGGATACCAGGAGTTGTGAGAGAGGAAACTGAGGTTTATGGTTGCAGAGTTTCGGCTTAGGGCACTGAAAAAAAAGTTCTGGATAGACAGTGGTGATGGTTATGCAACACTGTGAATGTACTTAATGCTTAGAAATGTTTAGAATGGTCATTTTAATGTTTTATATATTTTTCCATAATAAAATCTTTATGATGCATTAGCCTAAAAATAAAAACAAATAAAAGATGGCATTACTTGTTATAAATTCTTGTTCATCTAGGCTGATAATAAAAATCTCCAAAGCAACTAAGTAAATATGAGCAACTAATTAGATTAAAAGAATTATTAACACAGCAAAAATATGTTGGCATTATTGAAAACCATTCACCGAACCAGGACGTACTTAGTGATTTTACACACACACAGACTTATTCAAGATAACAATACACTGTATAACCAGCATAGTGAGGGTTAACGCGGATTCGAAAAGCTGGCTACTACAGAATTACTCAGACTTCCATGTGACCTCCAACTATAGAAACTACCATCATGAAACAACTGTGAGAATGGGGTCTCTACATCTGAGTCTTCCCCAGGCCTCCCCACTGTCCCAGAAACCCGGATTGATCTCTGTTGGCTTACCACCAGTCCTAGTACCAGGGTGCGGA
Source organism: Solenodon paradoxus (assembly GCA_004363575.1). NCBI lineage: Eukaryota > Metazoa > Chordata > Mammalia > Eulipotyphla > Solenodontidae > Solenodon > Solenodon paradoxus. The sequence continues at coordinate 188,094 of RJWH01002888.1, forward strand.
CCCTTTCTCCTATCTCCGGTGAAATGTCGTTGCCAAACTGCTGCAGGGTCGTGAGAAACCGTTTCAGCTTACTGAGTTGCCTGGCGCCACAGGCGGGAGGCAGCTGTTGATTAGCCAGAGAAGAAGAGGAAGAAGAGGAAGGCCCATTGCTAAAACCATTGGGCGGCGAGGGAGCGCCATTCAAGGCTGTGGGTGAATGGCTGGTGCCATTAGTTACTGTTTAGGACAAAATCGGAGAGAAAAAAATTAAACACACAGACCACGTGCACAAGAAAATCACAGCCAAGTTTTCTTCTCTTTAGATTGATTGGATTTTGTCATTGAAAAACCATTGGGGTGGTTTGTAAAATACTCTGGCCTCCCAGGGTCCCATGGATTCTGGTGCTGTAGACTCCTTGAGTCTATTCCTCACACTGCATGATGGCATTAGACACAGAAACAGATAGTAAATGGAGTCGGCAGTCACACAGGGACACTCCTGAATCCCATGTGTACATATGCCAACCACCTGAAATGTTTCAAACACAGAACAAACAGTGTTTGGATGTCAGCCTTTTGTCACAGGCTTATATCAGTATAACAGGACTATTCCTTTCTAAACTGCTCCCCTAGAGAAAGTGTGCATTTGGTGGAGACTAAATTTATCATTGAACATTTTTAATCATGTTTTGTACACACAACTGACAGCTGTGTTTATAGAAATAGGACTTTCAAGTTTTAACCTTATACCACCCAATTAGAAGGCTATTTTCCCCCTCATATTTCTCAACCACTTCTCTAGGGAAAATGCAAATTCTACATAAGAAGCCAAAATGGGTATGGTAATTATTTCAAGAAATTGAAAAGGGAAAATCTCAATCCAACTAATGACATGGGTTGATGATAACTTAGTAAATTTTCCAATAAAACATACGTGAACATCAAGGTGATAATCTCTAAGAACTAGGCTAGAGAAAAGTTGTACATTTCTCAGTAAAGAAAATATTGGTTTTATCAAATTAAATCAATTACTTTGATACATGGCTCTTTATCAAACCCATCTTTTAAGTATAATTTTGACAAACTATTTCCAACTGTTGTTGGAAGATGTTTTAGTACATTATTACTTCTGAAAGTTTCAACATTAAAAAAAAAAAAAAAATCTCTTGTCCCAATGAGAATCAAAGTAACTTGTCAAGAAACAACAGCTCACTAGGATCTCTTACAAGAGACAGATGTCTATCACTAAAGCCAAATACAAGATGACAGGGTTAGAACTTGGCACCTTTAAATCCTCCTGCTCCCCACACATTTGAAAAGGTCTTTCAAATGGCAGTCAGACATGGCATAAACAGGCTAGTATGCCTATGTGATCGAGCCTTTATAATTCCCAGGAGACCTATTTCTGTCTTTTAATTATTTTTCATTCACATAGACTTCATGGCATGTGATATGTAAATAGCAATCATTTTCAACAACAGCATTTATTACTTTCACACATCCCTGATGACAATTTTAACCAGGATTTTGACACAGTTGAAAACAAAGCTATCTGTTATCCCCCTGGATTATACAGGAGAAAAAGGAAAGGTGCTATTCTATCAGAATCTCCTGTCCTTTCCTTGGACAGCACAAAAAACAACACGCTCCACTGATTCAGAACACAGGGCTTGAGACATGCTGGTATAAAGTAAAGGTTTAATAAAAGTCTGCTAGGTTCAAAACAAAAAGTTGTACCTTATTCCTGAAAGTATCTTATTTCTGAAAGTTTCTGTATGTGACTGCTACAAACAGCAAAATACTCTTTTAAACTTAAGAATATTAGATGTTAACAGTATCTGTAATGGTTTGAAATACAAGTGGTATTAGAAAATCAGAGCAACCTGAAAATAATTATTTTCTTATTTCTATGTTCCAAATCAAACTGAAACAAACTAAAAATAAGGAGCTCCACATTAAGTCAACTTAGAGTGGTAACAACTAGAGTTACAGACCAAATGCAGTGAAATCATAGCAGATTACAACTTTGAAGCAATAAGGAAAAGGCAAACATGAAATGATGCACATTTCACCTACATACCACTGTGATGAACTGTCGAACAATTTTTTTCTAAGGCAGGAAATATTGGCAGTGATATACAAACAAGATACAGTGTGCTCAGTACCTATTCATTGGCAAGCAAGTTGTTTTTAATTATTTCTGCAAAATATATTGCTACTGGATCTTAAATTTCCCTTAATTTTTACTTGCAGGGAAAAAAAAATAATTTAAACTTCAAAACGAAAACCAGAAAGGCAGAAATGTCTACTCACACGTCGTCGGTGTAAATGAACTGGTTCTTGGAGCTCCTTGAGTGGTTGGGGGAGGTGGCATGGTGGGAGGAGTCAGCCTAGATGGGGTCTTCACATCCACAGGTGAGTCTGGCATTGTGGAGTGCTTCTCAGTCCGATCTGGAGGGCGCAACCATGAACAAGTTATTTTACTCCTTAAGCATCTCCGTTTTTTTAAGTGGGGTTCATCTTTTTTACAAGCAAGGGAACAGAAGAAACTCAACATCTTTTATCAATAAAATAGGCTTCTCTACTGAAGTTTAAATCAGGACTTTATCATCCGAACACCACTTAAGAAGGTGTAGCACAGATGGCAGGACCTCATTTGTAACTGGGTGATTTTACATCCTATTGTTATTTCTGTCTTGGGCAGATGCTACCTTGGTAGTGTTATATGCACCAGCGCAACTTCGCTCTTAGCTGAAGCCAACATTAGCAAGAGGTAAAAAATAGATGAGGAAGTAGGTTGGTAATGAACCCCTCAGACGCTCAGAAATAACACACATCTGAAACTCTGTTATGCAGGAGAGATACTGGAAGGAGCCAGCACTTTTTTTTTTTTTTTTTTTTTTTTTTTTTAAACACCTGGCATCCCCTTTCTGTGTTTAGTTTCTGGCTTATTATGTTTCCTGGACAGGATTCTCACTTCAGTTTTCTCTGCCGTGTTAGAAAAATCACCTCTACATGAATGCTGCATGTCACACAATAAAACTAAGCTATTATTTATTTAGACTTTGTGAGTTTATGATCCACCATTTTAATGACATGAGATCAATACTTCAATGAGTCATCTCAAGCAGAGTAGCAATGGGAATGTCTCAAATGAAGAACTAAAAATAACTGAAGACCCTACAATATACTTTGCACATGTGATGTATTTCTTGATTACCAACTAATGAACATCTGTGCTTCAGTACTGTTTTCTACTAAATATACTTTATTTTTTAAATTTAGAATTTTTTTCTTCATCTAATTTATTTATCAAAGGCACAGCTCTCCAGTAAAAATAAGAATAATTTCCCACAAATGTGTATATTCAGACCACCCCCAAAATGTTTGAGGTGCCTCTTACAGTCTTAGGTGCAGATGCTTTCCACTTGGACTTTTTGAAAAGTAAGTAGCATAGATTACTGACAAAGAATATTTTTTAAAAACATTATGCTAGATCAGGAAAGGGGATTGCTAATGCTAATAATGTTTTGACTAACAGATGCAATTAATCTAAAAAAGCCAAAAAAAAACAACAACATGATAACCATAGTGAGAAAGTCTCAAAATTACTTACAAGTCAATTATTAGAAGAAAATGCAAAGGCCAAATTACTACAATGACCATTTCAAATCTACCTCACTTTTTTTTTTCCCCCAAAGCAATTTCATCAAGCCTGGGGTGGCAAGAGAATACAACACTTAAAAGTTGAAAAAAATTGTTGATGCCATATTAGGGAATATGTAATAATAAAGGGAAAAAAAAACATCATCTTGTCTGATGATCTAGTTAACAGTATCAGGGTCTCTATTTCTTCATCTCTATTGGCTGGTTGAATATCAAAGAATATCCCTATAGTGGGTAAGTGTTCTTAGTGAAATGATGGTAGAGAAAAACAGAGAGCCTTATCTTCTTGTTAAAAACTGTGTATGACTATTTCAGAGCACTTTACAACCAGCATCAGTAAGTCACTGATTCTAGAAAAATACGGAAGCCAGGCAAGCTTCAAAGTGCTTCTTCAATAGTTAATCACAGAGTCTCACCTCAACCAACCTCCGCAAGAAGGGAATAAATAACTTTTTGCTTACATTGCAGCTGAGGGAAGAGGTACAGCAGCAAATACAAGTCTCTCTAAATAAAGGCAAATATTTCTCTCATGCCAAGGAAGGAGGGATGAAGGGAGTCTTGCCAGAGTGGGCTGGGAGATAACAGTGGGAACTGCTGGTCCATCTGGTTTTCATTCTGCTAACACTCACACTGAACTGTTGGAGAAGGCAGTCCAGATACACAGATTCGAAGCACGTGGGTGCACAGACAGAGAGGAAGGGGGTGGGGAGGAGTGGGAATCATAAAAATAAATAAATAAAGGAACAGAAGGAAGAAGGAGAAGAGAGGCTGATGAGGGACAAAGTTGCCCTGGACAGTTTCGTTCACCCTGAAGGCTGAGCCTTAGCGGGCACCACCCAGGGTTTACTTTGCTTCTCCTAATCCTTCAGCAAAACCCAAACTGAAAAACCAAGCTGAAACCCATTTGTCTTTAAACAAAACCCCATGAAGAAAAAAGGAAATAAATTTTAAAGTTGACAATGGGTTTTCTCTTCAAATATATGAGAATCCTTTCATTTCTGCTGTTCTTCTGCCCATAGTTTAGAAAGATTTTTTTATATCTCTCTCATTTTGATTTTGAACACCTGTCTTGGGTCTACATCTGTAGCATGATTACTATCCAGAAGCAATAGTAGTAGTAGCAACAATGATAATTAATAATAATAAGCAGATGAATGACTTTTTTAATCCTTGAAATGATATATTTTAGGAATAATAACCACTAAGCCAATGCATGGCAAACCACCACTGCTTCTAAGAGGAACATATACATTCTAACTGGAATATGTGTGCGCACACACACACACACACACACACACACACACACACAGTATTTTGACATTAGCCAAATTTCTGCGATGGTCAGCTTCCCTCTGATCACTGGAGTCCCAAACCAGAGAGCCTACAAACTTAGACAAAGTGGGACCATATGTAACTCATTGCGCGCTGTTCAGTGCAATCAATCCAGGACGGAGACAGATGGTGAAACAACCAGCCAGGCCTGACCCATCCACACTCAAATGCTCTGGAGTCAAGAGATTTCAGATCAATTCACAAAATGTGTTTTAAGTATGCTGAGTTCTGTTGCATTTGTTTTGGATTATTTGAAAAAAAAACATTTTGAAATATATATTCTTGAAACTTTTATAGCAAACAGCAAAAGAGCTATGAGTTAACCACAGAAGCATTTCACTCCATTTAAATTAGAGGATATAGTAAAGCCAATATTAAATTATACTATTTCTTGGGAAATTTTTAAAGTTCATGAAAATTATACTGTTATGGTACGTCATTTCTATTTTTAGTTGCAGTGGAGAATGTTGACAATTTATTGAAAGAAGGACACAAAATGAGTTTTTAGAAAAAGGGGAAAACCCTATCAGATCAGGAAGGTATATAAAATCAGGTACTTCAACCTTAATGATTCACACCACCTCTAAACAAGATGATCATCCATCATATATTTCAACTCATATGGCAAGTATCCAACACATATGTACCAAAGATGACTGAAGCACTGAAGAAAATGTGGCATATATAAAAACATTACTGATACCATTTCAATATACAATTCAATGTCAGAGCCTTCTAGAAGTGGTATGCTTTCCATTTCCTTTTTTTTTTTTTTTTTTTTTTTTAA